>CP139508.1:361264734-361659220 GCA_021014915.2 Artemisia tridentata subsp. tridentata | reverse complement strand
AATTTAAAACAATAAATAAAATTGTCAAAGATGGTTTGGTAAGAGGTTTGCCTCAGAAAAGATTTGAAAATGACCAAACATGCGTTGCTTGTCTCAAAGGCAAACAACATAAAGCCACTTGTAAGCCCAAACTTTTTAACTCTATTGATCAATCATTGTTTATGCTTCATATGGACTTATTTGGACCTACAAATGTGAGTAGTATTAAGCATAAAAGATTTTGTCTAGTTGTTACTGATGATTATAGCAGATTTACATGGGTTTTCTTTTTAAGTTCTAAGGATGAGACTTCTAGCATTCTTAAGACATTTATTACAGAGATAGAAAACTTAGTAAACAAAAAAGTAAAAGTCATTAGATGTGATAATGGGACAGAGTTTAAGAATAGAGTTATGGATGATTTCTGCAAAGAAAAGGGTATTAGAAGAGAATTTAGTGTTGCTAGAACTCCTCAGCAGAATGGAGTAGCTGAGAGGAGAAATAGGACACTCATAGAAGCTGCTAGAACCATGTTAGATGACTCTAAGTTGCCTATCACTTTTTGGGCTAAAGCAGTTAACACTACTTGCTATGTCCATAACAGAGTTTTAGTAGTTAAGTCTCACAATAAGACATCATATGAGCTTTTTAGAGGTAGAACTCCTGCAATAGGATTTCTTAGACCTTTTGGATGTCATGTGACAATTCTGAATACCTTAGACCATCTAATAAAATTTGATGGTAAAGCAGATGAAGGATTCTTGGTTGGATATTCTCTCAATAGCAAAGCATTTAGAGTATACAACTCAAGAACTAGGAGAGTTGAGGAAAACCTGCATGTGGAATTTCTAGAAAACAAATCCAATGTAGCAGGTGAAGGTCCCAAATGGCTATTTGATCTTGAGTCACTAACCCAATCAATGAACTATGTGCCTGTTGTTGCAGAAAATAATGATTTTTCAGGTTCTGAAGATGGTGATGCAACAAATGAGGCAGGGTTAGGAAAAGAGACAAATCAAGATTATGTGATGATGCCAATATGGAAAAGTATGGATTCAACTTCAATAAATGATGAACCTTCTTCTGATGACGCTAAAGAAGGGATTGAAGGTGAAAACAAAGAAGATGGAACTGAGGAACAAGATAATCCAGTTAAAAGTTCTAATGATGATAGTACTGCTGAGACAGAGCAAGCTACTGCTAAGCCAAATGTTTCTACTGCTAGGCCAAATGTTTCTACTGCTGGCCCATCAGACTCAAATGAAGCAGATTTCTCAGAAGATGAGGTGGATTTCAACAATCTCCCACCTGACTATCATGTTTCTTCTACACCACACACAAGGATTCACAAAGTCCACTCCCTGGACAATGTGATTGGTGATATACAATCTGGTGTGAAGACAAGGAAGCAAATTATGTCTTCAGACCAACAAGGGCTTCTTGATGCTCTTTATGCATCAAAGCAGCATGAGTTTGCAAACTCTTGCTTATTTGTATGTTTCCTCTCACAAGCAGAACCCAAGAATGTTCTCAAAGCCTTAGATGATTCAAGTTGGGTAGAAGCTATGCAAGAGGAGCTTCTCCAATTTAAAATTTAAAAGGTTTGGGTGCTAGTTGATTTACCCATAGGTGTGAGGGTAATTGGCACTAAATGGGTTTTCAGGAACAAAATGGATGAAAGGGGCATAGTGATAAGAAACAAGGCTAGACTTGTAGCCCAAGAGTACACACAAGAGGAAGGGATAGACTATGAAGAGGTTTTTGCTCCGGTAGCAAGAATTGAAGCCATTAGATTATTTTTAGCTTATGCTTCGTTTATGGGCTTCACAATTTATCAAATGGTTGTCAAGAGTGCTTTCTTATATGGTACTATTGAAGAGGATGTGTATGTCTCACAACCTCCAGGTTTTATTGATCCAGACCATCCAGACAAGGTGTACAAGGTTGTCAAGGCTCTTTATGGCCTTCATCAGGCTCCAAGGGCATGGTATGAAACATTGGCTTCCTGATTAATTGAAAATGGATTTCAAAGTGGCAAGATAGATCAGACATTATTCATCAAGAAGCACAAGAAGGATCTTTTGCTAGTTCTGGTGTATGTAGATGATATCATCTTTGGATCTACAAGGAAGGAGATGTGTTTAGAGTTTGAGAAACTTATGCATGATAAGTTTTAGATGAGTTCCATGGGGGAACTTACATTCTTTTTGGGTCTGCAAGTTAAGCAATCAAGTGAAGGCATATTTATTAGCCAAGATAAATATGTAGCAGAGATTCTAAGGAAATTTCAGTTTGCTGATTCAAAAGTAGCAAGCACACCAATGGACTCTGAGAAGCCTCTTCTTAAAGATGTAGATGGAGACAATGTGGATGTACACATATACAGATCTATGATAGGCTCTTTGATATATCTCACATCATCAAGACCTGATATCATGTTCTCTGTTTGTGCTTGTGCAAGATTTCAAGTAACTCCTAAGGTTTCTCACTTAATAGCAGTCAAGAGGATCTTTAGATATCTAAAAGGTCAACCTAGGTTGGGTCTATGGTATTCTAGGGAATCACCTTTTGACTTGGTAGCATATTCAGACAGTGATTATGCAGGTGCAAGCTTGGACAGAAAGTCAACAACTGGAGGATGTCAATTCCTTGGATGTAGACTTATTTCATGGCAGTGTAAAAAGCAAACAATTGTGGCTACTTCAACAACTGAAGCTGAATATGTAGCTGCTGCAAGTTGCTGTGGTCAAGTACTTTGGCTTCAAAATCAACTTCTTGACTATGGGTACAATTTCATGAACACTGTCATATATATTGATAATAGTAGTACAATTTGCATAATTAAAAATCCAGTGCAACACTCTAAAACAAAACACATAGAAATTAGACATCATTTTATTAGAGACTGCAATGAGAAAAAGTTGATTCAAGTTGTTAAAATTGATTCTGATCACAACTTTGCAGATCTTCTCACAAAAGATTTTGATGTTGGAAGGTTTCAATACTTGGTAGCAAGTATTGGAATGCTTAATCCTCAATGATTTAAAACTCTGTGTTTTTGTACATAAAATTAAGTTTGTACTGCTAGCATTGTCAATTAGTACTGTTATTGAAAAGTTTGTACTGCTACTACAAATTTGGATTGTTTTGTTCACATTGTTAGTCATATGATAATGCTGTTATAAGACAAATGCTTTGCATTTTGTTTTCTTGGTTTTGGACTAACAATTTCAGGTATGAACATTTGAGCACAAAGGAAGTTTCAAGTGAACTGTGTGAGCAGCAGAATGATCATACAAGTTGCTGACATAATAGATTCATGATGGACAGAGTTTGGGAATCCATTAACAAAGGTTTACACCTAAGTTAAATTGATTCCTTAAAACTTCTTTCTTGAAACCTAATTATGATGTTTCACATTGACTTATTGGCTCAGTTGGTCAGATAGTAAATGACTCAACTCACTTTCTATCATTTTATACTTTAATTAGTATAATGAGCAAGTCTAAGGACATCTGATAGAAAGAACAGCGAGCAAATGTGAATCTAACACTTGTGTTAGAGGCAACAATTGCCACGAGCTGGAAACCCTGTCAAGAAAGCCCTTTGAATGGGTTTATCTGTACACAGGCAGTTATTTATAACTGAACATATTGGTTCTCACACAACCAGAGGTTAAATTAAACCGAAATCTTGATTAAGTGTCTGTTACTACACTTAATCCCTTCAAAATGGTTGTTAGCAGTATGATTTTTCAAATTAAAATCAAGTTCATACTGCTAAGTCAAAAGTTTCTTAAAATCTTTTGGATTCATAATGGCTCAAAACCCATCTAATGATGGATTATGAGTTATTGCCCCATGATTCACCTCTCACAGGAGTTAACACACCTGGAAGTAATGAGGGCAGCAGATTGAAATTTAAGGAATTAATGGCTTTATGTACAACATTGTCTGATAAAGGAGTCAAGTTCAGATGATGGTGAGAGATCTTCCAAACATAGGAGGAAGATTAACCAAATGTATGGGATGAAGATTATCAGAGGATGAAAGACTGTGAATGTGTAATGCTCAGAATCAGGGAAGGAAGTTTAAATTGATCAAGATCAAGAAGTGCATGAGTCTAGTAAAAGCATCATCATCTTGTATGCTCTTGTCTTTTCCCACACCTGGCTCAGCAGCAGTTGTTGTATCTCCTCCTACAATGGAAGCTTCACCTTCAGAATCATCTCAATAAAAAGAACAAGCTTCAGTTTCAGTTGATGGATGCTGGGAATAAGCTCTTTTATCTCTCTACTTCATGTTCGGAAATCTTTGACTTAAAATGATAAAGCTCTGTCTTGAGATCATGTTGGAAATTTGGACAAGATTCTGGAGTATTATATATATTCAGAAGGGATGAAGCAATTCAGTTTCAATTTCAGTTCACTACGTTTGTTCATCACTTGCATGGCTTGCTGAGAGATGACTTGACTTCTTAGAGCAATTACAGGGAATATAATATCAGGCGTCAAACATCCAAGATACACAGCACCATTGCCTCTTATAATTCCTCCATCCAAGGAAATTGCACCATCTTTTAGGCAATGAATGGAGCCTAAGCAAGGTACTGTTAATGTTCAAGACAAAGAAGATGATGTTATTGCTGAATGTGATACACAGATGGCAGATGAGTTAGTCAGAAAGATACTTAATCTTACAGAACAAAGGAAAGCTCAGATCAAGAGTCTGACCATGTAGTGTTTGAAAGATCTTCACAATCCTCATTTAATTCAGAAGAAACTTGATGATTTAGGATAAATCACAAGTTTAGGGGAGGATTGTTGGGAATTAAATGTTCTAAAGATTAGTATTGGGAATTAAATGTTCACAAGGTTAGTACTGCCCAAGGAAATACACTAAGTGTTGATACTACTCCAAGCGTATTAGATTCTACTACTAGTGTTAGAGTTTCTACAGCCACAAGGATACTACTGCTAGTGTATTAGATTCTACTGCTAGTGTTAGAGTTTCTACTGCCGCAAGGATACTACTGCTAGTGTATCAAATACTGCTGTTGGAGTTACTCATCCTACTGCTGAATGGATAAGTGTCGCGTATACTACTGCTGGATGGATAAGTGTGTATACGATATTTGTGTATAAAAGTCAAATATACACGGTAGATAATATCTTAGATATGTGTTCAGTCAACGTGTTGAATACACAGAACAAGTTGTATCTTAGGGACGGACACACATAACATGCAAGTAGTTCGACAAGACTTATCATTATTGTAAAGATCTCCGTTGTTGTATAAAAGGGAGATCTTATCTTAGATATAAGTGTGCTAAATAGAAAATATTCAAGTGTCTAAGTGAGTTGAATAAGTGACAGAATACATTGAACATAACAGAAATAGTTTTCTTTGTGATAGAGATTCAAGGTTTGTAACCCTAGTGATAGTGAAGATCACTCGTATTATTCTCAATAATATTGAATCGTTTGGTGTTAAACATTCTGTGTTCATTATCAAATTCAACAACCATCACTGTTCCATTTCCAACAACAATATCCTTCTAAGTGTGGTTAAGTAGATTCTGCATACTTAATCATATTCACTCAAAGTATCACATACACACGTTATAAAGGACTAACATCCTCAGAGTGTATTACATCCTCTCACAAGATCAAGCAGATCTTGATGATACAAACTTATACTAAAACCCAAAACTGACTAAACAATCTAAAGATGATTAACACTTGAGAGAAACCAACAACTGTGTGAATAAACTTTGGGTGAGAATGAATAATGCCAAACCCTAGCTGATATGATGAATATATATAGCTGACATTTCCACTTAGCACCCTGCACTTACACAGACTAAACAAACATCGCTCAAACATAAGAGTTAGAGAAGACAGTTATAAACTATTTATATTTATAACCCTGAAGGTTCATAAGTTTGCTAAGTTGTGTTAATAATTTCAACACCCCCTCTCAAACTGATGAACCTGCATAAAGGTTAACCATGCCAAGTTTCCTGACCATAACACCATGTTGCACAGAACCAAGTGCTTTAGTTAAAATATCAGCAGTTTGATCTTTAGAATCAACCTTAACAGTTTTGATTAAGCCACTTGCAACTTTTTCTCTTACCAGATGCACATCTATATCAAAGTGTTTGGTTTTTTCATGCATCACTGGATTGGCAGCAATCTGAATTGCAAACTTATTATCACAATATAACTCTACAGGCAACAACTTCTTAGAAATACCAAGATCTTTCATAATCTTAACAATCCACATAACCTCACAAGTAGCAGAAGCCATTGCCCTGTATTCTGCTTCAGCAGAAGACTTAGATAATGTAGCCTGCTTCTTGCTTTTACAAGAAACTAAATTTCCATTAACAAAAACACAATAACCAGATACTGACCTTCTAGTGACTGGACACTTAGCCCAGTCTGAATCAGTATAAGCAACAACATTGAAACCACTATGAATTTTACTAAATCCAATACCATTACCAGGTGCCAATTTTAAATACTTAAGCACCCTTAAGCCAATATAAAAATGAGACTGTAAAGGTGCATGCATATGTTGACTTAAGCAATGAACAGCATAAGCAATGTCAGGCCTAGTCATAGTCAAGTAAATCAATTTCCCTACAAGTTTCTGATAGTTGGTAATATTCTTCAAATACTTATCACCATCTGTTTCTTTGTAAGCTAAAACAATATTTTTTGGTAAGGGTGTCATAATAGGCTTGTAGGCCAACAAACCATATTCATGTAGAAGTTCAAGACAATATTTTCTTTGATTAAAACATAAACCAGTTTTAGTTTTTAAGACCTCAATACCAAGAAAATACTTTATCTCACCCAAATCCTTAATTTTAAACTTATTCTTCAAAAACATCTTAAAACTTTCAATTTCAGTTTCACTATTGCCTGTAATAACAAGATCATCCACATAAACCAGCAGAAACAAAACTATATCATCTTTACTTTTAATAAAAAGAGAATGATCATTCTTTGACTGCTCAAAACCTGCTTCAAACAAAGCTTCAGACAGCTTATGATTCCACTGTCTAAGAGCTTGTTTCAAGCCATATAAAGACTTTTTAAACAAACAAACTTTGTTATCCCCTTCCTTAAAAAACCCTGGAGGAGGTAACATGTACACCTCTTCATTTAAATCACCATAAAGAAAAGCATTATTAATGTCCATCTGAAACATTTTCCACTCCATTTGAACTGCTAAACTAATCAGACATCTAACAGTACCCATTTTGACTACTGGACTAAAAGTCTCTTCATAATCAACACCCTCTTTTTGCCCAAAACCTTTGGCTACTAACCTAGCCTTATATCTTTCAATATCACCAGAAGATTGATATTTAATTTTAAAAACCCATTTACAACCAATAGCTTTCCTTCCACAAGGAAGCTCCACAATTTCCTAAGTACCATTTTCATATAAAGCATTCATTTCCTCAGTCATAACATTTATCCAATTAATATCTGTTGAAGCTTCTTCATAAGAAGAAGGTTCACCAGACTTATTCAGATTTGAAACAAAACAATAATTCTCTACTGTAAGCATAGCATGATTAGCATATCTATGTAAACCATATTTAACTTTATTATCAAGCACATATTCATTCAACTTAGCAGGCAACTTAGAAACCCTATTAGACCTCCTAATGCTACCTTCCTCAGACTGAACAACATTTTTAAAAACAGGAACCTCATTTTGATTTTGAAAAATATTTCCCTCATATTGATTTTGATCATCTAAGGGAGTTGCAATGTGTTGTTCATCATTTCCAGGTTGAGGACCAACTCCAAGTACTGGTTGTTGAGGTATATGTTCTTCAAAACCATACTCATTTAAGTTATCCATAGACCCTGGTTGATGCACATTACCTTCTCTACCAGAAACAGATGTATTTTCAGGATGGGACATAAAATTGTTTAAATCTTCATCATTGGGAGTTGAAGTTTTGGTCGTTATTTCAGACTCAAAAGAATAAAAAAAAGTTTAAACTTGTGACATTAGTATCAGTCTCAGAAATAGAACTATTTTTACTCATCTTAAAAGGAAAAACAGTTTCATAAAATTTCAGATCTCTTGAGTACAATATAGATCTATTTTCAAGACTTAACAGCTTATATGCCTTTTTACCACTAGCATAACCAATTAAAACACATTTTTCAGATCTCTTAAAAAATTTATCAGTTTCTTTTAAAACAGTGGCAAAACACAAACAACCAAAACTCCTAAGATGAACAAGACTAGGTTCCCTACCATATACCATATAAAAAGGAGATTTCCCATTCAGAACAGAGGAAGGTAACCTGTTAATCAAGTATGTAGCAGTTAAGATACACTCAGACAAAAACACAAGAGGAATCCCCCCCTGAAACATAAGACTTCTAGCTACATTTAGCAGATGTCTGTGTTTCCTCTCAGCAATCCCATTTTGCTGAGGTGTATATGCTATAGTGGTTTGATGAATAATTCTCATATCATTTAAAAAATCATTCATTTTATTATTCACAAACTCAGTTCCATTATCAGACCTAATAACCTTAATTTTCTTATCAAACTAAGTCAAAACCATATTAAAAACCCTGACAAACATGTCAAAAACTTCATTTTTCCTCTTAAGCAAATATAACCACACAGATCTACTATAATCATCCACCCCAGTCAAAAAATATCTATAGCCCTCCTTACTAACAATTTTATAAGGTCCCCAAACATCAAGATGAATTAATTCTCCAAAAACTTTAGATTTGTATTCACTTAATGTAAAAGCATCTCTAGTTTGTTTAGCCTTGTGACAAATATCACAAGGACCATTGTGATCAACATTAGCCATTTTAAGAGAACCTTTAAGCATTTTTAAAACCTGGTTAGCAGGGTGACCTAACCTATTGTGCCAAATTTCTTTAGAAACATAACAGACAAAAAACTCACTATTAACCACACAAGCAGACACACCACAGTTCTTATTAAACAAATAAAGACCACCAAACTTACTACCAGTCCCCAGCACTTTCTGCTTTTTCAAATCCTGAATATAACAAGTAGTTTTATCAAAACCAACACTAAGCTTACTATCCTTAATCAACTTATTAACAGATAATAAACTAACACAATACTCACGCACAACAAGAACATCAAACAAAACCACATCCTTATTAAGTCTCAAATTTCCTACATGTGTAATTTTAGCCAATGTACCATTAGGATGACCAACTGTAATTTTTAATTCAGAGATATCAACAAGATTAAACATATCTTTACAACTATTAGTTAAATGTTGATTAGCCCCAGAATCATTAATCCATCCCAAATGATAATTAACACCATTCAGACTAATATTGGCACAGAAAAAACTATAAAAGTTTTGATTAAAGAAAACACTGCAGTTAAAATAAGAGCAAGAACTACCTGCCATATTGGCATGAGCAGAACTAGGTTTCTCATTCAACAGATTCATTAACTTCACAACCTGCTCATTAGTAAAAGACACAGTACCAGCACTATTTTTCATACCATTATTAACCACATTAGCACTTTTGGGATCATTGGTTTTGTTAAAAACAGGTTTAAGATTGGGATTCTTTTTGAATCCTGGAGGGTAACCAATGATCTCAAAAAACCTATCAACAGTATGCCCTTTTAAACTACAATTAGTACACAACAAACTATCATAGTTTCCTCTATTATTATTTCCAGAATTGTTGTTCCAATTTCCAGTGTTTCTTTTCCAATTAGCATTTTTATTATCAACAGTTTTAGAAACAAATGCAGACACCTGAGCCTTCTCAGTTTTTACAGAAGTGGTAGGAATCCCTCTGTGGGACTCTTCCCTAGAAATTATCACAAAAGCATCCTTAACTTCAGGAAGGATTTCTCTAGTTAAGATAGTACTTCTTATGGGTTGATAAATATCATCAAGACCCATAAGAAACTGCATAAGTTTTAACAATTTACTATGATCAATTAACTCTTGTCTAGCTTCACAATTACAGTCTGGAAGTTTAGTAAGACTGTCAAATTCTCTCCAAAGAGAATTTAACTTATGATAATATTCAGAAACATGCAGACCCCCTTGTTTAAAACTATTACTTTTCTGAAGCAAATTAAACACAACAAATCCATCTATTCTATCATATGTATCTTTTAAATCTCTCCACACAACAGAAGCATTATCAGAAAACACATGACCAAGATAAACATCCAAAGATAGAGAACTTAAAACCCAATTTAAGACAACCGCATTGCACCTGTCCCACTGAGCTTCTAATAAGGGACTAGTAGCATAGTCAATTCTAAGACAAGTACCATCAAGAAAACCCATTTTATTTTTCATTTGCATAGCCAATTTCATAGCACTAGACCAAATTCTATAGTTCTCAACCCCAGACAATTTAATAGTCACAATAGAAGCATAATTAGAATAATTAGGATGCAGATGCAAGGGATTGCTCTGATCCAAACTACTAATCATAATAGCCATAATGAGAAGAAAAAATATCCAACCAAACAAACAGCTAAACAAGAAGGAAACAAGAAACAAACAACCAACTAACAAACAAACAATCACCAAACAAATAAACCAGATAACCAAGAAAGAAACAAGAAACAAACAACCAACTAACAAACAAACAAACACCAAACAGATAAATCAAATAACCAAGAAACCAACCACCTCAAATCAACTTACAAGACTACCCTAATCCTATCCTCCTACGACCTAGACTCAAAACCAAACAAAAAACTAAAAAACTTAAAACACACACCCAGAATTAACTTGGCTCAAGCCAGCAGACTGTGAATGGCTAGAGCAGGTATTCATACCACTCACGGTGGCAGATCAAGATGTTAGCCAAACCGTTTGCGCCCGCTAAACTCAAAACCAGTTAATTCTAAAGGAAGAGGATGATACTTATAGTGCTTTAACCAGATACCGCGGAGAAAACCACAATCAATCACTATAGATTCACTTAGTCTAGAGTAACTGACTTAGGAATAAGCCCAGAAACCACAGATCCCCAAACCCCTAAATGTCAAATTAGGGTTTACAGGAATCGTACCAAGAACTAACAATAAATTGTTAATTCTTCAAGAAGCCAACACCAGAACCTTCCAATTGACCAGAAACAAAAAACCCTCAAAATTTAAGGTTTCAAGAAAAAACCCTAAATCTTAAATTAAATACACCAAACTTCGATTATACCCAAGAACAACACGATTCAACACCAAGAACGTTGAATCAACAAAACCCGAACCAAGATCCACCAAGAAGTAAACCGATCAGAACCTAAGGCTCTGATACCATGTTAAAATGATATCAAAACAACTAACAACTCGCTTAATCACCCAACCAACCACCCCTTGGTGATTAATAATCTTTTATTTATAACAATATACACAGATGATAAGTCCCCAACTGGGTGCTTACCTACAATACAATAGAAATCAAGATAGTCCCTCTAATAGGTGCTATCAACTATACAAAACTCACACAATCTAAATCCTAACTGAAATAATACCAAACTATCAAGATCAAGCAGATCTTGATGATACAAACTTATACTAAAACCCAAAACTGACTAAACAATCTGAAGATGATTAACACTTGAGAGAAACCAACAATTGTGTGAATAAACTTCGGGTGAGAATGAATAATGCCAAACCCTAGCTGATATGATGAATATATATATAGCTGACATTTCCACTTAGCACCCTGCACTTACACAGACTAAACAAACATAGCTCAAACATAAGAGTTAGAGAAAACAGTTATAAACTATTTATATTTATAACCCTGAAGGTTCATAAGTTTGCTAAGTTGTGTTAATAATTTCAACAGTACCTTTTGATTCTAGCCAAACAAGAATCAATTCTTCAATACAATGATTAAGAACCCTAATTAGGGGTTATAAGAGGATTAAAGAATTACCCCTTACAATTTTGTAATTCAATCCAAGATACAATCAATAATGTGATTGTATCACGTTCTTGTACACACGTACTACTACCAAGTAAACGTTTATGCAAGTAAAGAACACAAAACAATATTTTTGTTGCTCAACAAAAATTCGATCGACCCTATAGAGGGTATGTTTGATCGGTTTTAACACAAAGTAAAGGAGAGAAAGACTTTAGGTATTATATGTGTACAAGTTGTTAGAATACAATGATGAGGCGAAAAGTGTACCGCTTTTAAGGGGTCATTTAAGCCCGAAATCGTATTTATTTGATCAAATATTGCCCTAAATCGTTCCTTTTGTCATTTTAGGTACTTTTGAGGAGAAATCTGGAAAAGGAGGCATTTTGGACGTTTTTGGAGCATTAAAGTGAAGAAAACGGCAAAGTCTCAAAATCGGCTGAAATTTACCTTTGACGGCGTCAGAATCATCTCTTGACGGCGTCATGCCTTGGCAAGAAAAGTGGGATGTGAAATTTACTCATGACGGGCCAGTGAGTTAGCATGTGAATTCTGACGGCGTCACGCTTTAACTAAATCAAGGGCGTCACGGCTTAAATCATAAGGGGACGGCGTCACGTTCATGATCCGACGGCGTCAAGCCTTGATAAGCCAGAATGGATTTTTGAAGAGCTAAAGAGGGACGGCGTCAAGAAGGTCACCCGGGAACCCTAAAAGCGGCGAGGTGACGGCGTCACAATGCATAAGGTGACGCCGTCAGATCCAAAAATCTATATATAGTTTTCTAATCTTTTGTCATTGAAGAGAGCTTAGTGTGTGGAATTTTGGGATAAAACCCTAAGACGATTTTAGCTACTTTTTCAGGGCTTTTTGCCTTGAGATCTTCCATGTTTCATTGAAAGATAAGTTATCAATTAATCATTCAATATGTCTATGTGTTGTTTGATTCTATCTTATGCTTGTCTTTTGTTTAACATGTTAGGCTAATTTTATCTTGTGTTTGCTTAGATCTAATGAAACTTAGCTATTGATTATTGGTTGTTAGTGTGTTGTTAGTTGTATTGGATGATTGTTTATCTATGTTAGGCTTAAGAAAACTGGCTAACTTCCTATTCGGTAACTTGCTTGAACGTCTTAAGAAACATGAACCAAACGCGTACTAAAGGTTTTTATGGTTGTATTTAATGCACAAGCGAATTCTAGTGATCCCATGTTAGGAGCTTCCTAGCCGGCTCGACATAGGAGTGAAGTAGGAGCTTGTAGAGTTGGGGAAGTAAGTACGCCACCCCACGAATGGTATTAAGGAATACACCCGTCATCCACGCGACTAATACACACTAATTAACCGGTAAAAGATAGTTAGGGAGTAAGGAAATCTAAGTAAACACATTTCTCTACACATAAGTTTCTCACCACTTTTCATTTTTGTTATTTTATTTTATTGCATTTGTAGTAATTTTGGGTTAGTTGACTAGCAACTAATTCCGCCCACTCCTTCAAAACCGAGATTTTACTTGCTTTCATAAAAATATAAAAACATAAAAAGAATCTTCCTCAACCCTTAGACCTAATTAGAGTAGCCTTTCATACCTAACGAACACTATTCCCTGTGGAGAACGATCAATCCCCCGTACTTACCACTACACTATACTACATCGGTCAGGTACACTGCCTGGTGGGGTTGTAAGCCTCTTGGGATCCCTCGAGAGGTAAAACCTGTTGTAAGGTTACAAAACCACGCACATCAAGTTTTTGGCGCCGTTGCCGGGGAATAGTTATTGTTTAGGTTGAATTTTTATTTCTAATAGGTCTACTCACTAGATTCCTTTCTAGTGAGATTTTTATTTTATTTTTCTAGGTTTTCTTTAGTCTATCTTTTTCTTTGTGTGTTTGTTCGTAATTTCCATTGACTCTTCCGTTCACCATTATGGAGTACGCGAATCCACCATACCACCAACCACAAAGGCCATTCTACCCTATTGACATCTCGAATTTCAAACAATATCGAGATGAACCCATATATGATGCATGGACTCGTTTTAGAAATTTACTCCGAAAATTCCCTCATCATAGTTTCGCTTTAGCATCCCTAACCCGAACCTTTTACTATCGTGTTGGCCAATATGACCAAATGCGCATTGAGGATTTTGCCAATGGGGACTTTAGGGAATTAAGTGCTGAAGAAGCATGGGATGTCATAGAAGATTGTGCCCAATATTATTATAGGGTAGACAACCAAACAAACGTTAGTACAAGTCAATTGAATATAAATTTCCTGGATCATGAAACAAGTTTGTTTGGGGATGAATACATTAGTGTTGAGATACCTAAGTGGTTGTCATGTAATGCCATAGTACAAAACAAACACATAGGTGACCTTGATGTGATGGAGGATTTAGCCGAACATGATCACATTGATCAAAAAGACCTAGGTTTTATGATCGATGATGATGAATCTCAAGAAACACATGATGAATCTTTTGGGCAATTTGAATATAGCAGTCATAATATTGAGGATGATCCTTATGATTCGGATATAGAAGTTAAGATGCCTAGAGAAGCACTTGAGATACTTGGGAAAATGTTAGGGTTAGATCCTACTAAAACGCATGATGAGGATATAGGTGAGCTTGACATAAGGAATGATGAGGTAAGTAACATAAGCCCACCAAGTGCCCCACAAGTCCTACCATCATTTGAGGCACACACACCGCCCGTGACTTACCCGGAAGAAGTAGAAGGGACTATAGGAACCCCAATTGAAGTAGAACCTTTGGAAGAAACAAAACTAGAAGAAATAGGTTTGAATACTTGTAGTCATAACCTTTCTTTTAGTTCTATGGAAGTTCCTAGTTTTGATGAACCAGAGCCTCAACCAAAACCGTTACCTAATCTTCCATCTTTAGATGTGAATTTAGGAAATGAGAAAGGTCCCGATCCACCCATCAAACCATATAGTCCGGGTAGTTTTACGTTGAAGGTAGTAGACTCTAAGCCTTGTAGAGAGGAAGCTAACATAGGAGTGAACCATGACCTTACATACTTACATCACCCATTTATGATTGATCACAAGAAACACTATGGGTTTAAACCGGGTTTATTAGGTCAAGATGGATTCCCAACTAGGAGTCTCTCGAAGTTGATAGAAGATGATCCCTTTTTAGGAGGAAACTCAAAATCACCCATTGACCAAAGTGAACTAGGCAAGGTTATGATGAAAGGAGCACACCCCTTTGAGCATATAATTCATCCACCACTCTTTCCTCACGTGGCATACTCCTACCGAGCTGGTGTGTATCGCTACTATCACCCGCACTTAATCCTAAGTGTAGGGAAAACCTCTCCTTTATCCATTAAATAAGGGTAGAGTCAGGCTCGTGACTCGAACAAAAACAAGCGCTCTTGGGAGGCAGCCCATGGTTTATTTGCTTTGTGTGTTTATTTATTTGTTTGTTTGATTTTATTTGTTTCCGTATGTGTGTTTAATTTTTATTATTATTGGTTCATGTTAAAAACTAATGTGTGAAAATGCTTTATTTTGTTTTTAACTTCGTCTTAACTACATATAAAGGTATTTTGCAAAAGATAAGTGTAAGGGAAATCTAAATCGGTTTATTAGAACACATATGAACATGAATCGTAATAATAATAAATTAGCATACATATCCGTAATTGTTTGAGTCAAATGCTTGTATCGAGTCATAGTGATGTTTTGCAGGATTTTCAGGAAGTAAGGTAAAGGTTTTTCCAGAAATTTTCCGGAAACTTAAAATGAAAATTTTTGTCAGGTCATTTCTGACGGCGTCAGGGGTTATAACCTGACGGCGTCAGATTTAATTTCCAGAAATTTTTGAAAGTTTTGTTTTCATAAAAAGTTTTTATTAAAATCTCCAACTTATAATCTCCAGGAATCTGCAAAATTATCATTCCACAAGCATTATATCCTTATATATAGATTTTATCCCGCCGATGTTATGCAGGTTTTCGTGTTTGTTTTCTCAGATTAACAGGTTATTTTGGACAAGGAAATGTTTATGGAATCAAGCTTATGGCGATGCATTAGTCATGGAGCTTCAACATTCTCTTTGGAGGAAGATTTAACCGTGTGATTTCACTATCCAACGAGCGAATCAGGGGAGTATTTGATTTCATTCTTTTACTTTATGCTTTTACATCTTGTTATTTGAACATTGGGGACAATGTTCATCTTAAGTGTAAGGGGAGGGTAAAAGTACGATTAGAGAATGCTATTACGCTTGATTTTTGTTTGTTTAATAGTAGATGTGTAATAAAACTGAGAGAAATACTTGTTAAGGTAATTTTAGTGCCAAATTTAAAATTTTTTACAACATATAGGAGTGAAACTTTGATCTTAATGAGCGTCTCACGGATAGGAGTTATATAACTAGCACAAAAAACCGTACCACTAAAAAATTTTCCACCCCAAATATGTGAGGTTTGCCCCTAGAATTGGTAGGAAAAGCATTTATGCTATGATGTGTGTACCGGTAGCACTTAGATTCTAGAACTTGCGTTAGGACCATTCCGAGGCCACAAGTGAGACTACATTCGTGTAGTTAGATTTACTACATGATAAGAGGCATTAGGATTAACCCATTGTTTTACACCTGTGCTTTTGTTATAATTACATTGGCTACATTGGTCAAGTAATTCTCCCACACCCTTTGCGTTGTACTCATTTTTAGTACACGATACCCCTAGTACACCCTTCAGAGCCTATCTTTTCGTTTCGACCTTTAAGCATTTTACTTAAAGGAAGAATTTGTTACACCCCACTAAAATGTACACCCAAATCGCCTTAGCCTACCTTGTATGCACTCATCTTTAGTGCATTATTGTTACAACATTTGTTTAAACCCAAGTTAAATTATCTAATTGATTACATGGTTGCTAAGTCGAGTCATATCCTTGTACATATTGTTTTGGGACGATTGGGACTCATGGGTAAAGTACTAGTGTAATGGAGTAATGGGGAAGAACATCATTTATTACCCCCATATGTGCTAAATATTTTAAAAGTACTCCAAGTTTTTCAATTATCTTAATTCGAGTCATTAGATTAGTATTTGTAAAGTTATGTAAAAATTCAAGTGTAAGGGGAATGCAATGCCCCTATGATGTATTATTTTGGATGGTAGGGTAAAAGTGTATGCAAAAAAAAAAAAAAAAAAAAAAAAAAAAAAAAAAAAAAAAAAAAAAAAATCAAAAAATTCAAGAAAAACACAAAAAAATGAGAAAATGAAAAATAGAAAAAACATACGGACTACCATCCCGTTTCATTTTATGTTTGCTTTATATTTTTGTTATTTTGTTATTTCGTTTTTAGCTTAAGATC
This sequence comes from Artemisia tridentata subsp. tridentata, assembly GCA_021014915.2. Lineage (NCBI taxonomy): Eukaryota > Viridiplantae > Streptophyta > Magnoliopsida > Asterales > Asteraceae > Artemisia > Artemisia tridentata. Next base: position 361,641,936 of record CP139508.1, on the reverse strand, counting down.
GAGTCGAGTCTTGGCTTAGCAACATTGTATAGTACATGTAATTGATCAAGATTTTTAACTCGCCACCAGTAAAATATCCTTTATCCAACAAAACCGTGTTTTCCTTTTCCCTACACCTAACATTATAACCCATTTAAAAGCCCTCTTTGATAGTTTATCTTAGGTGCTTACGCCTAGTGGAGGAGGTTTTCGATCCTTTCCCAAGCCTATGGTAATCTATTTGCTATGACAGGTAGTGAGAGATATTATCCGTTTTCATTTATGAGATTTATTTTGATGACACTTGAGAGATGTGAGTATCTAAACACTACTTGTGAGGTGCTAGTTTATAATCTCCGTGCTTATTATGATTGAAGTGGAACGAATATTTGTTGTAATTACTTTTATGTTTGCATTAAATGACCCCTAACTTGTATTTTGATTAGAATAAAAGCGCATTTGCTTGAGGACAAGCAAATCTCAAGTGTAAGGGTATTTGATGAGGCGAAAAGTGTACCGCTTTTAAGGGGTCATTTAAGCCCGAAATCGTATTTATTTGATCAAATATTGCCCTAAATCGTTCCTTTTGTCATTTTAGGTACTTTTGAGGAGAAATCTGGAAAAGGAGGCATTTTGGACGTTTTTGGAGCATTAAAGTGAAGAAAACGGCAAAGTCTCAAAATCGGCTGAAATTTACCTTTGACGGCGTCAGAATCATCTCTTGACGGCGTCATGCCTTGGCAAGAAAAGTGGGATGTGAAATTTACTCATGACGGGCCAGTGAGTTAGCATGTGAATTCTGACGGCGTCACGCTTTAACTAAATCAAGGGCGTCACGGCTTAAATCATAAGGGGACGGCGTCACGTTCATGATCCGACGGCGTCAAGCCTTGATAAGCCAGAATGGATTTTTGAAGAGCTAAAGAGGGACGGCGTCAAGAAGGTCACCCGGGAACCCTAAAAGCGGCGAGGTGACGGCGTCACAATGCATAAGGTGACGCCGTCAGATCCAAAAATCTATATATAGTTTTCTAATCTTTTGTCATTGAAGAGAGCTTAGTGTGTGGAATTTTGGGATAAAACCCTAAGACGATTTTAGCTACTTTTTCAGGGCTTTTTGCCTTGAGATCTTCCATGTTTCATTGAAAGATAAGTTATCAATTAATCATTCAATATGTCTATGTGTTGTTTGATTCTATCTTATGCTTGTCTTTTGTTTAACATGTTAGGCTAATTTTATCTTGTGTTTGCTTAGATCTAATGAAACTTAGCTATTGATTATTGGTTGTTAGTGTGTTGTTAGTTGTATTGGATGATTGTTTATCTATGTTAGGCTTAAGAAAACTGGCTAACTTCCTATTCGGTAACTTGCTTGAACGTCTTAAGAAACATGAACCAAACGCGTACTAAAGGTTTTTATGGTTGTATTTAATGCACAAGCGAATTCTAGTGATCCCATGTTAGGAGCTTCCTAGCCGGCTCGACATAGGAGTGAAGTAGGAGCTTGTAGAGTTGGGGAAGTAAGTACGCCACCCCACGAATGGTATTAAGGAATACACCCGTCATCCACGCGACTAATACACACTAATTAACCGGTAAAAGATAGTTAGGGAGTAAGGAAATCTAAGTAAACACATTTCTCTACACATAAGTTTCTCACCACTTTTCATTTTTGTTATTTTATTTTATTGCATTTGTAGTAATTTTGGGTTAGTTGACTAGCAACTAATTCCGCCCACTCCTTCAAAACCGAGATTTTACTTGCTTTCATAAAAATATAAAAACATAAAAAGAATCTTCCTCAACCCTTAGACCTAATTAGAGTAGCCTTTCATACCTAACGAACACTATTCCCTGTGGAGAACGATCAATCCCCCGTACTTACCACTACACTATACTACATCGGTCAGGTACACTGTCTGGTGGGGTTGTAAGCCTCTTGGGATCCCTCGAGAGGTAAAACCTGTTGTAAGGTTACAAAACCACGCACATCTGTACAAGTTGTTAGAATACAATGACCTTAGTCCCTCTATTTATAGGATTAGAAAACTTAGAGAACAAGTTAGGGTGGGATTGGGAATCCCTCCCTTATGGCCGGTCGACACCTCCTAAAAGGAGTGTTCTAGAAGCCTTTGATCTCTAATTAATTCCACCTATAAAACTTTCCTTTTTCCTGTTTAACGGTCGTTAGTCATTATCCGTTAAATACTAACGGTCGTTATGTGTTTTGTGTATATAATAATTAAATATAACTTTTTATAAATAATTATTATTCATTTACTCTCTATACGTAAAGTGTGCAATCCCGTGATCTCGAGTTCGATCCTAACATACAACTATTATTTTATGTCCACAAAACTAACAGCTCCCACTTGGACATATCTTAATAGTGTAATCACATCGGTTAGCGTCTTGCAACACGCCGATGCCTCTAGTACAACTCGAGTAAGGTCTCCTTGAAAAACCTTTTAATGATTCATCATTATTATTATCCTTTTGTCACTAATACCATGTTAAATAAAGATATGGATCTAAGTCATTCTTTATTCAACTATTATGTTTCTCGTTGTTTGTGATTGAGCAAGATTACCAAATCTTATGAAAGTATTCCAGAAAATCTTGGGCGTGGCCACGCAAATATCTTGTCAACCCTACGAGGGGCCCAGCAGTATTAAACTACAAAACAAATTTGATGGAACAAATTTTATCTTGACTACAAGCATAACCCATGAATTTTGTAACAATTCTGAAAACAATCTTTATGACTACCAGTTACGTGTAGCGTTAAATTGTTCCACAGAATGCACTACATTCATAACAGTTATCTGGTATCTCAAGTATGAGGATAACTATTCATGATTTACTTAGTAAAAATATCCATAAAGTACAATCATGTAGTTTAGGATAAGTCCTATATTCAATTCATTGAATATCATGTGAATTTGGCATGTCAGCACACCAATATACTATCAAGTATATTATACCAAAACTCAGATTTGTCTTAATTTAATGATATTCCCATATCATTAATTGACAACGGACGATTTAGAATAACTAAATTATTCACGGATTAAACATGCAAATATACGACACAATTTATTATCTATACTACTTATAATGCACAAATGAATCTCTCTCCTATGTGGTCTTAAAATTCAGACTTACAATAAATAAAGCATGATTTACAACACTTTAATGCACATAATTTTCAGACGTACAAGATAAGCAGCATTGTGTACAACAAACACCACAAAGTGATCAATTAATACACAATTTAATTCACCCCTTCACCAAAATATACAACCTTTTAACCACAATGTACATTCTAATCAAGCTTCCAATGGATATTCATATTTTACAACTAAATAAAACACTTTTTTTTAACAAAATTAAAGAGTATTAACATTTTTAACAAAATCATAAATCTGATAGGATGCATATAACCGATTCGAATGTATTCACATTTTTAACAGCAAAACACACGGTAGTATCATGATGATACGGTAACAACAAAAGAAGAACACCCTCACTCTTTCTTGTGATCTAACTATATAAGAATCACACACAAAAAATATTTCTCTCAAACAAATTCGGATAGTCAGATCTGACCAAAAAATAATTTTAATAATGAAAAATAAATGTGGAGCTTGAAGCCATTAATCATTGTTATCTTGATTCGTATGGAGCTGAAAACATAGACATCAAGTACGGTTATGAGTTTGTGTTTGTATTTTGGTTTGGTTGTTCGACTTGATATGTGATTCAGACTGAATATGGTGACGGATTAAGATGAGATTGGATTAGATTTGATCAGAGGAGATGAAAGATTAGGTGAGAGGAGAGTGATGGTAGACGGATTTAACAAAGTAACTGTGTGTAGGGTTTAATAATATGTGATATTAGGGTAAGTACATATTATAACCAGATATGGAGTGTTTGCGGATTGGATTGGATAATTGGCCTAATTGCTATATCACATAACATGGATCACATATTGGGTTACCTGTTAATATTATTGGATCCGATGATGGAATGTATGAGATATGGGCTAAAATGTTTTTATCAAATGCATTTTGATACATAGTGATATAAAATTTAGCAAAAACAGTGGTATTTTGGACAAATTTATTGTTATTCGTAAATTAATTGTTAAAAAAAGATATAGGCGAAGAACATCACATTGCCAAAAAAATTAGTCACAGGGTACCCGCTGTCGCATCGCGCGGGTACCCTGCTAGTTAATGAAAATAAACGTACCAAGTACTTAAATTCATTAAAAATAATAAATGCTTAACATCCTTTATCCAAATACTAAATAGATCAATGCATGATATCTCTAGCTGATGAATTATGCCTCAAGTGATGATAATCATACTTGTTGACAAGGCATAAATCAACCAACTTTGATTTATCAGAATTTTGAGAATACTTATTTCAAGAATTCAACTAGTGAAGTTCTTGTATGTGTGCATTCAAATAATTTGATATTGCCACATAATACTTCATAAAGTGTGTGATATCCTCTACCACCAATTTATGATAATCAAACTTTCAAACAATTTTAAAGTTCAAAGTATTCTTTTTCTTTAATGTATAATGTAACAATGCTCTTAGTAAAGCCCAACTAGCTCACATGGCCATTAACAAGGATAAAATCCTACCATGACTAGTATTGAGTGTCATCTCAATTAAAACAGCATTATTGTATACAAACAAAATTATGCTCTTCAAAACTCCGTAAACTTTAATATCTATTGTGTAATGTTTGATGCCTTCCAAACTTTCAAGTTTGTAGGTGGTGACAATTTGCACAACAATTGACATATTGTTCATCCATAGAATCTAGGAGCAACTCCAGGCTGAGGATGTAATTCTATATCCGAACATATTCTAACAGATTATTCATTACACTAGTTATCTAATAACTTTCAATTAGATATCAATGTTATCAAATCATCTTACAATCAAGCATGATACAACAATAACATGATGTACATGAAAATATTTGAGTCAGATTTAGATTTTGTTCATGTTTTATCTTTTCAAAAGACACATATCCATTTAGACTATCTAAATGATATATCATGTTCTATTAGATTCATTTACCGCACATGTTTAATAATAATAAGCATTTGTTCTAAGGTTGTATGTTATATTTTCTAAATCTTTCAAGTGAAGTTTCATTCCAATCTAAGACTTAACATTTAACTTATATGGAATGCTACTTCCTATATGTTATACAACATATATGATTTAAGAAATAAACATAATACTCCCACTAGCTTTCAGGAATACTTAGAGATTATCTTATTTCAATTATAAATCAAAACTTGGATTTAATAATTAAATATAAGTTTTATCTCCTAGATGCATGCATTAATCCATTCATTAATTATTGCACTTTGTACACTTTCAAATATTAGTTGAATTCATAAACTCCTTTCAATTATTTACCGTCCTCGCTCAAGTAATCACTCAAGAAAGAGTTTTGATATTCTATTGTCATTTTTCAAATTAATGAAAATAAGTATGAGAATCATAATCTTTATATATATTTAATGTGCTTAGGTTAGAATATTCTATCACAGTTAATTGCTTAAGTGTGATTAATAATCTTGTCACAAGACATGCGTTAAATATGCGTACAATATTGTCCATATGATTTTTCCATAAAGATGTAAACCACTAGGGTTTTCCTTCTCTTTGAAGAAACTCATCTCCCTTATCTAGTCTAACTATAGAGTTCAAGATAAACCAAGTTTCCAAAATTGATTATCTTCAGGGACAACATCTTAACATTCATTGTATGAATAATTTACCCAATTCAATATTTGGTATTGCATCATAATGATTATCAGGTTTACCATAATCAAGTAACTCATAATCCCCAGCATATTAATCAAATATCTGAGATATCCTTGTAGATCTATGAATGAGAATTTCATCATCTTGAGGTCTAACATTTACATGTTTCGCCTCATTATGATATTTACTAGTGTATTTTAGAAGATCATGTATTTTGTAATTTTATCTTTTAAAGATAAAACTCCCACTTGCCTTTTGTAATTTAGAGACTGTCTATAAATACTTAGCAAATAGAGCAATAATACAATGTTCTCTTTTTGGGACATTATAAAGCACAATGACAATTCCTGACATTAGTTTGTTAATAACCTACTTCAACAGAAGTTTAACAAATTCAGAATTTTATTTTAAGACTTAATGTGATTCATTACATTCCATAATTTAATGATGTCTTATTAATCTTCTAGGTTGGAGTCTTATTAAGTATGTCCAATCCATACTCAATATTCTAACCTTGATAACATTTGGAAGAAAAGAAAATATAGTTATCTTAAATCAAACAAGAGTTTGATTATCCTAACTGAACACACCATAAACTTTGTGGTATTTCATTATAATTAATATTGTAAGACAATCAAACAATATGTAAGATAACCATATATCTTTTGGCTTATCTATTTACCAACCAAGTCATCTTAATGGTATAATAGAATTTCCAATCCAATTGCATGCTTTATAATTCAAGTACTTTTTGACCAAGTCACTTAATGTCCATTTGTCAACAAAAAGACATAAACTGTTATAATTCCACTATACATTATAAATCATTGATTAACTCGATGACTTCATGTATATGTCTTAATAAAAGACATAACAAGTTAACGTCTTACATTATATTACCAAAATAGCCCAAACACAAATGGGCGGTTCCCTATCTAACCCGAAATCCGAAAATAATTGTGTTGCCCAGGGCAACCGGCATTTTTTGGGGCAACCGAAGGATTTCCAGTGTATTTTTTGGGCAACAATCGCCCTTTTTTGGGCAACTGGGGGCATTGCCCAGGGCAACCGGGGTAGAAATATCCCATTTGGGTTTTGGGCTATTTTAGTAATTATCCTTACTTTATATTATAAATCTTGTAATAATTAAAAGACTTCATGTTTGTGACTTTACAAAGAAATCATAACATGTATAAATAAAGTAATCATGAACACCACTTCTTGGTTTCAATAGTAATTTCAAGTTAATTTATCACTTCATTTATTTATGTCATTCCAAGAATACATAAATATCCAAATTGAAGTAGTATTAGATTACTTCATTCATTTATGTCATTCTAGAATTCATAAATATTCAAATTGAAGTAGTCTTGTTATTATATTGACACATGTTCTAATTAAGTGTCTAATTTAGAAACTGCAAATTTTCCTGATACGGTCTTACGTAACATGGAGTTTTACCTTGTTATTGCAATCTAGCTAAGCTCTCGCATAACGTAAATTGCAATACCAAGTGTTCTTGGATTAGATGTGTTAGAACGTTAGTCTCTTACCTTGCAGTCAAGAGAATTCTTTAAATCATATTCCTATGTGTTGTACCTTGCACACAATAAAGATTTCTCCCACTTGTGCATGGAACAACATCATGTAGCAGATAAACAACACGACACATGTTTGTTTATGTGATCAATATGATTGTGTCATTAATATTAGCATAATTAGTAGATGTAGAACCACTTTATTGTCTAGTAAGGAAACGTACATGACTAATTTGAAAGTAATTATCTTGAGACACTCTAGAGATAATCTGGATTACTACTAAGATGACAAAGCTTGTAGCTCCCACTGAATTACAGGTCATTACAATAATTCCTTATTCGGTAATACACACAATACTCCCATTGGATTTGACAACATTATAAGTGTTTCATAACCAGTGGAACCAAATGGTATACTATTTACTTTCCTACATCTTTAAGACACCCATACGTAACAGTTACTTAGGTATAAAAAGAGTGTATTCTACTATGTAAATAATGGACTATCCATTAATGCCATTAACTTGAAAAATTGGGTATGCAATTTCTTCCTTAATAGGTCTACCATTCCAACGATTGTATGTAGTACCTTTCAATGGTCAAAACAAAAGTAACTAGATAAAATATACTAGTTTGTCTTTTACCATTTTGCGATAATTAGTTCTAGCTTCTAATTTAATAACTCATAAAATGTGCAATACTCTTAACTATTAAAGTTTGCTATGAGTTATGTATTTAGAATTTAGACAATTCTAATTTTCCTATCATACATTTCTCATTCATGAAAAGGAATAGGATTAAGTTTCACGCTTCTCTCATGGAAAGGAGACTAGGTTTATCCTTTTAGTAAAGTTAACTCTATCCAAAAACCCCTACGGGTGTAGATCAATTTACCAATAAAAGAATATCCCACGTTTACGGTTTAATGTTGCATTAATAAATTTAAAAGAATTTACAAAATCCAATTTTAGTATTTTCGATAATACAATCTTTAAGAAAATTAAATATCCATTGGTTTATATTCATATGAACCATATAATTTTCTTAAAGCTAGGATCCAAATTAACATAGTTCCATTACATCAGTTGATCTGCTAGTAATAAAAGTATAAAATAAGGTAATCTATCGAACAATAATTGGCAAACAATTTCATCATTATGTGATTTACATTGCCAAACAATATTGCAATGTAAACATGTTTTATCCCCATCTTATGCCTTGAGTCCAAGCTCTCGCATACAACTCAATTAAGTCGTCTAATTTAAAGAACTGCAAATTAACATAGTTCCATTACATCAGTTGATCTGCTAGTAATGAAAGTATGAATTTACCTTTCCATTGCAATCTAGTCCAAGCTCTCACATGAAGTAAATCACAACTTCAAGTGTTCTTTTAATTAGATGGCATTAACTTAATTTTAAGGGTACTAGTTTTTATGTTTGTATCAAAATATGTTTGAAGAAGCATGCATACAACTTCATAACATAGGTTTTAATAAAAAACTTTTTATCAACCAATTCAATAAGATTAAATTATCAAAGTTTTGATTGAGGTATTGGGTTCACCAATCAAAGAATTTACCTTTAATTATCATCCATTATATCGTACTTTTGCACAAGTCGCAAGACTTAGTGTTTCGGATAATTACCACAAAGTGGCGCATGGAATTAAAGCTAATTCACCCTTAAGATGATTTTGTACATAAAAATAGTCGTACTTAGTAGCTCCAATTTGACGCACAAAGGAGTGGAGAAACTAAGGTCAGCTTTAGAAGCCAATTAAAAACTCGTTTCTTTCGGTTTGACAATTTAATGTCAATCCTCCTTATACCCCTCTTATAGTTTGTAGAAATTGGGTGAGCTGTTCTTACTATTGGTACAAAACTCATCACTCAATTAAACTATTAAAAATTTAACTCTTCTAAAATAATTCATTGTTTCACCATTATTTAGTCCATATTATTTTTCTATTCAAAAATTATCCTTTGTTTATAAACGTGTCTGACAAAAAATAAACAAAAACAGGTAATAAAAAATAAAAATAAATAACACAACTAAATAAACACACATAACATAACAATTAATATGTGTAAAAACATGTGGCCACATGCAAACTAATTCGATAAAACCTATTAATAATCAATTCTAAGTTTATATTGTATATATTCAACTAAGGCCCCCACTTCAAAGGAAGTGAACTACATGCATTGACGAATCAATTGCGTAAGCCATAATTAAATATATATCACATAGCACGCAATTGATTACTTAATATATTGGAGTCTTTCCCAATTCGACATCTATCGATTAATTACATGTGAAAAACTTAACCATTAATTCATATCGCAAATTTAAACAATTTAAATTATATCGACAATAAATCAATGCCAAACATACACGTTTTTATGGATTATACATAACAATTATCATGTTGCCACAAGATCGCATACTTAAACACATAAACATGTTAATCCTAGGGTTTCTAATCAAATTAAAAAACAAAACTCAAACCCTAAAAATTAATTAAAGCATTCGGCCCTAAAAAAAATTAGGGATCTAAATTTTATAAACCCTAAAATCGACTAACAATATAAAACACAATTCAAGTTTTTTATTTATTTATTTATTATTATTTTTTTATGCGTTTGTGAATTAATTACACATTATAACGGCTCTTGATGCCACTGTTGGAATTATATAATATGACAAATCATAAATATAAACAATAAACATCAAGTACACATGCGGAAGCGTATAGGAACATATAACATGTAAATTAATTAACCAAATTAAAAATAGGCGTACCTTTTGATTCTAGCCAAACAAGAATCAATTCTTCAATAAAATGATCAAGAACCCTAATTAGGGTTTATAAGAGGATTAAAGAATTACCCCTTACAATTTTGTAATTCAATCCAAGATGCAATCAATAGTGTGATTGTATCACGTTCTTGTACACACGTACTAATACCAAGTAAATGTTTATGCAAGTAAAGAACACAAAACAATATTTTTGTTGCTCAACAAAAATTCGATCGACCTTATAGAGGGTATGTTTGATCGGTTTTAACACAAAGAAAAGGAGAGAAAGACTTTAGGTATTGTATGTGTACAAGTTGTTAGAATACAATGACCTTAGGCATTCTATTTATAGGATTAGAAAACTTAGAGAACAAGTTAGGGTGGGATTGGGAATCCCTCCCTTATGGCCGGTCGACACCTCCTAAAAGGAGTGTTCTAGAAGCCTTTGATCTCTAATTAATTCCATCTATAAAACTTTCATTTTTCCGATTTAACGGTCGTTAGTCATTATTCGTTAAATACTGAAGGGTCGTTATGTGTTTTGTGTATATAATAATTAAATATAACTTTTTATAAATAATTATTATTCATTTACTCTTCATACGTAAAGTGTGCAATCCCGTGATCTTGAGTTCGATCCTAAGGGTAGGAAGAGTGGGAAGCGGGCTGGGCCTTGCGGGCTGGCGGGCTAGCGGGCACACCGCCGCCGGTTCGGCGGGCTGGGAGAACGGGCTATAAGCTCGCTGCGGGGTGAAGAGATGATACGGTCAAATGACCGTTTGAAGGGGTGTGTTTGAAATATTTTTTGGAACGTTGGAGCGTAGGTGAGTAAAAAAAAAAAACTTTTTTGGCCCTTTTGCTTGCCTATTTAAATCCGAAAACCACACAAGATTTTCACAAACAAAAAAATAAAACAAACCACCAAAACACATTTAATCAAGTATGGATAAAAGAGGCAAGAAAATTGGTGCAACATCTTCGTCGAGGGGTCGGGGCACTCGATCTAAATCGGGTCGACCTATAGCAACACAATCGGCTCCTCGACCCACACAACCATTTTCGGCTCCTCGTCAACAACCATATTCGACGTCGCAACAATACTATTATCGTCCCCAACCACCGAGTCCTCCACAACAAAACTTCGACTTGCCACCAATGAATCCAAGCGATTACCACGTATACGAAATGGCTAACTTTAACCCGTTCGATAACCGAGAACAACCGGAGGCGAGCGAAGACGAGTTTGTCGAGGTACCCGAAACGCAATTGAATCTCGGTATGTTTTTTATTTATTTATACGTTTAATTTTTTAGCCGTTTTAATTATTTATACGTTTTAATTTTTTAGCCATTTTAATTATTTATACGTTTTAATTTTTTAGACGTTTTCATTATTTATACGTTTTAATTATTTGTAGACGATGACGATGATGTTCAAGAAGTTCAAGAACAAGAAGTTCAAAAGCAAAAATTTGCGAAAAGGGCCGAAAAAAAGGTTGGACATCGGAGGAGGAGGAGGCTTTGGCGAAAGCTTGGGTTCACATCTCAACATGTAGAACAGTCGGGATGGAACAAGGAAGAGATTGTTTTTGGAAGCGAATTTTGGCGCATTTCGGCACGAATGTGAAAGACACTACTCGAACTCCCATTCACTTAACACAAAGTGGAGGAAAATGAACGCGCTAATAAGTGTGTTCAACGGTTTATACCACCAATCGGTAAATTATATACGTTTTTTTTTTTATATATATATATATATATATATATATATATATCGTTTTTTTTTTTTTTTTTTTTTTTTTAATTTTATATATATACGTTTTGTTTTTTTTTTTTAATTTTATATATTGTATTTGTAGAGACGTCTTTGGGAGAGTGGTTGTGGCGAAGTTGATATCCTCACGAATGCCCTGGAAAGTTTTAAGAAAAAACAAGGCAAACCATTTACTCATCTACGAGCTTGGGAAGTTGTCAAAGGCCAAGCCAAATGGTTGGAACAAAAGTGTGTCCAAGATGAGGAAACCTCCCATTCCGATAAGCGAAGAAAGTCCTCGAAATCGGGTCAGTATGAGTCGGGTAGTAACGAATTTGATACCGTTTTGCCAAATCACAATGAAGACCCAGCGCCGCCTCTAGATAACCGTGCAAGAAGAGGAAAATCAAAGGTTGCTAGTGAAGCCTCGTCGAAGGTTAGTGTTGCCGAGTTTGTCAAAGATTACACGTCGACGAAAAGAAGTATGTTGGAGGATAACGCAAAGAAACAACAAGAACTCTTGAACGCACATCTCCAAGAGCAGGAACAAAGGGCAAAATATATTGCGGAAAAGACCTTATATCAAGATCACAAGTTCTACAACAAATCGCACAACCACATCACCGATCTAGGAATGCTAAAGTGGACACTTGATAAGAAGCGTGAGATAGAGGCGAAATATAACTGGCCGTGGATGTGGGGTGATTTGTAGTTTTTTATTCGTATGATTTGTAGTTGTTTTATTTTAGGAATTGTAGTTTTTTATTTTTAGGATTTGTAGTTTTTAATTTTTAAGAATTGTACTTTTTATTTTTTAGGAATTGTATTTTTATTTTTATTTTTAATCAAGTGTTTGTTTTTTTTATATAATTGTTTAGTATTAGAAGGGTTAATGTTGCAAATTTATAATTTTGAAGGACAAATTATGAATATTTAAAAAAAGATTTGGGAGGGTTGAAAGTGATGGGTGCCAGTAAAAAAGGTTGGATTGAGGGTTGGAGGGTTGAAATGAGGTGGAGGGATTTGATTGGTTAAAATTTGGGAGGGTTGAAAGCATGACTCCCCCCCCCTAACATACAACTATTATTTTATGTCCACAAAACTAACAGATCGAGCCTTAGAAGACCAAATACCTGTTCCACATACATATCTTCAGGAAACTTTTTTTTTTCTTTTTTTTTCTTTTAATACGTGTATCATGTTTCCCGACCCAATCGGAAGTTTTACAATTGATTACTACGTATTTCTTAACTAATTGTATATTGATGATTCTAAACCAAAGATCAAACCTTAATGACTGACAATATATACCATCATTAGCCGTGTAATGTGATTTGCACCGTACCTTGATTACCATGAAAAAAAAAATCTCCCAGTAACTTAATCTCTCATACCTTCCACAAAAATGAAATCTTCCAACTGAGTTTTGAATTTTGGTTCACAATTCTTGGTTGGGTCCCAAATTAAAATAAATACTATTCACTTTTGAGATGGATGGAATGGTTTCAATTTGATCAAGCCTTAAATCAAAACTATACTACATTTTCTTTCATTATGAAATCAGTAAGGCAGTTCCCCAAAATTCGATTCAAACAATGACACACATATTCAAATATTAATCACCGCGTTAGTCTGAAATCAAACTTAAACCCGATGTCGAAACACCAATCCTTTTGGATTTACGAAAACTTTCAACCGAGTAACTGAAAAACGATAATAAAGTCCAGATTTCATGTAGTAAAAGAGACATGGAAAAAGTGGGAAATGACAGAAGATCGAGTTAAATGCAATCTACTAGGCGTGTTTTTGCATTCTAAAAATCAAGAACAAGTAACATGACCCCCCATGCCTATTACAAAACTAAATTTAAAGACAGAGGTCCAATCACAATTCTAAACCACAACTTCAGTTCAAGAACATATTAACCCAAATAACATATTCTAGAATTGTCATTTCTGACATTTGGTTTCTTGGCTTCAAAACGCATACATAAGTTTGAAGAGTTGAGATAAATATATATCTCATATTTGTCATAAATCAAAATAAACAATCTTAGCCATCAATTTTTTATACGGATTAATAAAAAACAATTTTTCACCATTTTTCTTAAAACAATATATCTTGCAAACGATAAATCTTCAAGCTACAAAAAATACACCATCGCGAGGAGAATTAAATTATCTATCTATAGATATGCATTTCTTTATACTTTCGACATTTTTTTTTTTAAATTTCGCCCAGAAAAATCACATACGATTTGTAAAAATCACACGTGATTCGTAAAAATCAAATCACATATGATTTTTACAAATCACATGTGATTTGTACAAATCACATGTGATTTTTCGGGGCGAAAATTTTGAAAAAAAAGAAGTTCGTCGAAAGTATATAATAATGCATATCTATAGAAAGTTAATTTAATTCTCGTCGCGATGGTATGAATTTTTTCTCGTAAAGATTAACGGTTTGCGAGATATTTAACTTTTTAAAAAAGGCTGAAAGTTTATATTTTTTGTTTTGATAAAAAAAAGAATGGTTAAAATTGGTTCATTGGATCCATGACAAATATGAGATCTATACGAACTTTTGCCTAGGTTTGAAATGTTTTTCTTTCTTGTGCCTAAGCCCTAAGCCTATGTTCGCCGTGGTAGTAGGGTTGGAAGGTCACATAAATATACTCATGGGAATAACAGCAATTAATTGGTTTTGTTAATTTGCCAATGTCCGATGAATCAGTTAATTGAAAGTGATGTTGTTTATAAGCATCGTGATTACTAGCTAACATATATTGATAATTAACTTATGACCTTAGGGATAATTCTAAAAATGTCCCGGTTGCCCAAGGGATGAGAATATCTAGACGGAATCTTTTGTGTTTGCTTTTCTAGAACAGAGCAACCAGTACTTTTTGGGCAACTAAAATCTGCAAGTGACAAGTGTGACTTTATGGATTACAAGGTAGGGCAACTTGTGTACTTTTGGGTAATTGGTGTACTTTTTGGGCAACTGGCGGCCTTCATGTCGGACAAGTGACGACACATGGTTGGCTAAATTCAAGTTGCCAAGGCAACTGGTCTAGAAAAGCAAACACAAAAGATTTCGTCTACATAGTCTCACGCCTTAGGCAACCGGGGCATTTTTGAAATTATCCCATAAGCTATTTATATTAACATAATTAAGTTATAAGTTCAAGTTGATAAGCATAGGAGCTATGCAAATTAAATTTATTGGGTTTTTAGTTTTTCAATAAGCATATAAGCGAATCAAATAACCTTACACAAACACTCCTCAAATGGGTTAGTCATAACTGGGAAGGTGTTAGAGTTGTGGAAAATTATTAAAATGTATATGACTAGAATCGAACACGGGACCTTGGGATTACACACTTTACGTATGAATGACTAACGGAAATAATTAATATATAACCATGTTATGTATTTAATTATTTAGGACACGAAATAATAACTAACGGACGTTAAGTAATTAATGGAAATGACTAACGACCGTTAAGTAAATAAAGGAAGGACTATTAGTGAAATTTGAGGCTCAAGTAGGATCTAGAACCTATTCCATAGGGGTGGCCGGTTTTCCTTAGGGATTTCTAACCCTAGATCGATTTCTTGTTCACCAAGAATAGTTCCACTGATGCGTGGTTTTGCAACCTTACAACAGGTTTTACCTCTCGAGGGATCTCAAGAGGCTTACAACCCCACCAGGCAGTGTACCTGACCGATGTAGTATAGTGTAGTGGTAAGTACGGGGGATTGATCGTTCTCCACAGGGAATAGTGTTCGTTAGGTATGAAAAACTACTCTAATAGGTCTAAGGGTGAGAGAAGATTCTTTTAATGTTTTTATAATTTTATGAAAGCAAGTAAAATCTCGGGTTTGAAAGAGTGGGCGGAATTAGTTGCTAGTCAACTAACCCAAGTTACTACGAATGCAAATAAAATAAAATAACAGAAAATGAAAAGGTGGTAAAACTTATGTGGAGAGAAATGTGTTTACTTAGATTTCCTTACTCCCTAACTATCTTTTACCGGTTGATTAGTGTGTATTAATTGCGTGGATGACGGGTGTATTCCTTAATACCAATCGTGGGGTGGCGTACGTACTTCCCCAACTCTATGAACTCCTACTTCACTCCTATGTCGAGCCGGCTAAGAAGCTCCTAACATGGGATCACTAGAATTCGCTCATGCATTAAATACAACCATAAAAACCTTTAGTACGCATTGGTTCATGTTTCTTAAGACGTTCAAGCAAGTTACCGAATAGGAAGTTAGCCAGTTTTCTTAAGCCTAACATAGATGAACAATCATCCAATACAACTAATAACACACTAATAACCAACAATCAATAGCTAGGTTTCATTAGATCTAAGCAAACACAAAGAAAACCTAGCCTAGCATGTTAAACAAAAGACAAGAACAAGATAGAATCAAACAACACATAGACATATTGAATGATTAATTGATAACTTATCTTCAATGTAACATGGAAGATCTCAAGGCAAAAAGCCTTGAGAAAGCTGCTAAAATTGTCTTAGGGTTTTTCACACACAAAGTTCCACACTAAGTTCCACACTAATGACAAAAAATTGCAAAACTATATATAGAGATTAAGGTCTGACGGCGTCACGTTGTAGATTCTGACGCCGTCACCTCGCCGCTTTTAGGGTTCCCGGATGGCCTTCCTGACGCCGTCCCTCTTTAGACCTCCAAAATCCGTTCTGGCTTATCAAGGCTTGACGCCGTCAGAAATAAGCTTGACGCCGTCCCTCTTTAGATTAAGCCGTGACGACCTTGATCACTTCAAAGGGTGACGTCGTCAGATTTTTTATGCAAAATTCTCTGGCTTATCATGAGTAATTTTCATATCCACCTTTTTCTTGCCAAGCCATGACGCCGTCCAGGGCAATCCCTGACGCCGTCAAAGGTACTTTTCAGCCGATTTTGAGACTTTGTCGTTTTCTTCACTTTTATGCTCCAAAAACGTCCAAAATGCTTCCTTTTCCAGATTTCTTCTCCAAAGTACCTAAAATGACAAAAGGAACGATTTAGGGCAATATTTGATCAAATAAATACGATTTAGGGCTTAAATGACCCCCTAAAAGCGGTACACTTTTCGCTTCATCAAATACCCTTACACTTGAGATTTGCTTGTCCTCAAGCAAATGCGCTTTTATTCTAATCAAAATACAAGTTAGGGGTCATTTAACACTAATATAAAAGTAATTACAACAAATAATCGTTCCACTTTAATCATAATAAGCACGGAGATTACAAACTAACACCTCACAAGTAGTGTTTAGATACTCACATCTCTCAAGTGTCATCAAAATAAATCTCATAAATAAAAACGGATAATATCTCTCACTACCTGTCATAGCAAATAGATTACCATAGGCTTGGGAAAGGATCGAAAACCTCCTCCACTAGGCGTAAGCACCTAAGATAAACTATCAAATAGGGCTTTTACATGGGTTATAACGTTAGGTGTAGGGAAAAGGAAAACACGGTTTTGTTGGATAAATGATATTTTACTGGTGGCGAGTTAAAGATCTTGATCAATTACATGTACTATACAATGTTGCTAAGCCAAGACTCGACTCAATCTTAAGCTAAAAACAAAATAACAAAAACATAAAATAAACATAAAATGAAACGGGATGGTAGTCCGTATGTTTTTTCTATTTTTCTTTTTCTCATTTTTTTGTATTTTTCTTATTATTTTTTTTTTATTTTTATTTTTTTTCATTCACTTTTGCCCTACCATCCAAAATAATACATCATAGGGGCATTGCATTCCCCTTACACTTGAACTTTTACATAACTTTACAAATAACTATTCTAATGACTCGAATTAAGATAATTGAAAAACTTGGAGTACTTTTTTAAAATATTTAGCACATATGGGGGTAATAATGTTGTTCTTCCCCATTACTCCATTACACTAGTACTTTACCCATGAGTCCCAATCGTCCCAAAACAATATGTACAAGGATATGACTCGACTTAGCAACCATGTAATCAACTAGATAATTAACTTGGATTTAAACAAATGTTGTCACAATAATGCACTAAAAATGAGTGCATACAAGGTAGGCAAAGGCGATTTGGGTGTACATTTTAGTGGGGTGTAACAAATTCTTTCTTTAAGTAAAATGCTTAAAGGTCGAAACGAAAAGATAGGCTCTGAGGGGTGTACTAGGGGTATCGTGTACTAAAAATGAGTACAACGCAAAGGGTGTGGGAGAATTACTTGACCAATGTAGCCAAAGTAATTATAACAAAAACACAGGTGTAAAACAATGGGTTAATCCTAATGCCTCTTATCATGTAGTAAATCTAACTACACGAATGTAGTCTCACTTGTGGCCTCGGAATGGTCCTAACGCAAGTTCTAGAATCTAAGTGCTACCGGTACACACATCATAGCATAAATGCTTTTCCTACCAATTCTAGGGGCGAACCTCACATATTTGGGGGTGGAAAATTTTTTAGTGGTACGGTATTTGTGCTAGTCATATAACTCCTATCCGTGAGACGCTCATTAAGATCAAGATTTCACTCCTAAATGTTGTAAAAAAATTTAAATTTGGCACTAAAATTACCCTAACAGGTATTTATCTCAGTTTTATTACACATCTATTATTAAACAGACAAAAATCAAGCGTAATAGCATTCTCTAATCGTACTTTTACCCCCCCTTACACTTAAAATGAACATTGTCCCCAATGTTCAAATAACAAGATGTAAAAGCATAAAGTAAAAGAATGAAATCAAATACTCCCCTGATTCGCTCGGTGGATAATGAAGTAACATGGTTAAATCTTCTTCCAAGAGAATGTAAAAGCTCCAAGACTAATGCATCGCCAAAAGCTTGATCCAAAACATTTCCTTGTCCAAAATAACCTGTTAAACCTGAGAAAACAAACACGAAAACCTGCATAACATCGGCGGGATAAACTCTATATAAGGATATAATGCTTGTAGAATGATAATTTTGCAGATTCCTGGAGATTATAAGTTATAGATTTAATAAAAACTTTTCATGAAAACAAAACTTTCAAAAATTTTCAGAAAATTAAACCTGACGCCGTCAGGTTGTAAATCCTGACGCCGTCAGAAATGATCTGACAGAATTCTCATGTTAAGTTTCCGGAAAAATTTTGGAAAAAACTATACCTTACTTCCTGGAAATCCTGCAAAACATCATTATGACTCGATACAAGCATTTGACTCAAACAAATACTAATATGTATGTTCATTTATTATTATTACGATTCATGTTCATTTGTGTTCTAATAAACCGATTTAGATTTCCCTTACACTTATCTTTTGCAAAATACCTTTATATGTAGTTAAGACGAAGTTAAAACAAAATAAAGCATTTTCACAAATTAGTTTTTGAACATGAATCAATAATGATAAAATTTAAACATACATACGGAAACAAATAAAATCAAACAAACAAATAAATAAACACACAAAGCAAATAAAACTTGGGTTGCCTCCCAAGAAGCGCTTTTCTTTATTAACGAGTCTTGTAGCTAGACTCAAAGTCACGTACATTACGTGACTCCATCATTGGTCACGGTTCCTAGGCCATTCTCATTTCCGGTTTTATATTCCGGTCCTAATTTCAAACAATCCTTGTAGAAACCGGATATCCTTTCCATAACATAGTCTACTCCTTTATTTCTATCCTCATCATTCCTATAGTAGACCGCTTGCTTAAGCTCCTTCTCAACATTTGACAGGTGTTGGAATTGCTCTATCTTAAATGGCATTTGGTAGTTTACCTCATCGGTCTCATCCTTAAATCTGACTATCCCTAAGGACGGTTCATAAGTCATTCTAGAGACCTCAACAAATGGTTTTCCAAAAACCACTTGAGTTAAGGATGCATCGACTATTGGGCGGATATCTTCTACAATTACAAAGTCGGTGACATAGGTGAAGTTTCCTACATAAACCGGTAATCCCTTAACTCTTCCCGTGAAGTTACTCATCCACCCCTTGTCAGGGAACATCCTATACCCAAGTTGATTTTTCATTATCAAGTTGTAGTGGGCTCTAGTCATGATGTTTATGGGTGATCTAAGGTCGATGTAGGCTTTCCACACATGCAAATGTCCGATGTTGCACGGTATGTTGAGATTAGAAGGGTCGCCTATTTCTATGATTGGTCTACCTAGGAAGTATGGTGTCTCGGGGTCATCGAATAAATTTGTATGATATGCGCGCTCTTCCTTAGTGGGTAGCCTATTGAAGTAGTCCTCATCATCATCTACTTCTTCAATCTCACTTGTCCTAACTTCCTTATCAACCTCGACTTTCTTAACCTCATCCTCAGGTTCACTATTATCCTCATTCCTATCAATCGGTTTGATAGTGACAATGTTGACGAAGTGGACGTGTTTGGATGAAGAGGGGTCTTTTACTTGGGGTCCGCTATTTGTGTTCCTAGCGTCCTTATGTGGAGGTGATAGCACTTGGTTATTGAGGGCTTTCAATAAGTTGTCAATTTTATTGGTCATCTCCATTTGTTGTTGATTGAATTCGGATTCAAACTTAGCTATCCGAGCTTCTTGAGATGCCATAGATTGGGACATCAATCCTTCAAAGTTATTGGTACTACCATTGCCGGAAGGATTGTTGTTGAAAGTACGGTTCGAGTTGGAACCGCTTGATTGGAAACGATTAGGTGGGTTGGAAGAATTGGTTTGTTGTGCGTTTTGGTTTTGTTTCCACCTAAGGTTCGGGTGATTTTTCCATGAGGGGTTGTATGTATCACCGTAGGGGTTTGGCTCGGGTTTGAAAGTGTACCACTTGTCTCCCGCTCCGTCGGTACGCGAGGATGCGTAGTCCGCAAAAGCTTGTTCGGGGAGTTCCATGCAATCACGAGTGTCGTGGGGACCACTACATAATTCACATGAAGAAGTGATTTTGTTCACTTGGCTTGAAGGTTTAGGAGCCTCGTAGGATTTCATGAGAAACTTGACTTGGTCTTCAAGTTCTATGATCCTACGGTCGGAAGTGCTTGAATTGTTCGAAGGCAAAGATATTGCCTTGACCGTTTTATTCAAATCACGGGGATCACTCCAACTTTCGTTGTCATAAAGAGCAAGATCCTCTAGGAGAGCCCATGATTGTTCCGCACTTAGATCACGTAGCTTACCACCGGCCGATTGGTCAATGGTTTGCCTCGTGGAGAGATTGATATGGTCATAGAAGATTTGGACTTGGAGCCAAAGTTCTATGCCATGGTGAGGGACTTTTTGGAGTAAGTCCTTGAATCGAGTCCATGCCTCGTAGAGGGTTTCGCCTTGACGTTGTTGGAACATCAAGATATCATTCCTTAGCTTGGTAGTTCTTCCCGGTGGGAAAAACTGAGCAAGGAAACGAGTAGTGAGATCATCCCAAGAGGTGATGGAACCTGCGGGTTGACGCTCTAGCCATTGACTAGCTTGGTCCCGCAAAGAGAATTGAAAGAGACGCAGTCGGTTCGTCTCTCGAGTGGCAACATCAAGGTCTATAGAATCAACGATTTTGAGAAAGTCCTTGAGATGTTGGTTAGGATCTTCGGAACGAAGTCCATGGAATGCGCATCCACTTTGCACCAACCGGATGGTGTCGGATCGCAAGGGAGTGACATTGGCTCCTTGAGTGAGCTCAATGGTGTTTCGATAGCCATGGTGGCTAGGACGGGAGTACTCTCCTAAAGTACGGGCTCTAGGAGGTGGTGGTTGTTGTGGGGGGTTGTTGGGATCGAGGATATTACCACCTTCCATGATGTCGGATGGTAATGGTTACGAACAAAGAAACGAAGAAAAAAGATAGACTAAAGAAAACCTAGAAAAATAAAATAAAAATCTCACTAGAAATGAATCTAGTGAGTAGACCTATAAAATAAAAATTCAACCTAAACAATAACTATTCCCCGGCAGCGGCGCCAAAAACTTGATGCGTGGTTTTGCAACCTTACAACAGGTTTTACCTCTCGAGGGATCTCAAGAGGCTTACAACCCCACCAGGCAGTGTACCTGACCGATGTAGTATAGTGTAGTGGTAAGTACGGGGATTGATCGTTCTCCACAGGGAATAGTGTTCGTTAGGTATGAAAAACTACTCTAATAGGTCTAAGGGTGAGAGAAGATTCTTTTTATGTTTTTATAATTTTATGAAAGCAAGTAAAATCTCGGGTTTGAAAGAGTGGGCGGAATTAGTTGCTAGTCAACTAACCCAAGTTACTACGAATGCAAATAAAATAAAATAACAGAAAATGAAAAGGTGGTAAAACTTATGTGGAGAGAAATGTGTTTACTTAGATTTCCTTACTCCCTAACTATCTTTTACCGGTTGATTAGTGTGTATTAATTGCGTGGATGACGGGTGTATTCCTTAATACCAATCGTGGGGTGGCGTACGTACTTCCCCAACTCTATGAACTCCTACTTCACTCCTATGTCGAGCCGGCTAAGAAGCTCCTAACATGGGATCACTAGAATTCGCTCATGCATTAAATACAACCATAAAAACCTTTAGTACGCATTGGTTCATGTTTCTTAAGACATTCAAGCAAGTTACCGAATAGGAAGTTAGCCAGTTTTCTTAAGCCTAACATAGATGAACAATCATCCAATACAACTAATAACACACTAATAACCAACAATCAATAGCAAGGTTTCATTAGATCTAAGCAAACACAAAGAAAACCTAGCCTAGCATGTTAAACAAAAGACAAGAACAAGATAGAATCAAACAACACATAGACATATTGAATGATTAATTGATAACTTATTTTCAATGTAACATGGAAGATCTCAAGGCAAAAAGCCTTGAGAAAGCTGCTAAAATCGTCTTAGGGTTTTTCACACACAAAGTTCCACACTAATGACAAAAAATTGCAAAACTATATATAGAGATTAAGGTCTGACGGCGTCACGTTGTAGATTCTGACGCCGTCACCTCGCCGCTTTTAGGGTTCCCGGATGGCCTTCCTGACGCCGTCCCTCTTTAGACCTCCAAAATCCGTTCTGGCTTATCAAGGCTTGACGCCGTCAGAAATAAGCTTGACGCCGTCCCTCTTTAGATTAAGCCGTGACGACCTTGATCACTTCAAAGGGTGACGCCGTCAGATTTTTTATGCAAAATTCTCTGGCTTATCATGAGTAATTTTCATATCCACCTTTTTCTTGCCAAGCCATGACGCCGTCCAGGGCAATCCCTGACGCCGTCAAAGGTACTTTTCAGCCGATTTTGAGACTTTGTCGTTTTCTTCACTTTTATGCTCCAAAAACGTCCAAAATGCTTCCTTTTCCAGATTTCTTCTCCAAAGTACCTAAAATGACAAAAGGAACGATTTAGGGCAATATTTGATCAAATAAATACGATTTAGGGCTTAAATGACCCCCTAAAAGCGGTACACTTTTCGCTTCATCATCCATTATAAATACAAACCTTTGGGTTATTAGTTTCTCTAGCTTGTGCATTGTTACTATAACCCTAACGTTTTTTCTCTCCTTCTCTTTACCTAAAACTAGTCGATCTACATCTTTATAGGATGTGTCGATTTGTCTTTTATTAAACAAAATTGGTTTTGGTTTAATACGTGTCTTTACACTAGCATCTAACGTTAGTTGGTTATAGTACGTGTGTACAAGGCCTTGGTAATAACTTACTTTAGTTATTCCATCTTGGATTGTGAAACAAAACGGTAAGGGTTTCACTTTAATCCTTTTATTTGATCAAGAAAAGAAAAGAGAAGTTTGATTTCTTGTTTAGCTAGAAATCGAAGGTACGCATGTTCTTTTATTTTAATTAATTAATTAATAGTATTTAGATCCTTTTTCCGCCACGTGCTTGATGTACATAATTATGTGTTATATAAATTGTTATGATTCATATATTCCAACAGTGGCATCAAGAGCCCGTTAATCCTAATGAAATACATAATGTGTATGGTATGTTCAGTTAGGAAAATCAAACTCTTGAAATATTGTTTGATTAAAGATAACTATATCTTCTATTCTTTCAAAAACAATCAATGTTAGAAAATTGAGTATGGATAGTATATACTCAATTAGACTCCAACCTAGAAGATTAATAAGACACCATTTATTATGGAATGTGATGAATTGCATTAAGTCTTAAAATTGATGTTCTGAATTTGTTAAACTGCTCTTGAGTAGGTTAGTAACAAATTAAATGAAAGGAACTGTCAATATGTATTTGTATTGTCCCAAAAGAGAACAATTTGTGTTGCTATATTTGCCAAGTATTTATAAATATCCTATAAATTACTAAAGGCAAGTGTGAGTTTTATTTAGATAAGATAGAATTACAAGATACATAATCTTCTAAAAATACACTAGCAAAGTCATAATGAGGATTAAACATGTTAATGTTAAATCTCAAGATGATGGAATTCTCATTCGTAGATCCACAAGAATATCTCAAATATTTGGATAATATGTTGAGGATTATGAGTTTATCTTTCAGATAAATTGCAAATATTGAATTTGGCAAATTACTCATACTATGAATGTTTAGATGCAGTCCAAGAAGATAACTAGTTTTGGAAACATAGTTGATCTTAAACTTTATAGTTACACTATAGAATGAAGATGAGTTTCTACAAAGGAAATAAAAATCCTAGAGATTTAAATTTTGAGTAGAAATCATAATGGACAAATTTGTATACATATTTAATGTGTGAAAAGATTATCAAACACACTTAAGCAATTAACTGTGATTGAAATTCTTTCTAAGCACATTAAATGTATAAAGATTATGATTGTCATTCTTAGTTTCATTTATATGAAATTAACAATGGAATATCAAAACTCCTTCTTGGGTAATTACTTGTGCGAGGATGAAAAGTAATTGGAAGGAGTATTTGAATTCAAATAATCTTTGAAAGTATAAAAAATGCAAATCATTTATGAATGGATTAATGCATGCATCTAGGAGATATACTTATATTTAGTTATTAAATCCGAGTGTTGATTTATAATTAATATAAGATATTTCTTAATATTCCTGAAAGCTAGTGAGAGTATTATATTTATTTTCTTATTTCATATATGTTGTATAACATATAGGAAGTAACATTCTATTAACATTAAAATGTTAAGTCTTAGTTTGGAATGAAACTTCACTTGAGAATTTAGAACATAAAACCTTGGAATATATGTTTATTGTTATAAACATAAGCGGTAAAATATTGATTCTAATAAACATGATAAACTATTAGAAAGTCTAGATAGAAACATATATTTGAAAATATATGACATGAATAAAATCTAAGTTTGACACAAAGGTTTTTCATGTACATCATGTTGTTTGTTGTATCATGCTTCGATGCAAGATGATTTGACAACATTAATATCTAATTGAAAGTTATTAGATAGCTAAGTGTAATGGATATGGTTGGATTTAGAATTAACATCCTCAGCCTGGAGTTGCTCCAAAATTCTAAATATGAACCATATGGCAAATTGTTGAGTAATTAATATAGTTGACAAATCTTGAAAGATTTGAAGGTATCAAAGATTACACGATGGATATTAAAAGTTTACGGAATTTTAAAGAGCATATTGTTGTTTGGATACAATGATGCTAATAAGATTGAGATGACACTCAATACTAGTCATGGTAGGATTTTATCCTTGTTAATTGCCATGAGTACTAGTTATGCTTAACAATAAGCATAGTTGCATTATACATTAAAAAATTAGAATACTTTAAACTATAAAAGGTTTGGTAGTTTAATTTCGTGGTTGAGGATGTCACACATTTTATGAAATATTATGTGGCAATATCAAGTAAGATGAATGCACACATACAAAAATTTCACTAATTAAAATTCTTGAAATAAGTATTCTCAAAATTCCAATAGATCAAAATTAGTTGATTTATGCTTTGTCAACAAGTATGTTTGACATGACTTGAGGTATAATTCATTAATGGGAATTATCATGCATTGATCTATTTAGTATTTGGAAAGGGATGTTAAGCAATTATTATTTACAATGAATTAAAGTACTTGGTACGTTTGTTTTCATTAATAATAAATTGTATCCTATTTTTGCATGTTTAAATCCATGAATAACTTATGTTATTCTAAATAGTCCGTTGTCGATCAATAATATGGGAGTATTATTGAAGTAAGGCAAATCTGAGTTGTGGTAGAATATACTTAAGTATATTGATGCGTTGTACATGCCAAATTCAGATGATATTCAATAATGGATAAATTGAATATAAGACATATCCCAACCACATGATTGTACTTTATGGATCTTTGTCATCAAGTAAATCATGAATATTTATCCTCAGACTTGAGATACCAGATAACTGTCATGCATGTAGTGTATTTCTATAATTTAATTTAACGCTATACGTAAATGGTAGCTATAAGGATTATTTTCGGAAGTGTTGAGAAGTGCATGAGTTATGCTCGTAGTCAAGATAGAATTTGTTCCTTCAAATTTATTTGGAGTTTAATACTGCTAGGCCCCTCGTAGGGTTGACAAGATGTTTGCATGGCCATTCCCAAGATCTCCCCTGAACATATTCAGAAGATTTGGTAATCTTATTTAATCGAAAAACGAGAAACATAATTATTAATAAAGAATGACTAAGATCCATATCTTTATTAATGTAGTATTAAAAACAAAATGATAAGTATGATGATTAATCATCAAGTGGTTTTTCCAGGAGACCACCACCCGAGTTGTACTACGGGCATTGGCGTGTTGCTAGACACTAACCAATGTTAATTGTACTTTTAATAGATTTCCAAGTGCGAGCTGTTAGAGTTGTGGAAAAAATATTAAAATGTATATAACTAGAATCGAACACGGGACCTTGGGATTGCACACTTTACGTATGAATGACTAACGAAAATAATTAATATATAACCATGTTACGTATTTAATTATTTAGGACACGAAATAATAACTAACGGACGTTAAGTAATTAACGGAATTGACTAACGACCATTAAGTAAATAAAGGAGGGACTATTAGTGAAATTTGAGGCTCAATAAGGATCTAGAACCTATTCCATAGGGGTGGCCGGTTTTCCTTAGGGATTTCTAACCCTAGATCGATTTCTTGTTCACCAAGAATAGTTCCACTATAAATACAAACCTTTGGGTTATTAGTTTCTCTAGCTTGTGCATTGTTACTATAACCCTAAAGTTTTTTCTCTCCTTATATTTACCTAAAACTAGTCGATCTAATTCTTTATAGGATGTGTCGATTTGTCTTTTATTAAACAAAATTGGTTTTGGTTTAATACGTGTCTTTACACTAGCATCTAACGTTAATTGGTTATAGTACGTGTGTACAAGACCTTGGTAATAACTTACTTTAGTTATTCCATCTTGGATTGTGAAACAAAACGGTAAGGGGTTTCACGTTAATCCTTTTATTTGATCAAGAGAAGAAAAGAGAAGTTTGATTTCTTATTTAGCTAGAAATCGAAGGTACGCATGTTCTTTTATTTTAGTTAATTAATTAATAGTATTTAGATCATTTTTCCTCTGCGTGCTTGATGTACATAATTATGTGTTATATAAATTGTTATGATTCATATATTCCAACAGAAGGGAGTAGGGATTTACGTATAAAACACTCGGTTTTGGTTTGAAAAGTGGGTCGGTGATACCCCACTTTCAATCGTCTTCCCGAGACTTTTTCTTCTAGAGACCCAACCACTTTGTCGCGTATGTGATCATTCTCCCTTCTCAAACACTCACTCTGCCGCATTTCTGTCTTGTGTTCCAGCACATGGTTTGCTTGATAATCAGCCAACTATACCTTCAGAGTATGATCCTCCTAGGCTAAGGTTTAGATGGGCCTGGAGTAGGGATTTACGTTCAACAGATTCTGATGAGCTTATTGAGCTCCAAAGCCTTCTTTGCAACCTGCAGGTTACATCCGATCAAGATAAATGGGAGTGCCCTATTGACTCATCTAGAAGATTTTTTTGTTAAAGGTATGAGAAAACTTATCATGGATTCCTCTCCTCTATCTTACACGAATTCAACTAGATGGAATAAGCTAGTACCAATCAAAGTCAACATAGCTTCTTGGAGGATTGAAAATCTTAGAATCCCCACTCGAGTTAACTAGGACTCTAGAGGCATGATCTTCACTCAACTCGATGCCTGATATGTGATGACGATCCTAAGACGGAAGATCACGTCCTTGTCAAATGTGGCATTGCTTTAAATATATGGAAGGAGGTACTTAAATGGCGGGGCTTAAACAACATTCATGTAGACAACCTCACTGATGTGTTTTCCCTGTCAACACATTCAAATCTACCTCCCAAAGTTTCTATATTGTTGGATGTTGTGGCTCAATCCACCTTATGGTTCTTATGGCGTTTTTGGAATGAATTCGTCTTCGCTTAAAAAAGACCTAATAAAGACCTCATCCTAAATGACATCAAGCATTACACTTTTGTTTAGATTTCAAATAGGCATAGGAAAGTGTTTGTAATTGGTTACAATGGCTTTTTAACCTACAGAATGCTTTATGTACTCTGTTGTAATTCTCTCTTAGCTCCTTGCTAAGACCCCCCTTTTTTTTATTATAAATTCTAATGCCGTTAAAAAAGTTGTAACTAGGAACGTTTTGGTTATAGTTCGATTGAGATATTTATGTATTGAATGTGTTTAGCATGCGGAATCTACTACAACACACTTTAAAAGAACACAAGGTGATGAGTTTAAGTAAATGTGTGAATGCAATGAACAAAGAACACAAACTTTGGTTAGAACAAAACGATTCAATATTATTGATGAAATAATACGGATGATCTAAATATCATCAGGATTACAAAGTAATCTTGAATCTAAGATTGTAAAAAGGATTTGTGATTCGAAGTAACTAAGTTACTTGAGAGATAGTTTGTTTTTGGTTGTTTGGTTTGTGAAGATGCATGCATGAAGAAGTGACTAAGATATCCTTTTATAAGATAAGGATATCTTATTACATGTTGTCAAGTAGATGAATATAATACTATACTTTGACTATATTGGCGCCTACAATTAAATACAACTACCCATGTACACTCTGATATATTCTTCTGTCACCACAGAAGACTAATCTACTTCTACATAACGTATAACAATGTACAAAGACTAATAATTCAACTAAATATCTATTACAAAATATCTAATCGACATGACAGAAGCTTGGCAGGCTCTTCATTAGCTAGCAGTACCTTCTACCCAGAAGGTACTGGTAGAACATCTTCGTACACTACAAAATCAACTAGCAGGCTCTTCTCATCATTGGCAGGCTCTTTGACTTTGATCATTTTATTCCCAACAATCCTCCCCTAAACTTGTTATTTCCATTTAAAATACACAAGTTTCTGATGAATAAAATACATACCTTGAGGATTTGAGAACTCTTCCAAAAACCTTACTTTCTATCCTTCCTTTTTCTTTCATATTGCTCAGATATGCTCCTCAGCAAACTCTGAACAATCTCTGAGTTTTCTTCATCCTTGTCACACCTTAATCTCTTGGAGATCATAGCTTTAAGCACTTCATAGCTAAGAGGATACTCTTTCTCAGCTAACATAAAAAGTTCTATCCCACTCTGTGTGAAAAGATGATGAGTATGGCTATGACTTAGAAATTCCCAAGTTGTTGAAGGATCATAATAGGGAAATTTCCAATGAACATCTTTGGGATCAGGATCGAACATCCTATTGAATTCCACCCAAAGCTCTTGTTCCTTAGCATCTGTACTAGAATTTGTGGCTAACCTAATCTGCACTAGATTCCACAATTCTTCCAAATCTGCTCTATCAGATGCTCTAACTAAATTTTCAAAATTCTTGAAGATAGCAGACTGTCCCCCAACCCTTAATATTTTCCATGACTTACCAAATCTATCATGGTGTATTTCCCAATCAATTATAGGGTGTCTAGACCTAATTGGATCAGCATGAATGATTGTAGGTAAAGTAATCAACATTTTACTTACTTGCCCTTGATCCAATTTTGCTACTTCTTTCTTCTGAGCATCTTCCTTCTTCTTAGATGGATGTACATCAGATGGAACATTATAGTAAAGATTCTTGTAGGCTTGAAGATATAAAAAGAAGATTTCATCAGCAGATTTCTTCTTAAGTTGATAATCAGTCCAATTTGCCTGATTCTTCAAAAATTTCTTCATAAAGATTGTTTGATCTTTGTTAGTTTTGCCCACTTTAAAACCTCTCTTCTGACTTTCCTTCATCTTCTCAAAAATGTCAGCCAAAGCTGCTTCTTTGTATTTCTTGTTGATGAAAGATTCAAGTGCTTCAGTCTTCTCATCAGAATTGAGTGTCTTGTCATTTACTATATTTGCTGCATGACCTTTCACAATTGGATCATTGTTGATAATCCATAACATCTGTGCATCAAAGGTCTCTTGAGCAATTTGAGTATCAAGAAGAGCTTGAGCAGCTTCTTCAGCTTCTTTCTGCTCTTTCATTTCTTCAAGCATTCTTGAAGCTTCTCTAGCTTGTAGCTCTTCTTCTTGAACTCTTTTGGCCTCTTCTTCTCCTAAATCCATCTGAATTTGCTGAGTTCTTTTCAACTTCTTGGACTTTGGCTCATCTTCAATTAGAATGCCTTTGCCCTTATCCTTTGGAGTTTGATCTTGTGATGGGGCAGAGGATTGCTCATCAGCAACTAGAATCCTCTTTCTCTTGTACACTCTCTCAGCAGACCCTTTATACCCTATAGCCAATAGCCTTTCTCTCCTGGCAGACTCTTCTTCTGCCCTAGCAGGCTCTTGCCCTGCTCCAACAGGCTCTTCATCATAAACTTGAGTTCCATCATGGAATTCAAATTGAGCCTGTTCCTCCTCTTCTTCCTCATCTTCAGACATATCCTTCCTCCCCTTGGAGCAGGGCAAGAGCCTGCTAGGGCAGAAGAAGAGTCTGCCAGGAGAGAAAGGCTATTGGCTATAGGGTATAAAGGGTCTGCTGAGAGAGTGTACAAGAGAAAGAGGATTCTAGTTGCTGATGAGCAATCCTCTGCAGGCTCTTCATCATAAACTTGAGTTCCATCATGGAATTCAAATTGAGCCTGTTCCTCCTCTTCTTCCTCATCTTCAGACATATCCTTCCTCCCCTTTTTGGAAGAGTGATCTATCCTATCAGCATCTGACTGTGAAGAACTAGATAAAACAACCTTTGCAGACTTTTTACCTTTTAACTTCTTCACTTCACCCTCCAATCTCTTAACCCTCTTAACCAATTTGATGTTGATCTTAGAAAACCTTTCATTTTGACGTTTAAGAGCTTTCTCTAAGAACTTCACCTTGTCTTTCAACTCTTGCATTGTCTGAGGTGATTGGGTTTGTGATGTATGATGTGGGGATGGTGGTGGTGTTGCTGATGGTACTGGAGATGGTGTTGGTGATTTTTGATGTGTTTGTGAAATGAAACCATGTGAAGAACTAGATGATGGTGTATCAGCAGATGGTGTTGGTTCTTCTGGGTGTTGTGGTACCATTTCATCAAAAAGTGGAACTTCCTCCCCTCTAAAACCAATTCTCATATTTGAAAATACTTTTTGAGAAAGTTTTGGTGTTTCATAAACTGAGTCTGTGGGAAGCAACACATGTTGTAATTTTCCAATGATGCATCCAATGAATCTTGGATACATCAAAAATTTTGTTTTACTATCCACATTATTTACCAATCCTTCAAAAATATATTTAGAAAAATTGTATTTTCTGTTTGTAGCTAAGCAAATGAGAGCAGAAGCCATGTTGCCACTAAATTGCTCCCAAGAGGTTTTCTTCTGGCTCAAACAGTGAAGGATTGTGTGAATCAAAAATCTCCATTGTGGAGTAAGATGCTTTTTCAGAAAAGTGAGTTTATTGAACTCAGCATGATACCCCATTCTTGTTAAATTTTCAAAAATTTCAGTATCTGGTAACTGACTAATACCATCAGAATCATCCAAATGAAGATGTCTTCTTATGGATGACTCAGTAAGAGTCAAATGTTTACCATCCACTTTGGCTTTTATTCTTTGTTCCCCATTTTCAGAAGTTTTAATTTTAGCAGATTCCCAAAATTGTAAAATTTGTTTTTCATAAATAGTGGGATTGACTAGCAAAGCAAACCTGATGTAGGAGTTGTTTAAAAAGTCCACTACTTGATGAAATGAGGCATTATCCTCTGACTTTTCCAAAAATGCTAACTGATTGTGACGTTGAACAAAGTTTAGATCAATTGTGGAAGCCATAATGAAAATTTTGAATATGATGGTGGGATTGTTTGATAGTACTGGTAGAAGATGAAAGATGTATGTGAATTATGATAATGACTGATGAAAGAAGATATGAGAGAATTACTTTTAACCGACAATAATAAAGATTATAAAAAGAAATTGAAAAGGCGGTTAAAAAGATCTTTTATATGTGAAATATAATATAATATAATCATCAGTAATTTACATAACTACCCCAACGGCTAATTTTAACTACCAGGCCTAAAGGCTAAAACTTTTTCTGACAGGCTCAACGGCTATCTAGCAGTACCTTTGTACTCTAGCAGTACCATTTTTGTACTAGCAGTACCTTTTAAAGTTTTATAAAAATCCCTTATAGTTTTTAGCAAACTACCAGCTATCAACGGATTTGAGTTGTCTTTACCAAAAGCCGTTTGCTTAAGGACTAGTTAACTATTTACAATTAAGTATGGTTAGTTAACAACCATATAGTTTTTGGTAAACTATCAACCATCAACGGATTTGATTTGTCTTTACCAAAAGCCGTTTGCTTAAGGACTAGTTAACTATTTACAATTAAGTATGGTTAGTTAACAACCATATAGTTTTTGGTAAACTATCAACCATCAACGGATTTGATTTGTCTTTACCAAAAGCCGTTTGCTTAAGGACTAGTCAACTCTTAAGTTTGTAAAAACTTGGTGAGATGAATACCAAAAGCCATGATGGCCCAAAAGATGGTGCAATTTCCTTGGATGGAGGAAATTTAAATCAGGCAATGATGCTGTGTATCTTGAATGATTGGCTCAACAAGTGAAATCATCTAATAGCATGCCTTTGAGTTGAAAACATTTCTTAGTTTGATCTAGATAGAACTTTCTCCTTGAGAAATACTTCATCCCTTCTAGATATGTGATCTAACTCTCTCTTTTTCAACTCTGCATCATCTTGTATGCTTTTGTCTTTTCTTTCATCAATTGGTCTTTCTTCCATTCTGGACTATAAATTCCTCCCCTGAGATTGTTGTTTCTCCTGAAATGAATAAAACTTTTGTTGTCCCTTTTGTTTGAAAGAACTCTTGTTTTGTTATCAACCTGAAATGTGTTAGTTGCAAACCAAAAGAACAAAGTGTAGAACACTTGATCTATATAATTGTAAATATTCAAGCATTTATAGGAACAAAACATAGCAATTTTGTATCAGCAGGACCAATTATGAACTAACAGGACCTTTTGACTAACTAGCAGTACCATGTTAAAAATGCAATACCAGTTAATTTTATAAACAAAAACATACGATTTTCAAAGATTTATCATTCCAATACCTCCTACAAGATATTTGAATCTACCTAAATCAAAAGCTTTGGTGAGAAGGTCTGCATAATTCTTTTCAGAATCAATTTTAACAACTTGAATTAACCTTTTCTCATTGCAATCCCTTATGAAATGGTGTCTGATTTCAATATGTTTTGTTTTTGAGTGTTGAACTGGGTTTTTAATGATACAAATAGTACTGCTATTGTCAATATAAATAATGGTGTTAAGAAAATTGTACCCATAGTCAAGCATTTGATTTTGGATCCAAAGAACTTGCCCACAACAACTTGCACCAGCAACATATTCTGCTTCAGTTGTAGAGTTGGCCACCATTGTTTGTTTCTTGCATTGCCAAGAGATTAGTCTGCAACCAAGAAATTGACATCCACCAGTTGTGGATTTTCTGTCTAGTGTTGCACCAGCATAGTCACTATCCGAATAAGCCATTAATTCAAAAGATGATTCCCTTGGATACCAAAGACCCAACCTAGGTTGACCCTTAAGATATCTAAAGATTCTTTTGACTGCTGTGAGATGAGAGATTTTGGGATGTATTTGAAACCTTGCACACACACATACTGAGAACATGATATCTGGTCTTGATGATGTAAGATACATCAAAGATCCAATCATAGACCTATAATTGTGCAAATCCATATCTTCTCCTTCAGCATCCTTGAGTAGCCCTTTGTCTGGATCCATTGGTGTACTTGCAACCTTAGAATCAGCAAAATTGAATTTCCTTAAGATCTCTGCTACATACTTATCTTGGCTGATAAATATGCCTTCTTTGGATTGTTTCACTTGGAGACCTAAAAAGAAAGTAAGTTCCCCCATGGAACTCATTTCAAACTTACTGTGCATAAGTTTTTCAAATTCTACACACAAGCCTTGGTTTGTTGATCCAAAGATTATGTCATCAACATAAATCTGCACTAACAAGATGTCTTTCTTTGTCCTTTTGATGAACAAAGTTGGATCAATCCTGCCTCTTTGGAATCCACTTTCTAGTAGAAAACAAGCCAATGTTTCATACCATGCCCTTGGAGCTTGATGTAGGCCATACAAAGCCTTGGTAACCTTGTAAACTTTATCTGGATACTCAGCATCAATGAAGCCTGGAGGTTGAGATACATATACTGGTTCTTCAATTTCACCATACAAAAATGCACTCTTAACATCCATTTGATAGACAGTGAAGCCTATGAATGAAGCATAGGCTAAGAAAAGCCTAATTGCTTCAAGTCTTGCAACTGGAGCAAACACTTCTTCATAATCTACCCCTTCCTCTTGAGTATATCCTTGTGCTACCAATCTAGCCTTGTTCCTGATTACTATACCCCTTTCATCCTTCTTGTTTCTGAACACCCATTTGGTTCCAATTGCCCTATGACCTCTGGGCAAATCAACCAATATCCAAACCTTCTGAATCTTGAATTGGAGAAGCTCTTCTTGCATAGCTTCCACCCAACTTGCATCATCTAAAGCTTTGTTTATGTTCTTGGGTTCAGCCTGAGATAGAAAACATGAAAACAGGCATATATTGGAATTATCATTATTCTTTTCTTCATAACTAGAGGAGATTAACCCTTCTTCATCTGAGGATAAGACTTGAGATAAACCAACTTGAGATCTTGTCCTAACACCAGAAGTTATGCTTCCAATCACTTCATCAGTTGAGTGATCTTTGAGAATTCTAGTGTTTGGTGTTTTAGGAACTTCATATGTAGTTGGAAGATTGCTAATCCCAACCTCTTCTTGAAAAGAATCATCTATTTGAACATTCAATGGCTCAGCAGTACCAATACTTGTACTAGCAGGACCATCTGAAGAACTGGCAGTACCATTGTTATTAGCACCACTTTCTTGATTCTCTTGATTCTGAGTTCCTTGATCTTCTTCATTGCCTTCATTTCTTGAGTTTGAAGGTCCTTCTTGACTTGAAGATAGATCCATACTTTTCCAAATTGGCATCCAGATGAAATCTTGATCTTTAGGAGCTTCAACATTTTCTTTAGAACCTGCATTATCATTAGCATGTGTACCTGAAACAGGCACATAATTCATAGATTCTGAGAGCCTATCAACATCAAACATCCAATCTGGTCCAACTCCTTTCACATTTGCTAGTTTCTCTTGAAACTCTATGTGAAGATTCTCTTCCACTAGCCTAGTGCAAGTGTTAAACACTCTATAGGCCTTACTCTGCAAGGAATATCCTATCAAAAAGCCAACATCTGCTTTTCCATCAAATTTGCCTAAATGATCTTTGGTATTGAGAATAGTAACCTGACAACCAAAAGGTCTCATAAAACTTAAAGATGGTTTTCTACCAAAGAAAAGTTCATAAGGTGTTTTTCTATGTGGTTTTGTCACAAGAACCCTGTTTTGTACATAACAAGCAGTACCAACTGCTTCAGCCCAAAATGAAATAGGCAACTTAGAGTCTACTAACATAGTTCTAGCAGCCTCTATAAGTGTTCTATTCTTTCTTTCTGCTACTCCATTTTGCTGAGGTGTTCTAGCTACACTAAACTCTCTTTTTATGCCTTTTTCCTTGCAAAAGTCATCCATAACTCTATTCTTGAACTCTGTCCCATTGTCACACCTGATGATTTTGACTTTCTTATCAGATTGGTTTTCTACCTCAGTGATATAGGTTTTAAGTATCTCACTAGTTTCATGTTTAGATCTTAAGAAGAAAACCCATGAAAATCTGCTATAGTCATCAGTAACAACCAGACAATATTTCTTTCCATTCAAGCTACACACATTAGTAGGACCAAAGAGATCCATATGAAGCATATGTAAAGCCTTTGAAATAGAGTTTTGGGTCTTGGGCTTACAAGAAGCTCTATGTTGTTTGCCTTTTAGACAGTCAACACAAGTTTGGTCTGTTTGGAAAATCTTTTTGGGTAAACCTCTTACTAAATCATATTTTGCAATAGTGTTGATTGTTTTAAAGTTTACATGACCAAGCCTTCTATGCCAAATCATAGATTCATCCAATGAGGCCTTTGCTACCAAACAAGTTAAACCTTCTTTGGGATCAATGTTCTTTAAATTGACACTATACATATTGTTCCTTTTTGGAATTTTAAGAAGGATCTGACTTTCATCAGGCATCTTAAAATCAGAAGAAAGAACCATACATCCATTGTCAGTAAATAGAACATTGTTCTTTTTGTCACACATTTGTGAGACACTAAGAAGATTAAACTGAAGTTCTTTCACAAAATACACATTAAACTGCTGAGAGAGTGTACAATAGTGTTGATTGTTTTAAAGTTTACATGACCAAGCCTTCTATGCCAAATCATAGATTCATCCAATGAGGCCTTTGCTACCAAACAAGTTAAACCTTCTTTGGGATCAATGTTCTTTAAATTGACACTATACATATTGTTCCTTTTTGGAATTTTAAGAAGGATCTGACTTTCATCAGGCATCTTAAAATCAGAAGAAAGAACCATACATCCATTGTCAGTAAATAGAACATTGTTCTTTTTGTCACACATTTGTGAGACACTAAGAAGATTAAATTGAAGTTCTTTCACAAAATACACATTTTCAAAATCTATTTTACTGGTTTTGATAGTACCTTTACCAGTAATCTTTCCTTTTATTCCTCCCCCAAAGGTAACATATCCTCCATCAAATGTTTTGAAATCTGAGAGGAATGACATGTTGCCTGTCATGTGCCTGGAACACCCACTATCAACATACCCTTGATCTTCACAATCAGTTGAATGTTCCTGCACATGAATAAACACATTAGTTTCCTTGGGGTACCCAAGCCATGACAGACTTGGGTTTGCCTCTTGCATCAATGAAGTCAAACCTTTTCAGGATTGTTGATGCACCTTTAGATTGGATTGGTTTCCAAATCCAACATGCTGAGGACTTAACAGCACTTTCCCTTTTAATCCATTGTGTGGTCTTTGGTCTATCAGTACCAATTTTGGCAATACCAATTTTGGCAGTACCATTTGGTCTAGCAGGACCTTTTGGTCTAGCAGGACCTTTGGTTTTTGGACTCCAAACTTTTGTTTTGACCACATTTATCTTTTGAATAGGATTCTTCTCAACTTTTGGTACAGATTTATAAGTGTTTCTTGTACCCTTATCAGTTGGTTTTGCAATAACAGGCTTATCTTGTCTAACAGTATGTTTAACATTTGTGGTGTTAGACTTAACAAAACTTTTTCTGGGGTGAGTAACATTTGTTTTAGCTTTTGATTTACTCCCAGAAACCCATTTATTACAATAAGCATGAAGATGTTTAAAGCTACCACAATAATAACAAGCTTTATTAAACATAACAAAGTCATCACCTAATTGTTGTGATTTAAGGTTGTTCCAATTTCTTTGGCTTCCCCTAGGTTTGTTATTACATTTTTCACAACTTTCAACTGTCTTCAAAACAGTTTTGGCTTTAGCTTTTACTTCTACTTTCTTAGGACTGGTTGGTCCTACTTTGATTCCTTTAATAGGAATAGTCTCATCTTCATCATCATCAGATACCCAATCCTCAATAATTAGGACATCTGGTCTCTTCTCAGTGAGTACCTTGGAGAGTGAGACATTCTTAGCACTCTCAGAAGGTTCACTTATCACTTCAGGCTTAGCTAATGGTTTTGCAACAAATTCATGTAAACCTGATGCAGCAAGATCACTACCTTGTGGACAAGGAATTCCTCTATAAGGAGGTGGACATTTGTTGTATCCTATCCCTGATTTTATCCTCTTATTCAACTGATTCTCTACTATACTCTTAGTACACTCAGAAGCATTTTCCAATTTAGTAACAGTCAGTTGAATATTGTCTCTAGCTAATGTCACTTTAGTGCACTCATTTCTTACCATTTCTATTTCTATATCTTTCAAAAATATTTGTCTATGAAGAGCATTTTTAGCATCAGTAAAGGTAAGTTCATTTTCTCTATAGTGAGTGATTTGTTTTTCTAACTTGGACATACCACACTTGTGGTCAAATAATTTTTGCTGGGTTTTTCTGTGTTCTAAGATTTCTGTATCATAAGCTTTTCTTATGGTTTCTAATTCTTTAAGAAATTCACAATCATTAGAACATTTGATAGTTTGTACCTCAGGGGTGGAGAATGCCATCAAAGCCAATTCATCAGAAGTTGACTCATCTTCACCCATGAAACTCCAGTCAAAACCCATGCCATCAATAGCAACCATTGCTTTTGGCTCAGCAACTTCAACAACCTTACTCTTGCTTTCAAAGCTTCCTTTCTTCTCAAAGCTTCCTTGGTTTCTGTTGTCAAACCCTCTACCTCTGTCATCTTGCCTCTTAGGTCTTCTACACTCTCTAGAGTAGTGACCTTTCATGTGGCAGTTGTAACACTCCACCTTTGACTTATCATAGCCAGCAGGCTCACTTCCATCTATCAGTATCTTCTTGCCAGTCCTCATCATCAACTGCTTGGCTCTAATGCTTAAAAGTGAAAGTTGCCACTTTAGGTCCATTACTTCAAGATCATCAGGATGAATCTCTTGAAGGTCTTCAAATGTTAATACAGACCCATTGTGTTGAGATGTAAGAAAAGCACACCCAATTGTTTCATCCAAAATGGACTTGGTGCTACTAGAAGTACTAGCAGTACCAAAGGTTGTGTTAGCAGTACCTTCTTCTCTGCCACCTTTGTCTTCATGATCAACCTTTGAGATGTTTGGGGATGAAACAAATGCCATATTTCCTGTGCTTGACCCAGTAGTCTTCTTAACTTCATGTTCTACAATCTTGAAATTGTTGTAGAGATCATTGAGACTCATCTGGTCAATATCTGACTTGTTCTTCCATACAATGACATGCATAGACCATTCTGAAGGTAAACTCCTAAGAAATTTAGAGTTTAGATCTTCTTGAGTTATCATCACTTCATGGATGGCTAACTGACTTGCAAGCTTCTGAAGTCTATTGAACATACTGTCCAAAGACTCATTGGTTGTGGCTGTGAAGTTCTCAAATTGTTGTTTGAGAAGTGTCTTTTGTGTTTTCTTGGTAGCATCATTACCACCAAACCTAGCCACAATAGCTTCAAAGAGGGTTTTAGCATCTTTGTATTTGTTAAAAATCAGAAGTTGATCATTTGGAATAGTCATCAGTAACATACTCCTTGCCTTGAGATCATTTTTCTTCTGAATTCTTTCATCTGCATTTGATGGTTGATTTTGTATTGTTGATACAAGAGCATCATTTACTGTTGATGTGGTGATTTGGGGTTTAAATGAATTGCCTTGTTCAATAATCTCCCAAAGTGCATAGTCCTGCACTTGAAAGTATTGTTCAACCCTGAGTCGCCACATTTCAAACTCATTTTGTTTCAGTAGTGGAAGTTTAGCTGCAACATTTGTCTGAATATGTTCAACATCCATTTTTCTTTTAAATTTGTAAATATCAAGCCTAGCTCTGATACCACTTGTGGAACGTTTTGGTTATAGTTCGATTGAGATATTTATGTATTGAATGTGTTTAGCATGCGGAATCTACTACAACACACTTTAAAAGAACACAAGGTGATGAGTTTAAGTAAATGTGTGAATGCAATGAACAAAGAACACAAACTTTGGTTAGAACAAAACGATTCAATATTATTGATGAAATAATACGGATGATCTAAATATCATCAGGATTACAAAGTAATCTTGAATCTAAGATTGTAAAAAGGATTTGTGATTCGAAGTAACTAAGTTACTTGAGAGATAGTTTGTTTTTGGTTGTTTGGTTTGTGAAGATGCATGCATGAAGAAGTGACTAAGATATCCTTTTATAAGATAAGGATATCTTATTACATGTTGTCAAGTAGATGAATATAATACTATACTTTGACTATATTGGCGCCTACAATTAAATACAACTACCCATGTACACTCTGATATATTCTTCTGTCACCACAGAAGACTAATCTACTTCTACATAACGTATAACAATGTACAAAGACTAATAATTCAACTAAATATCTATTACAAAATATCTAATCGACATGACAGAAGCTTGGCAGGCTCTTCATTAGCTAGCAGTACCTTCTACCCAGAAGGTACTGGTAGAACATCTTCGTACACTACAAAATCAACTAGCAGGCTCTTCTCATCATTGGCAGGCTCTTTGACTTTGATCATTTTATTCCCAACAAAATTCATAACTAGGAAGGGATCCGGTGAGAAGAAAAACTAAAATGAGAAGAATGAGAAGGATTTCGAGCCACACATTTCAAATAATAGGGAGAATTTTAAGGGGAGATGCATCTGTTTTTGTAAGTGCATCTGAAATGTGTGATTGTGATTTCTTATCACCATTCTCATTTTAGTTTTTCTTCTCATCTGATTCTGACTCAGTCATAACTAGCTAGGTCACACCAACATTATATTCTTCATTTTTGTAGAACTCTTTAAATAAGTGCGTAATAATTGGGGTAAATATGGTCTTCAGAAAGTTATAGAGAACGGGAACGGTTTCTTTTTCTTCAAGTTCTCGTCTCTAAAGGATGCTGAGGCTATTCTTAGGAATGAACCTTGGATGATTCGTGGAATTCCATCTTTCTCAACAAGTGGTCTCCATCGGTAAGTCTTCTTAAGGAAGATTTGTCCTGTTTTCCAGTATGGGTGAAGTTCCACAATGTCCCTATGGTTGCTTATACTCCTGATGGGTTGAGTTTGATTGCTTCTAAAATTGGTAATCCTATGATGCTTGATTCTTATACTAATACCATGTGTTTGGAGTCATGGGGACGTAGTAGTTATGCGAAAGCTTTGATTGAAATCAATGCTTTCAATGATTTTCGTGATGATTAAGTTTTGGTTGTTCCTAAACTCGTAAGGGAAGGGTATTGTTACACCCCGTGCCCGATTTGACCAAATTTAAAACTTTTACACGGAAACGCTTTGACCATAACGGACCTTCTGTTACTCTTTTATAAAATGATAAAAACCTATAACAAACCAGTTCTTGAAAGTATTTTTAAATGAAACTATAATCAAATACATTCGAAACAACGGGTGACACGACTCCTAACGACTTACGGATTAATTTATACACAATAAACG
Organism: Artemisia tridentata subsp. tridentata; assembly: GCA_021014915.2. NCBI lineage: Eukaryota > Viridiplantae > Streptophyta > Magnoliopsida > Asterales > Asteraceae > Artemisia > Artemisia tridentata. The sequence continues at coordinate 361,600,408 of CP139508.1, read as the reverse complement.
ATGAAACAAAAACCCAAAAGTGGCAACAGATACGAATGGCCGGCGGCTAAACTTTTTAGCCTTCAGCTGAATGGCCTTAGGGCCTAAAATAGCCTGCGGCTGTTTTCCACAGCCTGTAGCTGTTTGGGGTCTGTTAACCCGAATCCATTTCAAAATCTTTTTCCGGAAAGCCAACTTCCCAAACTCGTTAATTCATGAAACTTACAAGAATTCCTTAGGACATCATATATTTTATAGAAATGTAATGTTTTGGCACTTACATAAGACGGAAGCATGATTTACATAAAAATGGGCGAAATATCTAAAATGCCCAATTTGACCCATTTTATAAATCACTCAAGCAACCTACTTACACGCTTAACCATAAGCATGAAACAACATAACTTAACATTACTAAAACATCCAGAGATATCTGTACAATTTCATGACCGTAGCATTCCAAAATGGGTAGAAGTGCCTAATTGACAAACACCCCTTTTTGACCCGTTTCTATTATAACACTTATACAATCGCATGACATTTACTATAACAATGAAGACCTGGACTTGACACTTCAATTGACATTTATAAATCATTTATGACTCTCGGGTCTACAACATAGACCTTGAGCTCAGTATCTACCTAAGCTCTTATGCATACTTCATATTTACTTCTATTTCTTACTTTCAATTCTTATACATTAATCCAAGCATTTCCTTCTTCGCAAGAACCTACAAAACATTGTAATACAATAATGTAAGCTTTCGCTTAGTAAGCAACTAGATTTTAACATGAATAATACATCAATTCACATATGTGCATCATGAACAATTTAAACCGTTCCAACCTCATATTCATCACTATAGCAATATCATAAACTATAACACATAAAACATGATAATCTTTAACATAACAATCACACACCACACCTTAATCTTTCCATGTCATGAACTATCACTTGAATAGTCTCACTAAACAAGTCTCCTATTACTCCAAAACTTACTAATCCAAAACTTAACCTTACAAAATCATTCATAATCACATAATATGAGAATATTCATATTAATCACATAATAATCATAGTTACTTACCTTAGCAATCCAAGCTAAGATTACCTACCATAATCTTCATCATGACGTCATCGTCAATATCCTCTTTACATCCTAGGTTAAAATCATTATAACATAAACATTTACAGTAATATTTAAAGTCAAATAACAATAACAATGGTTTATATAACCATATCTCATCTCCAAACATTTCTAATCATCATATAATCATATCTTTATTATATGATGATCAACCTCGTAAATTACTAACTAAAAATTACTCACTTGAAGAAAAGCATAATTAGGGACTAAACTCTTGCCATGGAACCCTAATCTCTTCATTAATTGATCATCCAAGAACCATTATTTTTCCATCTCTTTTGTTCTAAACCGACCTTCACAAACACCCTGGAACTTTTGAGAAAGTCTGGGATTATAATTGTAAAGCTTTCTTCATACTATAGCTATTTCACCATTTGACACTTTAGGTCCTTCAAGTTCCTTTGCTTCTATTTTGGCCACATTAACTTTATAACTCGTTTAACACTTTACAACTTTAGTCCCTTAATTCTATTTCTCTTATATTCGTAACACATCATACTCCCTCCGTCCCTAAATAAGTGTCCACTATTGACTTTTAAAGTCTTGTTTTTATAACTTTGACCTTAAATTATTTTATTTGTGGTATGTAATATTTGATGCAAAATATCTGAATGGATTAGGTTTTAAATGTATTTTCATTGATATAATTTTCATCAAGTATTACATAACATAAATGAAATAATTTAAGGTCAAACTTGAAAACAAAAGACTTTAAAAGTCAACAATGGACATTTATTTAGGGACGGAGGGAGTATTTTCTATAACTACATTATGCAATACTTAGACTATAAGTTTGACTATCGGGTTTAACTACAATTCAGCTTCCGTTGACTAACCAATCATATCAAGTCTCCCGACTCAAAATTTTTTTCGTAAAACTATTCTAATGGCATTTTCGTTATTGAACATTTAAAACTCTGTTTTGGGTGTAACAGGTATACTAAGGAAAGTATTCGCATTGAATATGAGTGGGAGCTACCTCTGTGTGGTACATGTTTGCTTTATGGTCATTTGAATGATAACTGTCCTAAAGCCACTCCTAAACATGTGGTTAATAGGACGGGTAATAAAGGCAAAGGTCGGGTTTTAGGAGCTACTAAGGAGGTGTCGAATGATTGGTTTACTACTGTCAATCGAAAGGTTCCCACTTATAAGCAGGTGTTTAGGGTTTCTAAGACTAAGAAAATGGAGTACCGGCCGGTTGCTCCTAAGAATACAAAGGCTTCTCCTCCTAAAGACTCTACTTAGGAGGCGTCTACGTCTAAACAACTAAGTAAGGATGCTAGAGTGGTTAACACGTCTAATGCCTTTGATTTTCTTGGTGATCTGGATGAGGATCCTGGTCTTCATGTAGAACCTAGTGCTAACATTTCTTCAAGCAACGTGAAACTACTACAACTGTTGATGGAGGTCATGTTCGTAAAGATTCTCTCGTTGAAAAGATTAATAAGCTAGATAGTCAAATAATCGAGGGGAAACTTGTGCTCTGGGTTATGATGGGAAGCCGCTTCCTATGCAAAAGAATGCTAATGTGGGACACGAGGGTAACAATGAAAATATCCCTAGCTCATCCAATGCTACTCCCTGTGTTAATTCGAATAGTACACCTGCTATGGTTAATGAGGGAAAAAAAAGTAGGTAATCCGCTTTCTAAGGTTGGGAATTTGGTATTTCGGATAGTGGTAATGATGATTAAATCGAAGATGTTTATGATGAGACTTCTCGTTTCATGACTAATGGAGGTGCATATGATGCTAGTTTACATGAGGATGAAGGTTATGATCTATATGACACTTATGACTTTCAAGGTTTAACTCCGGAACAACACGCGGTTTGTGATGCGATGGATATAAATCTTCGTGGCCAGTTTAAACATTAGATTTATTTCTTGTCCTTATAGTTGTTATTCATAAGATTGGTTTGCCTTTTTATGTTAGTGTTGGTTTGAAACACATTTGGTGCGTTTGTTTCCCATCTTTGTAACGGTTTTAGATGTGGGATTCCCCAACCACCTATGTACTTAAATGTTTTTTTTTGAGTAATAAATTCTACCAGGGGTATCCTTTTAACCAAAAAATGTTGTTTCAGTTACAACTACACAACCTATTATTATTATGATTATAATGATTATTTCTTATGAAAACGGTGAATTTGATTAATTAGTTTGATGTGTTTGACAGTTTTACTCTTTATATTTAGGGTTAATTTTAGTTATGTTTGGCACAAGTAGGAGCTGGAGCGGATCGCTGGAGCGGGTTGCTGGAGCTGGTTGCTGGAGCATGTGGCTGGAGCTTTTTTTTACATGCTAGTACAACTAGCATTTCATTTAGTAGCTTATTTTTTTAACAAGCTCCTTCAAGCCGTGTCAGCCAAACGAGACTTATTTTCAATGGTAGCTTATTTTTCTAAAAAAATAAGTTCATGCTACGATAAGCTCTAATAAGCTCGTGCGCCAAACATAGCCTTTATATTTAAAGTTAATTTTAGTTATGCATTTTTGATACAATATTGGGTTATAGAGTTGTAACTTATTAGGTGCAATTGTCCATTTAGATGTTGATAGAAAACTAGTTTTAACTGATAGCGTATCAACATTAACGGTCAAAGCTTATTAATTATACGCTCAAATCAAGCTCATAACCAAGGCTCATCAACAAACACTTGATGGAAGCCCGACTTAAATCCTGTGCCAGCAGGGCCTGTTAAAACCTACAGGCTAGACTGAGCGCACAAGTACTACTGCTCTTCAACTGTCACTGGCGATTAAGATGTACCATCTGATGCTGTATAGTAAGGACGCACGACAAACATCATTTTGTACAAGCCAAGGAATGCACAACACCTGTCCTCCTTTTGTCTTGAAATTTTGAGATTTCTTTGAGTTTGTAAGATCCAATGAACACCAATAATCGTTATAATTTCCTGATTCTGAATTTTTGTTGTTTAAATGACAAAAGTTAACTTTTGCTCAAAAAAAAAAAAAAAAAAATGACAAAAGTTAACTTTTTGTACTATGTAATCTATTATCTCTTTCACGCAAACTAAGATAGAGTATAAACTTATATCTATACGAGTAATTAGAGTACGCACACATGACAAATTATGAACGTTGCCTGCTTTCGATGAATACGCTAGTGTGAGACTGGAAATTTATTTTTGATGATAACGGTTGCATAAACAGGAATTAGGAGGTCATGCGTTAAGGCTTTCTTTAACGACTAATTCCACCAAAGTCTAGCAAAAAGCTAGAGAAAGGAACAATATGTTCGTAAAAGAAGATATTGGATCAAATTAAATATCCAAACGGTCCGTTCAGGAATTTCTATGTATGTCTAGGCTTTGTTTTTACAAATCCTGTGTCAGATTGTCTATATTTTTAGTATTTTATGTAAGGTTGCAAAAATTGCGAATCGGTAGTCGGGCGATCGATCATTATGTAGCTTGTAATCGGTCTAGGCGGGATTAATCGGATTGGCATTACTGACAAATTTTAGTTATTTCCGGCAAGTTTTAGGTATTTCCGGTGAGTTTTAGGTATTTCCGGCAAGGAATTTTCTAAAAAACAACTTGTAATAGACTTAAACAGTTACTATAAGTGATCAAAATAAGTTTACAGTGAGTTTTGGGTACTTCCGGCAAGATTTATAGGTTTCCGGCAAGTTTGACCACCATTGACCGCCGTTGACCATGGTTGACCTATTTGTTTGACCCAGTTACATAAATCGGCAAGGTCAGTGGCCTTGTAGCACCTAATCGACAATTAATCGGCCTTGTAGACTTTTTTTGCAACACTGATTTTATGCGATGTAAAACTTTATTTTACATGATGGTGACCAAAAAACTTTGACCACTGAAGCACTTATCTTGTTCATAGGTAACTTAGCATGCATGAAATAAACTTAATTCAAACTCATCTATACTGCTACGTATATTTTATAGGTATTAAAATCGATTCATGATTAATTTTAGGAACATGAAACCCATTTTAGTTTTAATATTCTAATATTGGTCAACATCTCGTTTGATTTGTTTGTTATGTATTATCTCTATAAATTAAACCCCGTGGTCGGTGATACGTTTTATACTCCTATTATTTTTTTTATATTAAAATACTCGACGTCTTGGCCTGCGTTGGTAGTCCACTAATGAGTCCACTAAAGGCCCAATGTCCGTCTAATGGATAGTAACGAAGGTCGCCGCCTATCTCTAATGGATAATAACAAGGTCGCCGCCTATCCAAAACCTTCCACACAGTCCAATTGCTTTACTCGATTTACTCCTACCTTTCTTTCTTTCCTACGGCTTGGTCGGATTCTAAGGCTTTCAGTGTTAACTTGCTGAAAGATCAGACTTCCATTTGTTGGTGTGGTCGGTGATACGTTTTATATTATTTTTTTTATATTAAAATACTCGACGTCTTGGCCTGCGTTGGTAGTCCACTAATGAGTCCACTAAAGGCCCAATGTCCGTCTAATGGATAGTAACGAAGGTCGCCGCCTATCTCTAATGGATAATAACAAGGTCGCCGCCTATCCAAAACCTTCCACACAGTCCCATTGCTTTACTCGATTTACTCTTGCCTTTCTTTCTTTCCTGCGGCTTGGTCGGATTCTAGGGCTTTCAGTGTTAATTTGCTGAAAGATCAGACTTCCATTTGTTGGTGTTTTATGCTCTCCGTGTTTTTTTTATTGCATACTAATTTTTGTTCTTTTTTTCGGTCAAAAGATGTTGATTATTTATATGACGCATAAGAAAGCAATAGTGAACAAATGAAAATTCCGTTAGCTGTTCTTCGTTTGCACAGGTATTGAGTGGTTTCTTCATTTTCTAATTTTTTTGAGGGTTTTAATTTCTCAATTTTAGGTATTGAGTGGCTGATGAATAAGATGCAACGAAGAATCGATGAGGAAAAAAAACCGACTTTCTTTGTCAGTCTGCAAACGATGAAACAAAAAATTGTACCAAGGTATGCTTTAGTTTATTATTGACGTTTATTGTTTTGTTCATATGTTAGTTATGGTATTTAGCTTTTGATTTGTAGTGATGGTTTTGTTGATTTACATTAATTATTTGCCTTGGTTTGAGATTGAGATTGAACGTTTTGTATCAAAAGATTATATTTTATAGGAACCAATCTATTTTTTTTTAAAGATGTAATATTTTGATACAAACCTTCATATACAGATATGAATATTTATGCATATGCAGAGTAGTAGTATTGAATGATGTATTTGGCTGTTGATGCAGCACCGTCGTTAAAGTGTTTACAATTCTCCATTCTGGAACACCAACTCTGGTGCTCCGGTTTATAGCAACACTTCCTTGACTGTTGGCACTAGAGGTACGCTATATTTCTTATCTCTTATATGATTATATTTTGGTCTTGCAATTGCTACAGTATTGGTGGTGCAGTGTTTACGAATGGGTCTATTGCTGAGATGAACACTGGAGAGGGGAAACCAATGGTTTCAATACTCGCTGCGTATCTCAATGCATTGACAGGAGAGGATGTTCAGGGTATGACTATCGGTATGGTGATAAAAGTTGTGAAGTATTCAGGGATCGTGGAGGAAATAAGGTTGGTTAATATTTTCTAAAAATTGTTATGAAATCTTATAAATAATCGACGGTTGAATATCATTAAAGAAGGTATAATGGTGATTTAATAATCTTTGGCACATGCATTATTTTGTTTGTGTTTTGTTCATATGATAGCCAAAGCATGCTCACCACCTGTGATTTCATCCCTTAAAACTCATCGGGTCTTCAAAATTTATTCGCAGATGATGAAGAAGATAAGGAATGACAAATTCAGGACTAGTGGAGAGAATTAAAAGTTGTCAATCGAAAGCAGTTGCCAACGAGTTAGGATGTGCGTTGGTTGTTTGAAGCTTTTTAGCAGCAGGTTGTTGCAATACGTATAAATGAAGGCCTAGCAAAAAGTTGTAGCAGTTCGCGCCGGAGTAATGGACGGACGCGGTTGATGGCACAGGGTAGGTAAAATTATTAATTCCTGTGTAATCGCCCATAGGACGTGCCAATAACCTAACCTAAACACCCCTTTACTGATCTTCGAGTGTCGTCTGTTTAGTTCTTGAATAGTTGTTGCTTTTGTGTAGGCGGATAAGAATGAAGAAGACCAAACTGCCCAAATGGAAGTGTCTCGGTACGTTGTAATTAGAGTGCTTACGGTTTTTATTATATGCAATTTGGCGTCGCGGACTGAAATTCCATCAACAACTACTGCGCAGCAACAGTAAGACCAGAAATGTCAGCTAGACAAACTAGCAGCTTACAGCCTCCGCACCAGTGGCTGCACGAACAGGTTCACGTAACATTTCCCGATCACTATTTTAGTTTTACAGTGGATCCTCCCTTTTTGCAGACTATTGTTTTCCCGTTTATGGTTTTTGTTTTACAGTGTATCATTCTTTTTTTTGCAGATAATGATATGGAACTTTGTTTGAGTTTGCTGCATAGGAATGACACTCATGAAAGATAAGTGGCCTGACTACATATAATAGCAACTTCTTTGCAAGGAATATACAAATATTCCGTTCAGAGGTTTCATCTGTGAACTGTCCTTGCGGGTTACGTGTTGCAGAGGCTGCAAACATGTGACCCTTATAGTGACTATGCAGGCCTTTTCGAGACAATCATTAAGGTACGTTTTCCATACTTTTACTTGCTTAGAAACAGTAATTAGGCTTATTAAAAAATTAGGGGCACCAGCGCGTTGAGGGGATCCAGCCATTTTGCCATACAAGAACAAACCTACTATTTTGATAACAAATTATGAGATTTTAAACTTCACATTTTTTAGAAAGAAAAGCATTTCGTTGATATTAAATCTAAACTGTTCATATCAATTGTAAATTTGTTTTGTATTATGTTTAGCCTTTCGTTTGTTTCATTTACAGAATGGAGTTGAGAATACAATAAAAAATCGGCTGTAATGACCTTGCCGAGTTGATTCTAGACGATTGAATACATGCAAAACAAAAACAGAGAGTTTTTGATTTTGGTATGTGATCTGATGCATCCATCGACAATAGTCCACGTAAGTTGCTTCATATCGCTCAGCTGTTTAAGTGTTTTGTCTTGATGATTTACAAGTTTCATTCTCAGTTTTTTTTCTTTTTTTTTTCTCTCTTTTTTTTTTTTTTTTGGTTTTATGGGTTTTGTATAGCTTATATTATTTGATTATATGGGTCTTCATTGACTTTTAATTTTCCTTTTTTTGGAGAAAGGGTACCCTACCATTGGAAGGGACATTGTTATCTGCATTTGCCATCTTACGGCTACTCCCCGCTTAACATTGGTGACAACAGAAACCACACGAGAGAATGTACATTGACGGCTACGGATTCTTGGGTTGCTGTTACTCATCTTCATAAGATGGTCAGTTTATTTTATATCTTTCTTATTCTTAACTCCTGATAAAAAAGAAAAAAAAATCGTTTATCGATGGATTATATTGGTATTGATTTTATATTTTTTGACATATAACTAAAGCAAATGTAATTACCTGAAAACTGCTCCTGCTTAAAAATACATTGCAATGCCAAACACCCCGTAGCTGATTCCGAAACATATCTAGAAGCACTATTCGCCATTTATTTTGCAACTGTTTCTGAACAGATAAGTTTATTTTGCTGGATTATGTAGCCACAAGATGGTATATGGCTCCTGAGCTATGCGGACAGTTTTATCAAAAGGTATAGCCTACGAGGGTATGTTGTCTGTCTTCTCCTATATTGTCCACATAACTTCCTTTACTATACATGACTAGCACTTTCAGTTTCAGTTGTCGGGCTTACACTTTGAAATATCAAATTAACATCAAGAATTTATCTATTTTAAAATAAGTGGCAGAAGTTCTATTAACGGAAAACGCCTCTTGCTTAAAAATACGCCACCGCCCCAAACACCCCCTAAACTAATAAAAAAAAGATATTGCATAAACATGAAATTAACAGCCGCAATAATTGAAAGTAATTGTCTGTCTTTTTTTTTTTTTTTTTTTTTTTTTTTTTTTTTTTAAATTTATTTTGCAGGTTATCGACTGTATCTGTTGTGCAATTGAGTTGGTTGTGCAAGTATTTATGGCTTTCTCATTTTGTTCGTTACTTATTATAATATTTTTAGCTAGTTCCCACATTCTGATGTAAAACACTACACAACGTAATTGTAGTTGAATCTGTATTCTGTTGCCGAATAATTGTTTAATGTTACATCATTTGGAATGTGCGTAGTAGTATTCATGTGTAATCGTGTATATAAAGCATTTGTAAGAAACGCCTTTGAATGTGATATTTAAGTTCCACAGAAAATCGGAGCGGCGGGTTCGTTCACCTCGTTAATAATAGATCAAAGAATATATATATATATATATATATATATATATATATATATATATATATATATATATATATATATATATATATATATATATATAATATATTATTTAAATTTATTTGGTCAAACCAAACATATTTGTTATAGAATATATAAAACTTGTTTAGTAGGGATCTTTAAATTATTGTGATGATGAGCAAGTAAAGGTCATCAAGAAATAAGAATGTTAGTTATTTGATTATGATAATTATTAAGGTGCGCATGATAGTAGGGGTGAGCAAATGGACCGGATGAACCGGACCGATCGACAAAACCGACCGGACCGGACTGGACTGAGACCGGACCGACCACATTCAGTTCGGTCTCGGTCTAGGGTTTTTCATAATTTCGGTCTCGGTCCGGTCCGGCTTAAAAACCGGACATTTAGCCTATTTGGACCGAGACCGAACCGGACCGACCACATTTGGTCCGGTCTCGGTCTAGGTTTTTTGCCGGATTCGGTCTTGGTCCAGTCCGGTTTTTCTCGGTCCGGTCCGGTTTTCACCCGATGAGCACCCCTACATGATAGTTTGGTGATGCAATGGATAAAATACTCGATCAACCAACATTTGCAGGGTATTAAAGGTCCAAAAGCATTAAAAACCAAGTCAAATGTGCCTGAGACTCAAAGCCTAGTGTCCACAATGAATGAGTTTCGAACTTGGAGGTACAAAAGACCAAGGGCAAATGCTAAAAAAATGCATCGAATATGTCACTTTTTATCATTGTATGTAGCCAAATTTTTTTCGTCTCATTCTATCACTAAACTTTTGATTTTTTGTCATTGTATGTACGATGTCCAGCTTGTCCTATGCCAGCGTGTCCTTTGTGACACATAAGCTGCCAGCGTGTCAAGGACAACAAACTTTTTTTCATTGTAACACAAAACTTGACACTTTTTGTTATTATATGTATCCACGTCAGCCAAACGTCGCATCATTAGTCCTTTATACTAACGGCCGTTAGTAAATAACTTACAATTCCGTTTTCTTACTTTTTATACATTTTCATACGTTTTCGTCCCTTTTTTTAACTTTTTCTTCTGTTTTTACACGTTTTCGTCCGTTTTCATACGTTTTCATCAATTTTTATACGTTTTCGTCCGTTTTCATCCATTTTTTTGCGTTTTCATACGTTTTTACACGTTTTCGTCCGTTTAATTACGTTTTCATCCGTTTTTATACGTTTTCGTCCGTTTTTACACGTTTTCATCCGTTTTCTTACGTTTTCATCCGTTATTATACGTTTTCGTCCGTTTTTTTTCATTTCGTTCGTTTTCTTACCTTTTCGTCAGTTTTTACACGTTTTTGTCCGTTTTTATATGTTCTCATACTATTATATATAATTTATTACGTTTTTGTCAGTTTCTACATGTTTTTGTCCGTTTTTATATGTTTTCATCCGATTTTATACGTTTTCATCCATTTTTTTTATTTCGTCTATTTTCATATGTAACACCCCCTAAATTATGTTAAAGCAGCGGAAAAGTAATTAGGGTATTACGGTGAGGATCGAAGTCATAATCACAGAAAATGGATCGAAAGAGGCGTCTTGAAAGTTATTTATCATTCAAATAATATTTTTGATATAAAGGTGAAATATCTGATTTGTAAATCCCATTAAAGAGTATGATAATTTGAAAAGAATGATATATTTGATTTTTACACCATTTAATTTATCAGAGTATATAATGCCCGCTCCGTGTCTTTTCCTGCTCCGTTAATTACCTGAGATAAACATGCTTAAAGCGTCAACACAAAGGTTGGTGAGTTCATAGAGTTTAATGGAAAACCATTTATTTAAATGAATTCAAGAACGAGGTAATATATGTAACAAATGCTAACAGCGATGAAACAAGTAATGAGTGATGTTGAGTATAATCACAAATAAATCATATATGTATTCAGTTAAGTTCAAGTACTGGATCATAATCCTACCATGAGGTGGAACTCATGATGCTATGCCAGAGATCTATAATTCAAAGTCTGGTGAAATACTAATACAACTGTATCTAGATGTATGTGATGACACATAATCTCTTATGGATATTGCCCCAAGCCTCATGACACGCAAACGTTAACAATGAACCATAAAACGGAGATGATCAACATCAAATCAATGATGGATATATGCCCTCGAGTAATAGGTGATTGCCAATTCCTATTTTGCTCAAATATAGTGGATCACGACTAATACGACTAGCCACAAAGGCATTCCGTCAAGTAATTAGTGGGATAGGATGTCAAGCCTTTAACAGGTTTCGAAGATGTCCACTATATTCGCGTTCACAACAAGTGATTAATGGCTCATGATAAAGGGACTTTCTGGCAGTTGGGGTACTTAGGCAATATCAAGGTAATGATGTAACTTAAAGTACTTATGCTCTTTTCTAGCAAGTATTCCCATTGAAGTTTTGAAATGATATATAACAATGATCTGTACATTCACGATGTTACTTGAATGTGTGTCTTAACAACCAATATCATGCTACAACTAGCATATAATTCTCCCAAGGAGTAATTCAAAACATATAAGTATGAGTTATATTTTCAAGTAAATCTTGGTAGTTTTCAATGTACTTATACAAATAAAAGTATGTAATTTAGCATGTATCTCCCCCAAAGAGTATTTATAACACAATTATAAAAATGGGGCTATGACTCACCTTGAGCGTATCTGATAAGGTGGAATTTCGAAGTCAGGTAAGATTATGGGAACGATTTCGGAAACGTCTTTAACACGTGACCTGAATATAAAGGAAGTCTAAGAATCTGACCAAATACGAATGATGGATGTGATAACGAGAACGAATAACGATTTGATCCTTAGAGTGAGAATATGATATGCTTAAAATGCCTAAAGTTTAAAAGTAATATATTTCATAATATTATCTTGTTTTTATGTCTTTGAAACCAATAAAATCGTTTCCTCGAAAGTGGGGAAACGAATCGTTAAGTTAAATCGTTTAAAACGTTTTATATATAAATATAACGAATGTTAACTATTAAATAAACGAATTATACAAAAATGCATGTGACGCGACGGAAATTCGTAAAATGAAAAATAGAAATAAGAATGTCAAATATAATCTGTTGGTCCTTGTCCTTTTCCAGTTTTTACACTTTTTACCCTAACGGCGTTAGCGTTGCACCGTTAGTCCTTAGTTAAGTATAAATTACATTTATAGTCCACTACTTGTCCGAAATTACATTCTGAGCTTGGAATATTAAATAATATCAATTTCTACCTTAATTATTCTGTTTTTATAGTTTCAATCCCTATTTTCAGCAGTTGACAGTTTTGGTCCTTCTAAGTGAATTTGATTTGCATTTTTAGTCCAAATGTAGAAAAAATATGGGAAGAGTTATGATAGTTTTTTTGTGGCTTATTTAAGATTAATGGAGCTTATTTTAACAGATTATATGGCCAATAGCTTATTTTTCGTCTAATGGGCTTTTAACGAGTCACTTAATAGGCCCAAGAACGTTTTAAAAACCGTACGTATTGAGACGAGTTGAGCTCATCAAAAATCTCATTTTTCATGTTCTATTTTCATATCAAAAGATCTAGATAAGCTAGCTTATCTCAAGTGCTTAAAATTAGCTTAATGGGCTTAACAGCCCATGTCGCCACTTTTGGCAGTTTTAGTAATTGAGTTTAACGTTTTACTTTGACTGTTTTTAAGGGTTGAGACGTGAGTATTTTTACAAGTTATATATACGAAATTTGTAGCTAGCTAGATAGTCTAATAGCTCATCTGAAAATATTATACGCTCGTTAAGTTAGATTTTATGATACAAGATCGTTTCTAAGGCGACATGGAACATGTATTATAAAGTAAAAGACTTAGAAATATTTTCTAAGTGTTTATCAGTTTATCGATTTGAAACATGGTTTAAGAATGGATTCGTATGATGCATGAAACACAACTTTAAACGTGAAAGTGGTGTGCATGGTGACTCCTAGGCCTTCCAAGATAGAGGCTCGTCACTTTTTGTGTGCTACATGATTATGAGTACGTAAATAAATATACGAACATATATACGTTCGAGTAGCAATAAAAACACGATGCATGCTTAATAAATAACGTACGAAATGAATCAACGAGAGATTTGAGACAACTTACAACGCTCTAAGGGTGGTAGAGACTGAGTGAGAAGTATGGAACACAAGAATAATACCCACGTTCGCTTAAAACCCAATACACGATTTCTATATCAAACCCGTTTTCCTTGATAGCTTCCAAACGAGCGAATGAAATATTTTGGCCTTTCAGAGACATTTTTATTAGAGTATAAGAGTTAGTATAGGAGTATTAAATGAGTGAGGAAAGGTGGTGAGGCTAGGGTAGATATATGAGACGTTTTAGTACACTTATGGGTTCAATAATTCAAGAGACAAGTTCTAGTAGTTCCTACAGTGAAATGGCAGTGAATGAAGGGTTTTCAAGCTAGATCTCTGACATTCCAAGACTTTGAGAATGTATGAGAGTGAGTAGGAAAACTTGGAATTGGTTTTGTGCCATATATATGTCGACTAGATATTAAACTAGGTGCCAAGTTGATTTTTCGTGTGAGACTTAGATATTGATGTTAAAACTGGTCCAACAACAAGTCAATAAGCTAGAAATATTATTAGGATGGCGTAGAAACAAGTTGGAGTCGAAATGGTTATGTTTTGGATTTTTTTGTGCTATCGGATGGGTTCAAAAACGAGCAAACGCTTTGCCTTTTAAAAACATATCTAAACTCGACATCTAGTTCTGGGATTCGACATACGTATTGTCTGCTGGGTGGTGAACGAGGTGGTGTAAAAACATTCATAGGTCGCGTTTAAGATTCGAGAGAAATATGGGCGTTTTGGAGAGGGTTTGGGATCGGGTTTACACATTAAATAATAAGAAAAATGAAGTTGGGCTTGGGGTGTGGGCTAGATGAATAATAGATCGTTATATTAAGTTGGGCTGAGATGAATAGTACATGCTTAAGTGTTAATTATGAATAATTAACTTTCGTAATGTTCGTTGAATTCGTTCCATTATTTGGTGATTTATGGGATGACGTGATTTAGTTAATACAGTATAATAAGAAATTTTCAAATTTCCCCGCAAAAATGGTGATTAGAATTGATGACAGAGATTAATATATAATTAACCGTTGTTAATCATAGGAAATTTTGCTGTTTGCTACAATACTCACTCGTCATTCTGAATTCCGTCCCGGAATTCAAGTTTAAGTGATTACTATGGTAAGGGGTTATGGAAAAAGGTTGTCAAAGAAATTTCCATTCGGAAATTGAGAAAACGAAATCTCATTAGATTTATCTGTATTAGATGAATTAAACTTAAATGTTGCAACTAATGAATCCAAGGGCCGTGAATAGCGAAAACAACGGTCAGGAATAGTGGAAATTTAACGGCTAGTGAACAATGTACTAACGGTCGGGAATAGTAAATTCCAACGGCCGTGAATAGTACCCCAACGGCTAGATTTATCCTATAAATACCCCATTTTAATTTCCATTCTTCCACCAACCATTTTCCTCTCATTCTACATCTCAAAATGCCGCACCTCATCACTATGCTAGCGATTGTGTACATCGTTATTACCGCCATCTACTTGGCTTATTTCCCCGACGAAGTCTCCGAATTCTTGGCCGTATTGTTATTGTTCGTCGTACTCCTCACGGTCCTAGCCATTGCCGTGGATAAGATGTGGGGGTAATAGTCTTGAGTTAGGGTTGTTTAAAATGAGTTCTCGTTATGTTGCTATGTAACTCTTAATAAATGTGAAATAAAACCTTATTTGTCTTTATGTTTATGAACTAGTCTCGTTATGGTTTTTAATATTTTGTTTGTATTTATGATACAGAATAATTAAGGTGATTCATCCTATGGTGGCTCTCGCTATTGCTGGGTTGGTGGTGGTCTTTGTTGCTATGGCGGGTCAACCTATTAGTGATTCTATGCCTTTTATTGTAATCATTGTAACTTTAGCACTTCCGATGCTAATTATCTCGCTATGTATTAATTTTCGTGGTTTCTAATAAAATTCTCGCTATTTGTGTTTTTCCATAAATCTTTGTGAATTATTAGAGTTTTATGTTTGTACTATTGTCGGTTTCTTATAATAAAGGTGATGGGAAATAGGTATAGATATTTATTATAGGTGGTCCAAAGGGATGTTTATGAACAGTTTATTTTGTCTCAAGATTTTGCTTTTGAATGAAAATTGTTATTAAAAATATGAAGAGATAGCTGTTCCATTTATGACATGATTCTTCCTAAATTAGACATAGTTGATTAGGCTATGTATAATTGAGGACCAAATGATATTATGCTTGGTTCAGTTACATTGGTATTTATGTTTCTTTAAAAAGTTTTAGATGGTGATCAACGTTTTGTTTTCGTAAAATGACATCATAATTATTTTTCCAAAAGAATTAGAAAATTTTTGTTCATACTTCGGTGATGAGTCAGGAATTTCTAGGGTGATACTAGGATATCCTTGGGATGAATCTTAGGGTTTGCGTGAAAATCTTACAAGATGGTAATAGTCTACTGTTCGGTTAAAACTGATGTTAACAAAATTTCTAAGGTGATATCAGTTGTATTTCTACTTAACGATTATGAATAAGACAAATGGGATAGAAATTGAAATAGACGTAGATTATGATTATTACGGAAATATTACAAGATAGAGTTTTCATACGGTGGAAGGATAGCTGTTACACTTAGGTTACATCCATCGTACCTAATGTAAAGTACAAGAAGGAAATACAACTTACAAAGTTTCAAACTACGGTTTATTTATTTACAACAGGAATTTATTCATCTGCTTAAACGTAGGTGTCATCCCTTGACATTGTTGAGTTTCTAAAGAGTTTCCATTCTCTTCCACTGGTCTTTTTGTCCTAAATGGTATTCTGAGTTGAGCACTGATTCTTGAAGTGTCCCGTTTAACTTTTTGGTCTAGGAATCCTTGGGTAATGGTGATGGTAGGTTCAGTCATTCCTAGTGTTCCCTTAAGGTGAGTTGGGTTACAACCCGTGAAACTTTCATGGGTATTGCTTATAAGTCGTAGTCGTTTTCTTTTCTCCTGTGGCTATATTTTTGCTACTCAGACGAGCTACTGTAGTCACTCGAGTACCACAGCAACGATGTTGGTTACTAACTTTTAGATAGCCTTAGAAGTCAAGTTAGTGGTAGGTGCTGATGGGGTATGTGTACTGCTCATGCTGTCCATTTTCTATCAATATCCCATGAAACACGGATTTAGAATCCACTTAATGGCCATGTTAGAATAATTTCGAGTAACAAGGTATTTGCATACTAGTCTTAATAATGTGGTCACAATGCGAAATCATAATCAATTGAAAATCATAAAATTACGATATGTCTAGGTAATATCGTAGATAAATGATCAATTCTTGGTATGGGATTGCTAAGGAACAAACGATTCATTTACAGAAGCTGAAGTTCAGCAACTTTCTCTTCATTCATCAAGTTTTCTTCCGAAATTTTGCCTTAGAAAATTCTATGGTTATAGCCCGGTTATGGCAAGTATAAGGAATCATAATAATCCTAGGTAATTTCATGGTAGGTCTGGATATAACCACTGTAAACAACATAGTATTAATAACTTGATTGATTGTTTTTGTAAAACAAACGATACAATGTCTTTTATTAATGCTCCATTAATTTGCGTGGAGTTATTTGTCTACCAAAGAGAGTAACAAATGATGAGATTTTGTATGTGGGTATGAGGAGTCATTACATGCATGCATAGCATTATGATAGAAAAGATTTATTCACAAAAGAGAGATATAACAGAAAGAGATTATTGGTATGTGTTAAATTACACATACCTTTTACCTAATAAAACGGACCAAATAGACCAAAAACTAACCAAATATGCCAAATGTGTTGTGTTTTTGTGTTTATGCATGTGCAGGTACGGATATGTGAGAAACGGACAAAAACGATGACAAAATGGACAAATCCGAGCACGAGATTGGAAAGTCGTCAAAAGCCGAGGCCGGGGAAGAAATTTACAAGTTTGGACCAAGATTATGCTCAAATTGTCAAAAGTCAACCCTCAAGAATATCAAGATGTCAAAAAATGGTCCTTGGAAATACCTTTCAGAATTTGACAGAATTGGTCCCTGAATTTACAGATGTGGCAGTTTTGGTCCCTCAAAATTAAAACTAAGCCTAAACTAAACCAAACCCTTTAATCCTAAATCCTAAATCCAGCCTAATCCTAAACCCAAAACAACCACAAGCCCAACAAATACACAACCCAACCCAACACACCCTTAACCTTGACCCAACCTTTTTAACTAAAAAACCCAGGGTCAAAGGAAAGTCAACCCTTTCCCCCATCTCCCTTTCCCGCCTTAGCTAAAAAGCTAAACCCACTCAACCCACTTTTTTCCCTGCTCCCAAGACACTCCCTGCTACACCTCTGCTATACGCCACCCCCTCCTCCAAATAGCTCCAGCTACCCTTCACATGTCTCCCCTTAGCAGTCACAAGATACTACTCTACGCTGGAAATCCACCCAGCCAATTTTTCTCGCCAAAGCCAATTCGATAGCTGAGATTGATTGAAGCTAATCCAAGGGGTGGGATTTGCCCAGAGAAATCAGAGAAGCCTTTTTTAAGGATATAAAAGCCTCCTCACACACACAGAAGAGGAGTTAGTTAGCTAATTAGGAGTAGAAGTAGTTTAGTGTAGATTTTAAAGTCGAATTTAGGTAAGTCTTATAGTTTAGCTTAATTTCATGTTGTTGTAATCTTAGATTCAGTCTCAGTTTAATTTCAAAAACCTTGTACGGCTTTAGTTGTAATTCGAGTTTAATTGAAATTTAGTAATTTAAAGTAATTGTTGTTTAAGGATTAAAAGCTCTATTCTCTGTTTCATTTAGCTTCTATAAGCTCCTTTTAGCTTAATGTAAGTTTCCCTTTTATTTATTCAGTTTCAATCTCAAAAAGTCAAACAGTCATCGATTAGTCAAAATGCTTATTGCTTATTCCACTGCTTATTAGCTTACCTTCCTGTTTTTCTTTGCTTATTGTTACATTGTTTATGCCCTTCAGTTGCTTAAGTCTAGTTGCCATTTCATTAGTTTCTATTTTCAGAAAAAAACCATTAAAATCCAAAAATAGCTTAAATTTAGTGTAGCTTACCTTAGTGCTTATTTTCCATTTACAGTTGCCTTTTAGGGCTTTATACACTTGATCGATCTTCTGCCTTTCAAGATTTGAGCTTATTTTGGTTTGTTCTAATTTTATTCTAAAAATAATCCATAAGAAGGAGTGTTTGGTTTAAGCTTTAAAATGGGTCAAATAAGTTTACCACTGTTCATTGGCACTTGGGTTAGGTTTGATTTAGATTATTTTAGCTTAGATATGTAGTTTTAAGGTTATGTTAAGCTATTTTTAAGGAATTCATAGGCATTGAGCTTTTGCCTTGATTTGAGGAGTCCAACTGATCAAATAAGCTTGCTATAAGCTTAAGCAGTTTCAGCCTTTATTTTTGATGTTTCTAGGTTCATTTCAGTCCAATAAGTCAATAGCCAGTAGTTGATCAAGTGTCATAATGTTTTGGGTTAGAATTTGCAAAAACAGTCTGCACATTCATGATTTTTGTTAAATTCAGCCTAAATTTTTCATTTTTCAATTCTTCATTATAAGCCCTTTTAAGCTCAAACTTGGTACTGATAATCTTGGGTTTCTAGTGCACTTAGTCCACATTTTTTTGAATTTTTATATTAGCTTTTTAACAGCTTTTTATCAGCTGCAAATTCTGCATTTTTTTCATAATTGTGCCCAAGATCAGCTTATATTTTTTATTTTTAATTTGTTCATTATAAGCCCTTTTGAGCTCAAATTTGGTACAAATGATCTTTGGTTGTTTATGCACTTATTCCATTTTTTTAGATTTTTTTATTAGCATATTAGTTGCTTTTTCTGCCTGCATAATTACCTCAGATTTCCACTTTAAAGGCTGCACATCAGTGGCCAAATTTGCTTATTGAGATTTTAAGTGCTTATTTGCTTTTACTTGGAGCTTATTCTGAGTTGGCTGGATTATTTAGAATAGACTTAGATTGAATTAGCTTAATCTACTTCATTTAGCTTATTATAGCTTATCTGCCTTTGCTTGAATTGCCTTTGCTTTATTTCCTTTTTTTAAGCTTACTGATCTTATTGCTTTAGCTTTTTCTGAGATTATTAGAAGTTTTCTAAAATAGTGTTAGTCATAAAAAGTGCTTTTCACCATTAGCTTATTAGTTCACTAGCTTATTATTTTGTTTTTAGTTTATGTTTGCGTATTTTAGCGTAAAAACCCAAAATCTCATTATTTTCACTATTCAAACACGTTTCCCGATCCGAATCAAAAATTCCATTCAATCCTTCGTTGGGGATAACGACTCGGGATTACAACTTTCCTTGTATTCCTTGGACATATATTTATGCATTGATTTGTACGAATCAATTTTTGGCGCCGCTGCCGGGGAAGGCTTGAAGTGAATTTTCGATTCTCGTTTGTCGATGCGTGTTTTGAAGACCCTTTTTTTGAGAAGTTATCATTTTCTCTCGTAAATATTTTCTTATAAAAACCCAAAAAGATTTTCTTTCCAAATTTATTTTCCTCTTTCTTTTGTGTTTTTCAAAATGTTTCTAAATTATAAAAATCCAAAAATTATCTTCTCATTCCTTTTACCCGTTTAATTCTTTTATGTCTTCATCTTACCATTATGGTTGTGATTGCTGTGGAGGTCCTCCAAATGGTGGGAATTGCTCCGGTTGTAACATTATGGATTCGGGAAACGGGTTTGTCTATGACCAAAATCCCTATTTCTACAATGAGACAACCAACTTCTTCAACCAACCCCCACAACATCATATGGAGACATACTTGTGTGAATTTTGTGGAGGTTGTCCTCATCCGGAATTTTATTGTCGAATGGGAGACATGCTTGTCTATGAGCAGAACCCTTATAACAATAAGACATCATCCGGATTTGACGCATCTTCATATTATACACCAAGTTCACCACAACAGTATCACTGTTGTAAGCATTGTGGAGGTTCCCATTATGGTTCTGATTGTCAAACCGAGAACATACTCTATGAGCATATTCCTTATGACAATCATGACTCATCCGGTTTTGACCAACCTTCACAATACACAACCCCTCATCACCTTCTTCAAAGCGAGTTAACTAGAGCTGAATTGATTACTAAAATGATTATTGCTCAAAATCAACTTAACATGAACTTTCAAACTGAAATAAACGGTCTTAAGGAGATGATTCTTAGAAAACAAAATCCTCCTATTGACTTATATTACTCAGAAGAGAGTGATGAGGAGGAAGAAGAGAACTCAGAGATCAATCCACTTATTGAAGACCCTTCAGATGCCTTTTTAATAGGGGACAAGGAAGTCGAAATCAATCCTCTTAAGGAAATTGATGACCTTGTTCCAATCCCAAAGGTATCCGAGGAACCTTTCGATCTTCCTGATTCTACTTCCCAAACATTCGATATGACTAGCACAAATCCTTTGTTTGATTTTGATTCTGAATTTACTCTAATTTCAGACAATCAAATTTTTGATATTCATAACAAGGAAAGTGATGAGTCAGATACGGAGACATTAATGGACGAGGTGCAAACTTCTAGCATACAAAGTACAGCACATGTCCCACCTTCGTATATCCTTCCAGAGCCCAAGCTCAAAGACGTACTTCATAAGAGTGATTATCTTCTCGAGGAGTTCACCGATGAACTCTCTCACATCATATCTCCGCCGGAGTATGATTACTCTAAGGACTCGGAGGGAAACGTGATCTATAGTGAGCAGTTGCTTATTAAAGACACAATTCCAAATCTCCATCCTGAGGTGCTTTTTGATCATGGCCTTAAAAGCTTAAATGACAAATCTGATAATGATGACGATTATACCATAATTGTTATCGGGATCTTTCTACCCTTCTTCACATATAGGATAGCTTTTCCTTTCCTTCACTCGTTCGGGAGTGAAGACACCATTTTTGACCCCGGCATCTCCATTTATCATTCTTTTGAGCCGGGTGTATCTCATCGGAGTGGAACTTTCAAGAACTTCAAATGTTTTTCCAAACATCTTGAATGAAAGTCCGATTGAGATTTCTCTTTTCCACTTGCTTCGCCAAGAACAATTAAATTCGGGGCGAGTCAAGCTATACGACTCGATAAAAAACAAGCGCTTCGTGGGAGGCACCCCATGCTTATCCTTCTATCTTCTTTCTATTTTCTTTCTAATAAGTGTAACCTGAGGAGGTCTACCTCTTCCATTTCTGGTGTTTTGTGGTTGTTGTTGTTTTTGTGCAGGATTTGCCCGACACGTGAAGACTCTCGTGCTCATGGTTTTGTCTATCTCCACTCGAGTCTCATCATATAGGAAATCTGGTATCCTTAATCTTATCGACTAACGTTATTTATTTGGCATAATTCATAAACGGCCTTAGATTTGCGTAGGATGACCCTTACCTTTAAAACATTGAGGACAATGTCTCGTTTTAGTCTTGGGGGGGGGGGGTAATCTTTCGATTTGATTTTGCCTTGAATTTTTGCCTTATAATCTCGCAACCCTGTTTTTCATCCAAAAAAATGAAAAAAATTGAAAAAATGAGAAAATTTTAAAATTTTTGCAAAAATATCATAAGTGTTTTGACACATTGTTGACTTTCCACTGGTGAGAGTAAGAATAAAATTTTGACTTGACCGGGCGTGTTGAGCCCTAGCTTGTCCCCTTAACCTTTTCGACTAAGCATTCGCGGATCTTTATATTAAAGATTTTAAATTTGCGAGGAACGAGAAATGATAGAGTTAATTATAAGTTGTGATGCTAAGCAAGGATTAGTTGGTTATCTTAAAGGCTCATTAGTGTAATTTTTAGTTTTTCCTCCCAGAAGCTAAATTAGTTCGGTTTTCAAATTTTTAAACTTAGAAATCGTTTTATTACAAATTTTTATACAATTTTAATATAGAGTCCGAATTCAACTTTTTATTTTAATTTTTGAGAAAGCATATATATATATATATATATATATATATATATATATATATATAAATGAATGAAAAAAAAATGAAAAAGAAAAAAAAATGGAATGATATTGCAAAATAAGAAAATGGAATGATATTTCAAAATGTAATAAGTTATGATGTTGCAAAAATAAAGATGTATATGTTGTTTATATGAATAAATGTAGGAAACTTGCTTTTTCATAAATTTAAATCGGAATTTGAACTAGGATTCGTCAATTTTGTCATAAAGGTTAAACGGTAATTTGGTAGATTGTTGATTTCAAAGACCCCGAAAGCTCCTGTACTATTCTCTGTGAGGTGTCAAAAGCCTAGTCACCTAAAACCAACTAGTTTGAGATGTGCCGAGAAGAAAGCCGTTACATGGAGTGATCTCACCTTTGAGTCTCTAATCTCTAAATGATCGTTTGTTGCTATTTATTTAAGTATTTAATACAAACTTAGTGAGAATATCTAAAATCTTTGAAATCGAAATTCCGCTGATTCCGGTACTATTCTCTGTGGGGTGTCAAAAGCCTAGTCACCTAAAACCAACTGGTTTGGGATGTGCCGAGAAGAAAGCCGCTACATAGAAAAGGCCCTTTTTGATCCTTAGATTTTCGAGGTTCCCGGTAAATTAGTATTTGACTTAAACAAGTAACAACCATAATAATGTCGATTTCTGTAATCAAACTTTTGAAAATGAGCACACTTACCGAACGTATAGAATAATTGGGGAGTGAAAAGTTTACAAATTACATTCATGAGTAGCGTTAGCATCTTAACTTGTATTTAACAATGATTTCGTTTTTAAGCTTGGTTTGGGGACTTGTGAAAAATCAGGGACGATGAATTTTATCCGTATGGTCACTTCTTTATGAGTTGTGTTTCCTACTCCGTGATCCTAAAGGTTATTGTGAAATAATGAAAGTCAACATCCCGTCACAAGAAAAAGAGAAAAATACAAAAATAGTGTAAATGTGAATAAATTGGAAAAACGGGGCGTTTTTAGAACTTTCGATTTATTAATTTCTTTTAAATATTTTGCTACTTTTTAAAGTTAGTAAAAAGAGGTTGAAATCTTTGATTTTAAAAGCGTGAGTTGATGACATTGCGTGAGGACACGGCAATACCTTAGTCTGGGGGATTTTGGTATGTGTTAAATTACACATACCTTTTACCTAATAAAACGGACCAAATAGACAAAAAACTAACCAAATATGCCAAATATGTTGTGTTTTTGTGTTTATGCATGTGCAGGTACGGATATGTGAGAAACGGACAAAAACGATGACAAAATGGACAAATCCGAGCACGAGATTGGAAAGTCGTCAAAAGCCGAGGCCGGGGAAGAAATTTACAAGTTTGGACCAAGATTATGCTCAAATTGTCAAAAGTCAACCCTCAAGAATATCAAGATGTCAAAAAACGGTCCTTGGAAATACCTTTCAGAATTTGGCAGAATTGGTCCCTGAATTTACAGATGTGGCCGTTTTGGTCCCTCAAAATTAAAACTAAGCCGAAACTAAACCAAACCCTTTAATCCTAAATCCTAAATCCAGCCTAATCCTAAACCCAAAACCACCACAAGCCCAACAAATACACAACCCAACCCAACACACCCTTAACCTTGACCCAACCTTTTTAACTAAAAAACCCAGGGTCAAAGGAAAGTCAACCCTTTCCCCCATCTCCCTTTCCCGCCTTAGCTAAAAACCTAAACCCACTCAACCCACTTTTTTCCCTGCTCCCAAGACACTCCTTGCTACACCTCTGCTATACGCCACCCCCTCCTCCAAATAGCTCTAGCTACCCTTCACATGTCTCCCCTTAGCAGTCACAAGATACCACTCCACGCTGAAAATCCACCAAGCCAATTTTTCTCGCCAAAACCAATTCGACAGCTGAGATTGATTGAAGCTAATCCAAGGGGTGGGATTTGCCCAGAGAAATCAGAGAAGCCTTTTTTAAGGATATAAAAGCCTCTCACACACACAGAAGAGGAGTTAGTTAGCTAATTAGGAGTAGAAGTAGTTTAGTGTAGATTTTAAAGTCGAATTTAGATAAGTCTTATAGTTTAGCTTAATTTCATGTTGTTGTAATCTTAGATTCAGTCTCAGTTTAATTTCAAAAACCTTGTACTGCTTTAGTTGTAATTCGAGTTTAATTGAAATTTAGTAATTTAAAGTAATTGTTGTTTAAGGATTAAAAGCTCTATTCTCTGTTTCATTTAGCTTCTATAAGCTCCTTTTAGCTTAATGTAAGTTTCCCTTTTATTTATTCAGTTTCAATCTCAAAAAGTCAAATAGTCAACGATTAGTCAAAATGCTTATTGCTTATTCCACTGCTTTTTAGCTTACCTTCCTGTTTTTCTTTGCTTATTGTTGCATTGTTTATACCCTTCAGTTGCTTAAGTCTAGTTGCCATTTCATTAGTTTTTATTTTCAGAAAAAACCATTAAAATCCAAAAATAGCTTAAATTTAGTGTAGCTTACCTTAGTGCTTATTTTCCATTTACAGTTGCCTTTTAGGGCTTTATACACTTTAACGATCTTCTGCCTTTCAAGATTTGAGCTTATTTTGGTTTGTTCTAGTTTTATTCTAAAAACAGTCCATAAGAAGGAGTGTTTGGTTTAAGATTTAAAATGGGTCAAATAAGTTTACCACTGTTCATTGGCACTTGGGTTAGGTTTTATTTAAACTATTTTAGCTTAGATATGTAGTTTTAAGGTTATGTTAAGCTATTTTTAAGGAATTCATAGGCATTGGGCTTTTGCCTTGATTTGAGGAGTCCAACTGATCAAATAAGCTTGCTATAAGATTAGGCAGTTTCAGCCTTTATTTTTGATGTTTCTAGGTTCATTTCAGTCCAATAAGTCAATAGCCAGTAGTTGATCAAGTGTCATAATATTTTGGGTTAGAATTTGCAAAAACAGTCTACACATTCATGATTTTTGTTAAATTCAGCCTTAATTTTTCATTTTTCATTTCTTCATTATAAGCCCTTTTAAGCTCAAACTTGGTACTGATAATTTTGGGTTGCTAGTGCACTTAGTCCACATTTTTTTTTGAATTTTTCTATTAGCTTTTTAACAGCTTTTTATCAGCTGAAAATTCTGCATTTTTTTCATAATTGTGCCTCAGATCAGCTTATGTTTTTGATTTTTCATTTGTTCATTATAAGCCCTTTTGAGCTAAAATTTGGTACATATGATCTTTGGTTGCTTATGCACTTATTCCATATTTTTTAGATTTTTTTTATTAGTTTATTAGTCAATTTTTTTGCCTGCATAATTACCTCAGATTTCCACTTTAAAGGTTGCACATCAGTGGCCAAATTTGCTTATTGAGATTTTAAGTGCTTATTTGCTTTTATTTGGAGCTTATTCTGAGTTGGCTGGATTATTTAGAATATACTTAGATTGAATTTGCTTAATCTACTTCATTTAGCTTATTATAGCTTATCTGCCTTTGCTTGAATTGCCTTTGCTTTATTTCCTTTTTTTAAGCTTACTGATCTTATTGCTTTAGCTTTTTTCGAGATTATTAGAATTTTTCTAAAATAGTGTTAGTCATACAAAGTGCTTTTCACCATTAGCTTATTAGATTAGCTTTTTAGTTCACTAGCTTGTTATTTTGTTTTTAGTTTATGTTTGCGTATTTTAGCGTAAAAACCCAAAATCTCATTATTTTCACTATTCAAACACGTTTCCCGATCCGAATCACAAATTCCATTCAATCCTTCGTTGGGGATAACGACCCAGGATTACAACTTTCCTTGTATCATTGGACATATATTTATGCATTGATTTGTACGAATTAATTATTATTGATTAAAGGTTGGTTACAAGTTCTGAGAGTTTCAGAATTATAGGAAAATACATGAAACACTAACCAAAAACAGTTTGGTTTAGTGGGTACAACAACGATACATGTAAACTTAAGATCAGTTACGTCCTTGACGTAGGCGTTTAACTTCTGCCTCAAGTTCTAGTTGTGTAGCTTTCATGTCTAAGAAGCGTTCCTGGCACATGCTCATCTCTTGGCATTGGCTCTTCTGAACAGAGTGTCAATGTTACGGTCATACCATTTGAAACGTAATGGTTGTAACCCTTCCAGCTGTTCAGTGTGAATGTCTAGAGTGCTGGCTTGTTGATAAAGAAGATTCAATATTGAATCGAGGTTTTAAATTATAGTCCGGGGAATTGGGTGAAGATATGTCATCTAAGATGTATGGTATTGGGGAGTCTGGAGTGTCAGGTAACGGAGAATTTTGCTCAACATCTTTCCAAATCGTTTCTTGGTGTAAATTCTGTCCAACCTCGAATGTTGTCGGACCGCCAATCAACTCCTCATCTGAATAAGGTTCAATAGCTCTCCTGAGTCTCTGAGGTAAGGGTGAGAAAGTAGGTGATGATGGGAGTGGTATCTGAGTAAGTTCCATATTAGGCTGGGGTTGTGACATTAATACATAAGGATCTTCAGCATCCGGAGTAATCTGATAGGTAGATGATGTATGAGTAGTACGAAGGGCAGTTTTTCGGTAATACCAACCGGTTTAGAAGACAATATACTGTGGTAACCCGTAAATAGTAATTATAAGTAATTCGTACGTTAAAGATGTAACAGTACGGGTGATATTATGAAGTATGTGAGAGTAAATATCAAGCATGACAAGATTATTGTAAAATAAATCTTAATAGGTAATGTTTTGAGCACGGAAATCTGCAGACACGGAGGGCGTAAGATGGTATGGTGTAAAATCATTCATTTTGAAAACGTAGTTATAGTTCAATGTTTGAAAAAATTTGGTTCTCTATAACTCTGGCTCTGATACCAATCTGTAACACCCCCTAAATTATGTTAAAGCAGCGGAAAAGTAATTGGGGTATTACGGTGAGGATCGAAGTCATAATCACAGAAAACGGCTCGAAAGAGGCGTTTTGAAAGTTATTTATCATTCAAATAATATTTTTGATATAAAGGTGAAATATCTGATTTGTAAATCCCATTAAAGAGTATGATAATTTGAAAAGAATGATATATTTGATTTTTACACCATTTAATTTATCAGAGTATATAATGTCCGCTCCATGTCTTGTCCTGCTCCGTTAATTACCTGAGATAAACATGCTTAAAGCGTCAACACAAAGGTTGGTGAGTTCATAGAGTTTAATGGAAAACCATTTATTTCAATAAATTCAAGAACGAGGTAATATCTGTAATAAATGCTAACAGCGATGAAACAAGTAATGAGTGATGTTGAGTATAATCACAAATAAATCATATATGTATTCAGTTAAGTTCAAGTACTGGATCATAATCCTAGCATGAGGTGGAACTCATGATGCTATGCCTGAGATCTATAATTCAAAGTCTGGTGAAATACTAATACAACTGTATCTTGATATATGTGATGACACATAATCTCTTATGGATATTGCCCCAAGCCTTATGACACGCAAACGTTAACAATGAACCGTAAAACGGAGATGATCAACATCAAATCAATGATGGATATATGCCCTCGAGTAATAGGTGATTGTCAATTCCTATTTTGCTCAAATATAGTGCATCGCGACTAATATGACTAGCCATAAAGGTATTCCGTCAAGTAATTAGTGGGATAGGATGTCAAGCCTTTAACAGGTTTCGAAGCTGTCCACTATATTCGCGTTCACAACAAGTGATTAATGGCTCATGATAAAGGGACTTTCTGGCAGTAGGGGTACTTAGGCAATATCAAGGTAATGATGTAACTTAAAGTACTTATGCTCTTTTCTAGCAAGTATTCCCATTGAAGTTTTGAAATGATATATAACAATGATCTGTACATTCACGATGTTACTTGAATGTGTATCTTAACAACCAATATCATGCTACAACTAGCATACAATTCTCCCAAGGAGTAATTCAAAACATATAAGTAGGAGTTATATTTTCAAGTAAATCCTGGTAGTTTTCAATGTACTTATACAAATAAAAGTATTTAATTTAGCATGTATCTCCCCCAAAGAGTATTTATAAAACAAGTATACAAATGGGGCTATGACTCACCTTGAGCGTATCTGATAAGGTGGAATTTCGAAGTCAGGTAAGATTATGGGAACGATTTCGGAAACGTCTTTAACACGTGACCTGAATATAAAGGAAGTCTAAGAATCTGACCAAATACGAATGATGGATGTGATAACGAGAACGAATAACGATTTGATCGTTAGAGTGAGAATATGATATGCTTAAAATGCCTAAAGTTTAAAAGTAATATATTTCATAATATTATCTTATTTTTATGTCTTTGAAACCAATAAAATCGTTTCCTCGAAAGTGGGGAAAGGAATCGTTAAGTTAAATCGTTTAAAACGTTTTATATATAAATATAACGAATGTTAACTATTAAATAAACGAATTATACAAAAGTGCACGTGACGCGACGGAAATTCGTAAAATGAAAAATAGAAATAAGAATGTCAAATATAATCTGTTGGTCCTTGTCCTTTTCTAGTTTTTACACTTTTTACCCTAACGGAGTTAGCGTTGCACCGTTAGTACTTAGTTAAGTATAGATTACATTTATAGTCCACTACTTGTCCAAAATTACATTCTGAGCTTGGAATATTAAATAATATCAATTTCTACCATAATGATTTTGTTTTTATAGTTTCAGTCCCTATTTTCAGTAGTTGACAGTTTTGGTCCTTCTAAGTGAATTTGATTTGCATTTTTAGTCCAAATGTAAAAAAAATATGGGAAAAGTTATGCGAGTTTTTCTGTGGCTTATTTAAGATTAATGGAGCTTATTTTAACAGCTTATATGGCCAATAGCTTATTTTTCATCTAATGGGCTTTTAACGAGCCACTTAATAGGCCCAATAACGTTTTAAAAACAGCCCATGTCTTCACTTTTGGCAGTTTTAGTAATTGAGTTTAACGTTTTACTTTGACTGTTTTTAAGGGTCGAGACGTGAGTATTTTTACAAGTTATATATACGAAAGTTGTAGCTAGCTAGATAGTCTAATAGCTCATGTGAAAATATTATATGCTCGTTAAGTTAGATTTTATGATACGAGGTCCTTTCTAAGGTGACATGGAACATGTATTATAAAGTAAAAGACTTAGAAATATTTTCTAAGTGTTTATCAGTTTAACGATTTGAAACATGGTTTAAGAATGGATTCGTATGATGCATGAAACACAACTTTAAACGTGAAAGTGGTGTGCATGGTGACTCCTAGGCCTTCCAAGATAGAGCCTCGTCACTTTTTGTGTGCTACATGATTATGAGTACGTAAATAAATATACAAACATATATACGTTCGAGTAGCAATAAAAACACGATGCATGCTTAATAGATAACGTACGAAATGAATCAACGAGAGATTTGAGACAACTTACAATGCTCTAAGGGTGGTAGAGACTGAGTGAGAAGTATGGAACACAAGAATAATACCCACGTTCGCTTAAAACCCAAGACACGATTTCTATATCAAACCCGTTTTCCTTGATAGCTTCCAAACGAGCGAATGAAATATTCTGGCCTTTCAGAGATGTTTTTATGAGAGTATAAGAGTTAGTATGGGAGTATTAAATGAGTGAGGAAAGGTGGTGAGGCTAGGGTAGATATATGAGACGTTTTAGTACACGTATAGGTTTAATAATTCAAGAGACAAGTTCTACTAGTTCCTACAGTGAAATGGCAGTGAATGAAGGGTTTTCAAGCTAGATCTCTGACATTCCAAGACTTTAAGAATGTATGAGAGTGAGTAGGAAAAGTTGGAATTGGTGTTGTGCCATATATATATCGACTAGATATTAAACTAGGTGCCAAGTTGATTTTTCGTGTGAGACTTAGATATTGATGTTAAAACTGGTACAACAACATGTCAATAAGCTAGAAATATTATTAGGATGGCATAGAAACAAGTTGGAGTCGAAATGGTTATGTTTTGGATTTTTTTGTGCTATCGGATGGGTTCAAAAATGAGCAAAGGCTTTGCCTTTTAAAAACATATCTAAACTCGACATCTAGTTCTGGGATTCGACATATGTATAGTCTGCTGGTTGGTGAACGAGGTGGTGTAAAAACATTCATAGGTCGCGTTTAATATTCGAGAGAAATAGGGGCGTTTTGGAGAGGGTTTGGGATCGGGTTTACACATGAAATAATAAGAAAAATGAAGTTGGGCTTGGGGTGTGGGCTAGATGAATAGTAGATCATTATATTAAGTTGGGCTGAGATGAATAGTACACGCTTAAGTGTTAATTATGAATAATTAACTTTCGTAATGTTTATTGAATTCGTTCCGTCATTTGGTGATTTATGGGATGACGTGATTTTGTTAATATAGTATAATAAGAAAACTTCAAATTTCCACGCAAAAATGGTGATTAGAATTGATGAAGGAGATTAATATATAATTAACCGTTGTTAATTATAGGAAATTTTGCAGTTTGCTACATCTTACGTTTTCATCAGTTTTTACACATTTTTGTCCGTTTTTATACATTTTCATCTGTTTTTGAATGTTTTCGTCTGTTTTACATGTTTTTGATCATTTTAGCCCATATAAAAACGTAGAAAGTGGATGAAAACGTATGAAAATGGTCGAAAACGTATAAAAACGTGTAAAAATGGATGAAAACATGTAAAAGCGGACTAAAACGTATAAAAATGGATGAAAATGGGTGAAAACGTATAAAAATGATTGAAACGTGTAAAAATGGACGAAAACATATAAAATCGGATGAAAACGTATAAAAACAGACAAAAACATGTATAAACTGACAAAAACATAAGAAAACGGACGAAATGAAAAAATGGACGAAAACGTATAAAATGGACAAAAACGTGTAAAAACAGACGAAAACATGTAAAAATGAACGAAAACGTAAAACAACGGATGAAAACGTAAGAAAACGGACGAAAACGTGTGCAAACGGACAAAAACGTATAAAAACAGATGAAAACGTAAAAAAACTGACGAAAACGTGTAAAAACGTATGTAAACGCAAAAAAATGAATGAAAATGTGTAAAAACGGACAAAAACGTGTAAAAACGGATGAAAACGTGTAAAAACGGACGAAGGCATATAAAAAGGACGAAAACGTGTAAAAACGGACGAAAGCGTATTAAAACAGATGAAAACGGACGAAAGCGTGTAAAAACATTTGAAAACGCAAAGAAACGTATGAAAACGGACGACAACGTGTATAAACGGACGAAAACGTGTAAAAATGGAAGAAAACGGGCGAAAACATATAAAAACGATCGAAAACGTGTAAAAACGGACGAAAATATATAAAATCGGATGAAAACTTATAAAAACGGACAAAAACGTGTAAAAACTGACGAAAACGTAAGAAAAAGGACGGAATGAAAAAAACGTATGAAAACGTGTAAAAACAGACAAAAACGTGTAAAAACGGATGAAAACTTCTAAAAACGGATGAAAACGTGTAAAAACGTATGAAAACGCAAAAAAAACGGACGGAAACGTATGAAAACGCAAAAAAATGGAAGAAAACGGACGAAAACGTGTAAAAACGGACGAAAATGATTAAAAACGGACGAAAACGTGTAAAAATAGACGAAAACGTAAAAAACAAACGAAAACGTATAAAAACGTAAGAAAACGGAATTGTAAGTTATTTACTAACGACCGTTAGTATAAAGGACTAATGATGCGACGTTTAGTTGACGTGGATACATACAATAACAAAAAGTGTCAAGTTTTGTGTTACATTGAAAAAAAATTAGTTGGCCTTGACACGCTGGCAGCTTATATGTCGCGATGGACACGCTGGCATAGGACAAGCTGGACATCGTACATACAGTGACAAAAAATCAAAAGTTTAGTGATTCAATGAGACGAAAAAAAGTTGGCTACATACAATGATAAAAAGTGTCAAGTTCGATGCATTTTTTTAGCATTTGCCCAAAGATCAATGGCTAAAATCAACAACGGTGGGCTCGGGTTTGGTAGTCTAAAAGCCTATAACCTTGCTTTTCTCGCCAAGTGGTGGTGGAGAGTTCAGGTTGATAGGGACTCTCTTTGGGCATCTGTGATCAATGATATCCATGGGAATATTGGAGGTACAAAAGATCTAATTTATACGCTTAAATTTAAAAGATGGTCTAGCATAACAAAAGTAGGGCTAGAAGCGAATGATCTAGGCATACCCTTAATCTCATATGTTTAGAGGCAAGTGGGAAATAGTGAGACTGAAACTTTTTGGGAGGCTTGTTGGCTTGGCTCTACCTGCCTTGTTCATATGTTCCCGAGATTATTTGAGTTGGAAACGAACAAACTTAGTAATCTTAAAGAGAGGTGTTCAGTTTCGGATGGTGTTATGGAGTGGAAATGGGCTTAGAGAATACAAGTTCGAAGTGGAAGAGGGCAAGAAGAATTATCTGATTTGCAGAGCATCGCTGGGAATACTTATTTGACTAATGATGATGTTAGCCTCGCTTATTTATAAAGATAAAGTCACACAATTGAATTGGACTAGATTCGTAGTAAGTTGTGCCTTTAGGGACTACTTATGTATAATAGACAAACTTATATTGTATTGAGTCAATAAATACCTCTCAAGACTCTCCATGAGAGGTGTGGGAAAATCATTGTGTAAACTTCACTTATCAATCTAATATACTTTGTGTTTTCTTCACCCTCTCTACTCTTTCTCTCTAAACTAAACATGGATTTCATCTACTTTGATCAACCTAGACCTCCCGAACCACATAAATCATATATATCATCGGTCCTACAATTGGTATAAGAGCCATGGTTGCTTTATTCGATTGATTTGTGTGGATTCGTATGCTTGTTTAAGCTGTTTTTACCAGTTTTTTTGCTGTCGGAATTTTTTTTCCCTACTTTTAAGGTAAACAGTGTTTATACAAGTTATATGTATCAAATGGTCAAAAAGTCCTAAACTTTAATTTATAGTTTCACGAATCTGTTTTTTTGTGTCCTTTATGTCTAAATAACAGATTCATGTTAACTGATATATTATCTATTGTGACTTTTTGTACCAAACCGTGAATCTGTGGTAAAAAAGGTGGTCGAAAATAGTGGTCGGAAAAAAGATGGTCGGAATTTATGGTCGGAAAAGACGCCGGAGAAATGGTCGAAATTTCGTGTAAAGAAATTTTCGAACAAGCAAAACCCTAAAGTTTCGAATAGGCCAAAAAATTTCCAATAGGCCAAAAATTTCGAATAAGGACAAAAAATTTTGAATAGGCCAAAAAATTTCGAATAGGCCACAAAATTTCGAATAAAGATGAAGCAAATACCACACTCTTATGTTGACCTCAGTTCCAATCCATCATCAGTCCACAAGTGTTCAAGAAATGAAATAGATATCGACAATGAAAATAATAGCAGGTCCATAATCATTCTCCAACGACAACAACATCAAATCCCATCCTATCATAAACCCACGTCAATCAACACCTTTACTAACCTAAATCCCATATCCAACCACAAGACTCGAAGATTAAAAGAAGATACAAGAAGATCTCAGATAGTTCAACTTTGCTTACAATCTTTCTAAGATTTTTTTGAGTTGAAATCTATTCATCACTGATCGTTTGTGATATTATCCAAAGATATAGAAAGAAAAATAACAATTGTGTCACTTTATTTCTATGGTTCGTTCATTGACCAAACAAAAAACAAAGGCATAACGCAAATCAAAAGAGACAAATAACCTACCCGAGACCATTTACAACGATCTTGAAGCCGTCTTCTTTGAAGCTGAGACAAGTAAGATTCGTGCAAGATAGATTCAGGTTATGATTGTCATTCGTTTATGACAACTTGATGGGTTTGTGTTGTTATCTTTATGAGGTATCAAAGATAAGTTTGATGAATTTGTTATGATCGATGATAAGAGATGAGATCTGAGGAGATTAGATGGGAGTTATCTAGTGGGAGAGAAAACTTTATGTGGGAGGCGGAGTAAAATACGTGTTTAGGGTTATGAGTAGCACATTTAGGGTATGTGTCTTATAACCGGGTATTGTGTGTTTGATTCACTTCGTGGATTGGCTATTGGGCTGGCTAAGATTATCAAAAGTTTGTAATTGGGCTTTGTGTCTACCGATTATAATCACAAAAGAACATGGGCTGTTAATTTTTGTGATCAATTTGGCCTAGATTGCTTCTATCGAAACCTTGAGGTTGATTACATTAATTTCTGTATCTTGGCTAATAAATTGGTTGGGGTTAAATTTGTATTATCTAAATATTATGTCAAGTGGACCAATTTTTGGCATAATTATTTGGATTTTACAGTTAGTATTTTGGTGATGCAAATTTTCACGGGGATACATATTTCACGGCTAGAATTTTTTGGTTTTACAAAATGACTACAGGGTTTTTGTACGGTATTATTGATTTGAAGTTGAAGTGACGTTTCACAGATGAACTTATTTATCTTTGAGATAAGTCAATGGGCTCAAGGTAACTTGTCTGGGTAATTTTTCATAGTGATTAAGACTTGACAATCTAGTTATAACTGATGCAAGGAGTTACGTTGTAGTGCTCACAGTGTATAGCTATCACTTTAAGGAGTTACGTTGTAGAACTCAGTGTCACACGAAGTTGTGGATTGTTCAAGAGGTTATTAATCAAGGATAGTACAAGCATTAAGTCATAAAGTTGGGATGTTTACTTCTTTTTCAAGTTGGTCATATCGGGTTGTCTCCATTTGTGGTCATTACTATTAGCCGGTGAATTACAAGGAAGTTCGATTACAGGTTGGTTTGAGAGAAGTGCATTGAGAGTATTTTTTCGACATATTCTCACGGAATTAAGCTTAAACGAGCTGTTATGGCTTCAATATTGCATCAAGTACAAGGTGATTTTACGGGGTGTGCACAAAAATAGGATGATTCCGATAACTCGCAATTATCAGGAGGGAGAAGTACACGAAGAAAGAAGTAGTGCTTCGTCTTTAGTAATTTGGTTGGCTGAGGGAACGGTACTTAATCTGGAACCGTAGAGGTACCAATAATATGTACATCGGGGCTTATTACCAACTTGGATGCAATACTTTGTGAGGTATGTTGTTACGATGCTCCCCGAACGACAACCATTGTGCTACAGTCTAGTGTCTACTTTATCCGCTGCGTGTTCCGTTGTGTGATTTGAAGACTAAAGAGATTTAATGAAAGAGAGTTGTCAGTTCAGGAGGGAGCAGATTAAAGAAAAAGAAAGAAAAGGCTCACTAGTTAGGAGGGAGTAATAACCTAACTAGACCATTACAGTTGAAGTTCAGAGCTACAAGGATTAGTGCCGTTAGCGCCAAAGATCAAATGCCGAGATCTTCAGAAGAGAGAACTTCAAGTCTGCCTCAGTATCTAGACTACAGAGACTCTACGCTTCAACAACGTCAACATAGTTTATTATTATTGTAATTTACTTTGTTTATAGGTCTCATTGTAACCATTCACGTGTGACGATATCTTGGAGGGAGATTGTTAGCCTCGCTTATTTATAAAGATAACGTCACACAAGTGAGTTAGACTAGATTCGTAGTAAGTTGTTGCTTTAGGGACTACTTAATAGGCAAACTTATATTGTATTGAGCCTATAAATACCCCTCATGACTCTCCATGAGGGGTGTGGGAAAATCATTGTGTAAACTTCACTTATCAATCTAATAGACTTTGTGTTTTCTTCACCCTCTCTCTACTCTTTCTCTCTAAACTAAACATGGATTTCATCTACTTTGATCAACCTAGACCTCCCGAACCACATAAATCATGTATATCATCGGTCCTACAGATGATAGTGATGGTTGAAGGTGGTCCATGAAATCATCAGGTATTTACTCTGTCAAATCTCTTCGAGCCGCTATTGATGAAAATATTCTCCCTACATCTTGGAAAATAAAATTGTCTTCCCTTGTTCCTAAAAAAGTGTGTGTATTCATATGGGGAGTTAAGAAATAGACTTCCTACCCGTCTAAATTTAGATAAAAGAAACATAGACGTAGACTCCTTGCTTTGCCAATTTTTTGAAGATTCTTGTGAAGATTTATAACACTCGTTGATTGCATGTGCTCGATTCAGAATTTTGTAGGAAAAAATATTCTTATGGTGGAATTTTCAGGTGCCGGTTGAGATTAATATCCAGGTTCTCCAAAGTCTCATTAGTGAAATGAGTAACGACAAAAGGAAGATGTTTCACCCAATTCAGCTCAAATGCTTCGAAGCGTTTATTTTTACTGTTACTTAGGTTATTTGGAATGCAAGAAACCGCAAAATATTTTAAGGCATCAAAGATACCACGGAATGGTGTTTTCGGGAGGTTCAAAGGCGCTTGATATATTGGATATCAAGTCAGGGTAAAGTGAACCTAAATTGGACAAGTGGGTTCCGATTTGGTTTATTTCTTGCGTCTTTAGGTGCTCTATGTTAAATGGTGCTTATTTATCTTTTTAGTTGTATCCATATAGCTTTTCACTAAAGGATTTTTGTGTTCAAGAAATATTTGCTGGTTAAAAGAAATTAATAAATAAATAAAATTGCAAAGAGAGAGAGAGAGAGAGAGAGGATCTTGTCGATTATTCATCGTGGCATAGCAAATGCATTTCTTTTAG
The DNA here is from genome assembly GCA_021014915.2 of Artemisia tridentata subsp. tridentata. Taxonomy (NCBI): domain Eukaryota; kingdom Viridiplantae; phylum Streptophyta; class Magnoliopsida; order Asterales; family Asteraceae; genus Artemisia; species Artemisia tridentata. Next base: position 361,563,195 of record CP139508.1, on the reverse strand, counting down.
TGTTGGAAGAAATCCAACAACCCGTATATCAAAACACGGAATCTAGAGCTTCCACGTCGAGTACCAAGTTGCAACACCAAACGCAAAACCAGCGTTTGGCAAACAAACAAATAAGAACAAGAAACTAAAAAGATATCAACAAGAATATTGATGCGTGGTTTTGCAACCTTACAACAGGTTTTACCTCTCGAGGGATCTCAAGAGGCTTACAACCCCACCAGGCAGTGTACCTGACCGATGTAGTATAGTGTAGTGGTAAGTACGGGGGATTGATCGTTCTCCACAGGGAATAGTGTTCGTTAGGTATGAAAAACTACTCTAATAGGTCTAAGGGTGAGAGAAGATTCTTTTTATGTTTTTATAATTTTATGAAAGCAAGTAAAATCTCGGGTTTGAAAGAGTGGGCGGAATTAGTTGCTAGTCAACTAACCCAAGTAACTACGAATGCAAATAAAATAAAATAACAGAAAATGAAAAGGTGGTAAAACTTATGTGGAGAGAAATGTGTTTACTTAGATTTCCTTACTCCCTAACTATCTTTTACCGGTTGATTAGTGTGTATTAATTGCGTGGATGACGGGTGTATTCCTTAATACCAATCGTGGGGTGGCGTACGTACTTCCCCAACTCTACAAGCTCCTACTTCACTCCTATGTCGAGCCGGCTAGGAAGCTCCTAACATGGGATCACTAGAATTCGCTTTTGCATTAAATACAACCATAAAAACCTTTAGTACGCATTGGTTCATGTTTCTTAAGACGTTCAAGCAAGTTACCGAATAGGAAGTTAGCCAGTTTTCTTAAGCCTAACATAGATAAACAATCATCCAATACAACTAATAACACACTAATAACCAATAATCAATAGCTAGGTTTCATTAGATCTAAGCAAACACAAAGATAACCTAGCCTAGCATGTTAAACAAAAGACAAGAACAAGATAAAATCAAACAACACATAGACATATTGAATGATTAATTGATAACTTATCTTCAATGTAACATGGAAGATCTCAAGGCAAAAAGCCTTGAAAAAGCTGCTAAAATCGTCTTAGGGTTTTTCACACACAAAGTTCCACAATAAGTTCCACACTAATGACAAAAAATTGCAAAACTATATATAGACTTTCAGATCTGACGGCGCCACGTTATGGAGTGTGACGCCATCACCTCGCCGCTTTTAGGGTTCCCGGATGGCCTTCTTGACGCCGTCCCTCTTTAGCTCTCCAAAATCCGTTCTGGCTTATCAAGGCTTGACGCCGTCAGAATTAGGCGTGACGCCGTCCCGCTTTAACTTATACCGTGACGACCTTGATCATTCCAAAGGGTGACGCCGTCAGAATTCCCATGCAAATTTCTCTGGCTTATCATGAGTAATTTTCATATCCACCACTTTTGCCAAGCCATGACGCCGTCCAGACCAATTTCTGACGCCGTCTAAGGTACTTTTTAGCCGATTTTGAGACTTTGTCGTTTTCTTCACTTTTATGCTCCAAAAACGTCCAAAATGCTTCCTTTTCCAGATTTCTTCTCAAAAGTACCTAAAATGACAAAAGGAACGATTTAGGGCAATATTTGATCAAATAAATACGATTTAGGGCTTAAATGACCCCTTAAAAGCGGTACACTTTTCGCTTCATCAAATACCCTTACACTTGAGATTTGCTTGTCCTCAAGCAAATGCGCTTTTATTCTAATCAAAATACAAGATAGGGGTCATTTAATGCTAATATAAAAGTAATTGCAACATATAGTCGTTCCACTTTAATCATAATAAGCACGGAGATTACAGACTAGCACCTCACAAGTAGTGTTTAGATACTGACATCTCTCAAGTGTCATCAAAATAAATCTCATAAATGAAAACGGATAATATCTCTCACTACCTGTCATAGCAAATAGATTACCATAGGCTTGGGAAAGGATCGAAAACCTCCTCCACTCGGCGTAGGCACCTAAGATAAACTATCAAAGAGGGCTTTTACATGGGTTATAACGTTAGGTGTTGGGATATGATAAACACGGTTTTGTTGGATAAGGAATATTTTACTGGTGGCGAGTTAAAGATCTTGATTAATTACATGTACTATACAATGTTGCTAAGCCAAGACTCGACTCAATCTTAAGCTAAAAATAAAATAACAAAAACATAAAATAAACATAAAATGAAACGGGATGGTAGTCCGTATGTTTTTTCTATTTTTCTTTTTCTCATTTTTTTTTTTTTTTTTTTTTTTTTTTTTTTTTTTGTATTTTTCTTGAATTTTTTTTTCCATACACTGTTGCCCTACCATCCAAAATAATACATCATAGGGGCGTTGCATTCCCCTTACACTTGAACTTTTACATAACTTTACAAATAACTAATCTAATGACTCGGATTAAGATAATTGAAAAACTTGGAGTACTTTTAAAATATTTAGCACATATGGGGGTAATAAATGATGTTCTTCCCCATTACTCCATTACACTAGTACTTTACCCATGAGTCCCAATCGTCCCAAAACAATATGTATAAGGATATGACTCGACTTAGCAACCATGTAATCAACTAGATAATTAACTTGGGTTTAAACAAATGTTGTCACAGTAATGCACTAAAAATGAGTGCATACAAGGTAGGCTAAGGCGATTTGGGTGTACATTTTAGTGGGGTGTAAACAAATTCTTCCTTTAAGTAAAATGCTTAAAGGTTGAAACGAAAAGATAGGCTCTGAGGGGTGTACTAGGGGTATCGTGTACTAAAAATGAGTACAACGCCAAGGTGTGGGAGAATTACTTGACCAATGTAGCCAACGTAATTATAACAAAAACACAGGTGTAAAACAATGGGTTAATCCTAATGCCTCTTATCATGTAGTAAATCTAACTACACGAATGTAGTCTCACTTGTGGCCTCGGAATGGTCCTAACGCAAGTTCTAGAATCTAAGTGCTACCGGTACACACATCATAGCAAAATGCTTTTCCTACCAATTCTAGGGGCGAACCTCACATATTTGGGGGTGGAAAATTTTTTAGTGGTACGGTTTTTGTGCTAGTCATATAACTCCTATCCGTGAGACGCTCATTAAGATCAAAGTTTCACTCCTAAATGTTGTAAAAAATTTTAAATTTGGCACTAAAATTGCCCTAACAGATATTTATCTCAGTTTTATTACACATCTACTATTAAACAAACAAAAATCAAGCGCAATTGCATTTTCTAAAGTATCGTGCTTTTACCCCCCCCTTACACTTAAGATGAACGTTGTCCCCAATGTTCAAATAACTAGATGTAAAAGAAAAAAGTAAAAGAATGAAATCAAATACTCCCCTGATTCGCTCGGTGGATAATGAAGTAACACGGTTAGATCTTCTTCCAAAGTAATGTTGAAGCTCCATGACTAATGCATCGCCAAAAGCTTGATTCAACAAACATTTCCTTGTCCAAAATAACCTGTTAAACCTGAGAAAACAAACACGAAAACCTGCATAACATCGGCGGGATAAACTCTATATATAAGGATATAATGCTTGTGGAATGATAATTTTGCAGATTCCTGGAGATTATAAGTTAGAGATTTAATAAAAACTTTTTATGAAAACAAAACTTTCAAAAATTTTCAGAAAATTAAACCTGACGCCGTCAGAAATGATCTGACAGAATTCTCATGTTAAGTTTCCGGAAAAATTTTTGGAAAAACCTATACCTTACTTCCTGGAAATCCTGCAAAACATCATTATGACTCGATACAAGCATTTGACTCAAACAAATACTAATATGTATGTTAATTTATTATTATTACGATTCATGTTCATTTGTGTTCTAATAAACCGATTTGGATTTCCCTTACACTTATCTTTTGCAAAATACCTTTATATGTAGTTAAGACGAAGTTAAAAACAAAATAAAGCATTTTCACAAATTAGTTTTGAACATGAATCAATAATAATAAAATTTAAACACACATACGGAAACAAATAAAATCAAACAAACAAATAAACACACAAAGCAAATAAAACTTGGGTTGCCTCCCAAGAAGCGCTTTTCTTTATTAACGAGTCTTGTAGCTAGACTCAAAGTCACGGGTTCTACGTTTTTCCGTTTTGCTTCTCAATTGCCCCTCTAATCATCCTAACAACCTCCATATCAATTTTGTATTTAGGTCCAAGGTTCAAGCAATCTTTATAATAAAGGCTTCTCTTATTCCAAACATAGTCCATGCCTTTTTCTTTATCCTCATCATTGATGTCTTCAATTGCACCAATGTTGTCCTTGTCAAATCGAGGCACAAAACGAAATTCATTTACCCGATAAGGCATCCTATATGTGATCCTATCTATGTGATTAGAAAACTGAACCGTGCCTCTCAAACGATCATACCTTAAATTGGATGCTTCAATAAATGGCTTACCTAACAACACGCGAGATAGGCGGCAGTCAACAACACTTGCCAAATCTTCTAAGATCATGAAGTTGGTGACAAAGGTAAAATTCCCAACAAGGATATGCATATCCTTAATCCTTCCCACGAAGTTGCAAACTCCACCTGGGCACTTGGGGTCCATCCTAGGCTCAAGTGGTGTGTTTATGATCTGGCTATAAAAGCCTGAGGACATCACGTTGATTGGGGATTCACAGTCAATGTAAGCATGCTCAACGTATTGGTACCCAATCATACATGGTATCTTCACATTCCCGGGATCACCTCTCTTAATCTTTGGGTCAATTCTAACAAAAGGTGGTCGAGGGTTATCAACTAGGTTGTTATAGTAAGCAATCTCCTCCTTAGTGGGGTATTCATTGAAATAATCATCCAACCTAGGATCTACCTTCACTTCATCAATTTTCTCAATCAACTTCTCAACCGTAAGATTATTACGTTCTAAGTAATTATCTGAGCATATGGCGGTCTCTAAGTTGTTCAAGGCATAATCGAGCTCTATATCAATCATTCTATTGAGCTCTCTGAGCTCACTAATCTCATTCTCAAGTTGGCTACGCAACAAAGCTACTTCGCCAGGTGTAAGGGGCGGATTCGCGTTTTCCATAATGGCAAACTGAATAGTCAATGAAAATCTTATACGAACAAAAGCACGAAGAAAATAGATAGACTAAAGAAAACCTAGAAAAATAAAATAAAAATCTCACTAGAAAGGAATCTAGTGAGTAGACCTATAAAATAAAAATTCAACCTAAACAATAACTATTCCCCGGCAGCGGCGCCAAAAACTTGATGCGTGGTTTTGCAACCTTACAACAGGTTTTACCTCTCGAGGGATCTCAAGAGGCTTACAACCCCACCAGGCAGTGTACCTGACCGATGTAGTATAGTGTAGTGGTAAGTACGGGGGATTGATCATTCTCCACAGGGAATAGTGTTCGTTAGGTATGAAAAACTACTCTAATAGGTCTAAGGGTGAGAGAAGATTCTTTTTATGTTTTTATAATTTTATGAAAGCAAGTAAAATCTCGGGTTTGAAAGAGTGGGCGGAATTAGTTGCTAGTCAACTAACCCAAGTAACTACGAATGCAAATAAAATAAAATAACAGAAAATGAAAAGGTTGTAAAACTTATGTGGACAGAAATGTGTTTACTTAGATTTCCTTACTCCCTAACTATCTTTTACCGGTTGATTAGTGTGTATTAATTGCGTGGATGACGGGTGTATTCCTTAATACCAATCGTGGGGTGGCGTACGTACTTCCCCAACTCTACAAGCTCCTACTTCACTCCTATGTCGAGCCGGCTAGGAAGCTCCTAACATGGGATTACTAGAATTCGCTTGTGCATTAAATACAACCATAAAAACCTTTAGTACGCATTGGTTCATGTTTCTTAAGACGTTCAAGCAAGTTACCGAATAGGAAGTTAGCCAGTTTTCTTAAGCCTAACATAGATAAACAATCATCCAATACAACTAATAACACACTAATAACCAATAATCAATAGCTAGGTTTCATTAGATCTAAGCAAACACAAAGATAACCTAGCCTAGCATGTTAAACAAAAGATAAGAACAAGATAGAATCAAACAACACATTGACATATTGAATGATTAATTGATAACTTATCTTCAATGTAACATGGAAGATCTCAAGGCAAAAAGCCTTGAAAAAGCTGCTAAAATCGTCTTAGGGTTTTTCACACACAAAGTTCCACAATAAGTTCCACACTAATGACAAAAAATTGCAAAACTATATATAGACTTTCAGATCTGACGGCGTCACGTTATGGAGTGTGACGCCGTCACCTCGCCGCTTTTAGGGTTCCCGGATGGCCTTCTTGACGCCGTCCCTCTTTAGCTCTCCAAAATCCGTTCTGGCTTATCAAGGCTTGACGCCGTCAGAATTAGGCGTGACGCCGTCCCGCTTTAACTTATACCATGACGACCTTGATCATTCCAAAGGGTGACGCCGTCAGAATTCCCATGCAAATTTCTCTGGCTTATCATGAGTAATTTTCATATCCACCACTTTTGCCAAGCCATGACGCCGTCCAGACCAATTTCTGACGCCGTCTAAGGTACTTTTTAGCCGATTTTGAGACTTTGTCGTTTTCTTCACTTTTATGCTCCAAAAACGTCCAAAATGCTTCCGTTTCCAGATTTCTTCTCAAAAGTACCTAAAATGACAAAAGGAACGATTTAGGGCAATATTTGATCAAATAAATACGATTTAGGGCTTAAATGACCCCTTAAAAGCGGTACACTTTTCGCTTCATCAAATATACACACGTTATTACCCTTGAAGAAACCTTTATTAAAACCTATAAAGCTTACAATTCGTGTAAAACCCTAAAATCTGGATTCACATTTTATTTGACCATTTGAATATAACCTAAAGTTTAAATATGTTTAAAAAGTAATTAAAACTATAGGTTATAAATTTGATACACATTATATACCCTAAACTCTAAGTTGTGAAAATAAAAATACAAAATACAAACTTTCCTAATCTAACCTACATACTAAACGACCCAATTCTATGAAACCTAAAGACTCTCACACATTTTCCTCTAGACAAGAATCTATACTTTCCTAAGTCCACATATCCTAATCGTTTTCCAACTTGAGATAAGAACCGATCCTTTGTTCCTTTGATCCCTATCCAAATCAGTTACAAGAATAAGAAGATTGCATGCCATATTCAAATACATGGTTTTACTAAACTTAACACACGCTTACCCTAAAACTTATAACATTCAGTATCCCTTTTCTTCAATCTTCATTATACCGATTCTAAATCATACACAAGTTCTCAAATTCGTTCCTCTCTATTCGAAGCCAAAGAAGTCGAAGAATAGCAGCCCCTTTTGGAGATCGTTGAGGTGATGTTCCAGCTTTGCAAACGTTGTGTCTTTGTCCTTGTCTTGGTTTCTTGTTGCTTCATTATTCAGCCCTCAAGAGGTACCCATGAATCCATCTTATGTCTTTAATATTAATCACCATGAAACGTTGTGTATATAGGAAACCTAAAACATGCTAATCTAAATGTTATGAACATGTAATCATATTACTAGTTGTCTCGTTAAGAAGGTATATATATGATAAGAATGATTTCGCCACATAAAATCAATAAGAATCTTGTTAACATGCTTGTCGAATCTGTTTTCTATTCAGTTGATCGTCCCTTTCTTTTCCAGCCCTAGCTATGTTATTAAGCCCTAATATGGATCATTAATTGTACATTAATATGGTGCTAAAATCTGGAAACCCTAGGATTTAATGTGGTTCGATTCGGATTTAAAAAGGGTTAGGGTTTTGTTGTGATTTTATGTGAAGTTCTCACAGCATGCCGTCCAGAAATTTGGTCAGATTAAAGGAGGTCTAATGTGATGATACCAACATGTTTTTGTATGATTCTTGAGTCTAAAAATAAGTTCATGAAGCCTAATTTCTGAATATCTAATTTTCTTGGTCATTGGAGGTCAGGAAGGTAGCCTTTTGATTTTTTAGAAGATTGGGTGTCAAATCTGTATTTTGGAGTCCAAAAATTAATCAGTTTCTATGATTTTTAATTCACAAATTATACAGATTGAGAACCCCCAATTTTGGTAGGAGAATATACAATATGTCTTTTAGTTACAGGAATGTTTGTAGATTTTTCTGAGAAGTATAAATATGTTAAATAAATGAAAACTTTCTGGGTATTCAATCAGGTCCTATTTCTGAATAGTTGTGATTAATGAATTTTTATGTTATAGTATCACTTAGAGATAAAATCTGGAAAAATTACTGTAAGTACCCAACATGTATAAGTATCTATGATAAATATTTGAGCTCCTCAGTAAACATTTAAGTATGATTTTAAATTCATAAATAAAGGGACCAGAATATGATAAAATCTGAAATATGTTATAAGTTAGGGTTTTGTTTTAACCTAACCCCATTTAATGTGATTTGACCTAAATTACATTTTCAATATTAATATGGATACTCTTAAGCATATGTTATACTTCATTAATGAAACCCTAATAACAATTAATGAATAACTATAAGTATTTAAGAAGGAGTTATGACAATTAATGACATCTAAAATGAACTTATAAATGGACTCTTAAACATTAAATGACTATTAATTCAGGAAGACCATTTGAAGAGGAAGTAGCTTGTGTTCTTTGGGTCCTTTCCTTCATTTCAGTGCTGTTAAGGTACAAATATTCCTGATACTCACTTCCCTTACAATCGTTATTCTATTGTTTGATCTGTTCGTTCTCTCTTGTAACTTCAATATTCGCATTAGAATCCTTTGATATATTGTAATCCACTGACTTCATATGGAGACCTTTTTAAATATATAGCTTGATGATGGTTTTGAGAAAAACTATTTTAAATGATTTTTATGAACACGATTCGATACCACTTTTATATGAAGGTTTAATGACTTTTATGAAAACTGCTTTAAAAGGAATACTTTTATGAAAATAATGTTTAAATGATTTTCACAAATACTTAATCTATTTGTACTCCATCTTTTCCTTAAAGATTTCTCATGACTTGTTTCCTTGGCTTTGTTAGTTTGATATTATGATTCATATTTGCTTTGTCATTCATTTGATTGTTCCCATTGATGCTTTCATTTCACTTATACATTATCTTAATTGAACAATTAGTAATTGTCCCTCATGCTTATTTTATACATCATTGCCTTATTCTGTTGCCCATAGTTGTAAACTAGTCATGGGGGTTCCATGGCCTTGCCATTGAGGCACCAATAGTATTGACACTATCTGTGGAGATGTGTCTTTGTCCACGGAGTTCTCACATTATGCTATATAGCACCTTGGCCGCCACCATTATTATATTGTATGTATGCATAGTCTAGAACTTGTATATGTATATCTATTTTGGAGGGAGCGTATGGATGCATCCTAGGTACTTAATTATGATTTGATTTAGTGAATGGACTTGTGTGTGCCATTCACCCCATTTCACTTTTGGTACATTGTGAGCTAGCTACTCCATGTACACATTGCTATTATAGGAGATATTTATATGTTTGATTATTTGGTCTATTCATGTATCATGCTTAGACACTTGGGCATTTCCTTGATTATTCTTTGATTCCATATTCATTTATTCCTTATTTCATTGACATCTTGTTCAGCAGGTTCTTATGGATTCGTTTCACTCATTCATTTTGTCTTATTACTTTTATTGTTTATATCTGTTCACTGAGCTTTTTAAGCTCATCCGCATTTCTTTTCCTGCGGCAGGTTTAAGAGGGAAGCTGGGATATGAGTGAAGAGTGCTTAGGAGCTTTTAGAGGACTACCCTGATGATAGCTCCCTGTGGATTAGATTTGGATACTGAGTTATCTTTCTTTTAGACTTAGTTTGGATTGTATTTAATTTGAAGTCATTATGTTTCAGACTTAGTATTTTCTAATATTTCTTTAGAATACATTTATAACCATTTTGTTAATAAAGTCTTCCGCTTGCGTATGTTCTATTGACACCATAAATGTGACATTTGACCCATTCTCGGATGGGGGTGTTACAAGTCGAGAAACTATAAGTGTTACAAACTAGCATCCCCCTCACTCTGTTTATAGAGATGAGGGGGTAGAAACCATGTTTGATTCGGTCTAGGAAACTCCCAACCGACCCTCCATGAACCTAAGCTTGCCTTGCACTTCAAGCTAACTAATCCTAGTTCTAGTCTACTCGTAATTAACATTACAATGTACACTACGTCCCTAATCTATATTTAACTTCACTCCTAATTTCCTACAATTTCCATATTAGGAGTTAGACTTAAAAATAACCAATACTAAATGTGACATTTGACCCATTCTCAGATGGGGGTGTTACAAGTCGAGAAACCATAAGTGTTACAAACTAGCATCCCCCTCACTCTGTTTATAGAGATGAGGGGGTAGAAACCATGTTTGATTCGGTCTAGGAAACTCCCAACCGACCCTCCATGAACCTAAGCTTGCCTTGCACTCCAAGCTAACTAATCCTAGTTCTAGTCTACTCGTAATTAACATTACAATGTACACTACGTCCCTAATCTATATTTAACTTCACTACTAATTTCCTACAATTTCCATATTAGGAGTTAGAATTAAAAATAACCAATACTCAACACCTTTTTCTGGTGTTGGAACCTCGAACTAGGGACCACCTTATCGACCAAGCATTGTACTTTAGTAATTTTTCAAGAGGGGCAATTACATATATACCCACTAAAACTTGCATTTTTGCATATATACTCAAAACATGTTTAACTTGCATTGTACATCATGCATTGAAAACTTGTATTTTGGGAAAATATGCAAATATTTAAGTTTTAGTGGGTATATATGCAATTCCTATTTCCAAGATTAGCTTATGTAGGCTTCTTCACTTTCTTCTTTTCAGCAGCATTACTCTCTGTACCCTCTTGACCAGGTACTCCAGTTACCATAATGTCTGCCCCCACCTTTATAACAAGGTGTACCTATTCCTGCTCCTTTTCCAAGCAGTTCGTGTTTGTGTTTTCTTCAAGTTGCTTGTCCTCCATCCGTCTTTGAGCCACTGTAGCATCATCATTACTAACCTGATAAATCTAATCTTCAATATTCCCTTGGGCTCCCTACAGTTCCACCTCAAACCAAAAAAGTTCATCAACATGTACTCCTGTTTTAACACAAAGACCAAGTTGTTTGGATCCAACTTATTTATGACCAAGTTGCTTGGGTCGAACTTGTTTTGGACCTCCATGCTTTTGTACACCAAAATACATCACTTTTGCTTCAAGAGTATACAAACAGTTCTTTGTCCTGATCCCATTCATCATAACTCGACAATTTTTGATCACCTTGACTCTACCCATCTGCATCTTCATAGTATAACCATCTTTTTCAAAAGTACCCAATGAAATAAAACTTCTTCTTAAACCTAGAACATACCTGGCATCTTCCAGTATAAATCTTGATCCATCATGAAACTGTATCTTCACTTTTCCTGTCCCTCTGATAGTGCCGGTCCAGTTATCACCTAACTGAACCGAACCACCATCAAAACCCTTAAAGTCATACAGGAAATCCCTCCAAGGTGACATATGATAGGACCCACTTGAATCCATTACCAATTCAGTCATCTCATCATTCCCGGCTATCACCAAGGCTTCTCCAAAGTAGGCGTTACCCTCATTATCAGAAGAATCAGAACTATGATCATGCTTACCCTTCTTAACGAACCCATTTGACTTCTTCATTGGATAGCCTCTTTTCATATGACCTTCTTAAAGACATATGAAGCACTTGATTTTACCAGTTCCACTCCTTGACTTAAACCGTGAAATTTCACCAGAATAAGCTTTACATGAATGATCTGATCTTCCCTTTACATATAACCCGTCCAGTTTCTTCCTTTATGCCTTCAGTTCTTTTCTTCAACTGCCTTGAATTCAGAGTCATCATAACATCTTCAGTTGTCAAGGATTCCCTCCCATACAACAATGTTTACACAAAGTTTTCATAAGACGATGAAAACAATGTAAGTAACATAAGTGCTTCATCCTCATCCTCAATCTCGATACAATTCACTCACTTAATTTCCCTCATTTTGTCCGATTATGATTATGACTCTCAGTCACTCATAATAATTCATCATCACAAAACCAAAACCACTGTACCATTTTCGGCTATACCGCAGAACGATCACCATCGTCGAAAATCACAGCTAGGGGTGAGCAAAACCGACCGAAACCGAAAAATCCCGAAAAACCGACCGAAACCGAGTGTCCCGATACCGAATTAGTGAAAGTCGGGTCGGGAGTCGGTTTTAATTTTTAGTAAAAGTCGGTTTCGGGTCGGGTCGGGTTAAAAACCGACATTATCCCGACAAAACCGAGTATCCCGATTCCCTTTTATATATAACCTTTTCACTACCTACCAACTCCATAGTCCACTCTCTCTCTCTCCAAAAATTATCCCAACTCAGAAGTCAGATCTACACAACTCTCCAATCTCCATCATTATATCTACTGATTATTGAACTCAATATGAAAATGGCAAATAAGTGTCAACCCAATCTGTTTGGAAAACTATAAAGTTAGCTGTTTGACTTGACCTACTCCGCCTGTTTTGATAGGTGTTGGCAGCACACCGCTATGGGCTTAAGAGAGTTATCCTGCCGGAAAGAAATATGAAAGATTTAGTTGAAGTACCTTCAGCTGTTCTTGGAAGTTTGGAGGTAACAATTATCTACTATATGCTAATGCTTTATTATAAAGTATAAAAGAATGATGGCTGAGATAGTGAGATCTATTTAATTATAGATCGATGATGCATATCTTTCATGAAGACATTTGGTGCTTGGATCTGCTACTGGATTTTTTGTAAGAGTGGATTTGTATTTGTATTTGAACATGTAATATGTAATTTTGTGATGCAAACTGTAATTTTGTAATTTTGTAATTTGTAATTTGTAATTTTGTGCTTGGATCTGCTACTGCCTACTAGATCTCCAAGTTGGATATGCTACTGGGTTACTTTTTTATTTTATTTTCGGGCTTGGCTGCTTATACCCGAATTCGAAACCGATTGTACCGATTGAGCCCGAACCGACCCGACTTCTAATCGGTTCGGTATCGGTTTGTAATTTCTGCATGTTTCGGTATCGGTATTTGTCGGGACGGGTCGGGATCCGGCCCGATGCTCAGCCCTAATCACAGCGGCCATTAAGGAATCCGGCTAACGAAAACACATTTTTTGCAACCACAAAAGACACAGTGTTTGTGTTCAATATCTGTTGATGGGTTTTAACGTTTTTCTGTTTAAAATAGATTGCTTTTGACTTTAAGGATTTGATTTGAGTTTGAATATTTGAAAAATAGCTTTTGATTTTTGTGTGTTTTTTAGGCTTTGCTTAATTTTAGGTTTTCGAGGAGGCTTGAATGTATATAAGGAAGGCCGAAATCTGGGTTTTCGAAATATAGATCAAGTATCTATGCTACTTGAAACTTGAACCTACGGATTATTAAGGATTAGATTTCGAGTTTCACCCATATCTTATATTACTCAAACTCTTTATATATATCATTAATCTATCTGTCATAGATTCATATATTTCTTGTGTAATTCCAATAACTTACATAGAATAATAAATCTTAATTATTATATGAGTATGATTCTCAATCTCTCATATCTTGTAAAGTAAAACTTAATGACCTAGTGATTGTTTAAGCGTTTGATTGAGGTTAATGTGGCATTTCAGCCATATTCCATTGTAATTAACTTTTTTGTGATTATTATATTTTACCGGGGTAATCTTTTACCCAAACACATAATGACCTTAAAATTAACCTGCTTCATTTTATTTGTCAAATAAGTTCAAATTGTTTTAATCACCCTTTTGAAGGTCTCCTAGAATCTCCAGGAGTAATTAAACGATCATAATGCATATATTTTGATACTACATTTCAAATGTAATTACTTCATTTAATATCGTTTTCCCTTACTTAGATATTGAAGACATCGACAACTCACTTGTCATATATCTCGTTATATATTGTTAAATCTTTTCCCTTTTTAATCATACATTTAAATTTGAAAAGTATTTAACCATTTACTTTACTATCCATTTGTCCTTTAATGCTCAAGGCCCAATCTTAAAGTTAAAGGCATATTGAATCATACAATTGATACATATATCATAAAGGTTATACACATTATCCATATTATTAGATATTAAAGATGTCAATTTTAATCACTTTAATAGTACAGGGACTAGAACTATTAAGTTAAGATTGTTATTACTCTACGAGACTATATATAGAAGGAGTTAGTTTATTTTTTTCATTAAAAATGTATGTCCATTCGATTGTATCAATATCAATTGAATCAAATATCATTTTCACCATTTCTCTCAATTTCACACATACATATAAGCATATTTTACACACCTTAAGTGTCTGTTTGGTTTATAAGTGGAGTTGAATTAAATTTTGAATTTGGTATAGGATTTGGATTTGAAGTAGGTTTAGGAGAGAAAAATAATATTTTAGTTAAAGGGGTAATTCTACAAATAGCCCGGAGCTTAAAATGTTGGGCTTTTTTTAGCCCCAAAAGAGTCGCTTTCTCAAAATTGCCCAAGGAATAAGCGACTAAATGTGGGAGCGACATGTGGCATTTTTTTTGGCCCTTAGCGAAAAGTCGCTTAAAAAGTTAAAAAGTCGCTTAAAAAGTGACTTTTTGGCTGCAAAAGGACACAAATAGTAAGTCGCTTAATTGAAAAAAAAGTCGCTTTAAGCGACTTTTTGAAAATCGCTTATTTTCTGGGCTATTTTGAGAAAGCGACTTTTTTTGGGGCAAAAAAATCCCAACACCTTAAGAGACCAAAAGTATGATAAAATATACTATTGGTCCCATATGTATAGGGAGATGGAAAAAGATGATGGCCCACTAAAATATGAATCCCACCCAAAACCACCAAATTGATAAACTATCAAATTTGAATGAAAACAATAATTCTTTTAATCAAAAGAATGAACCAAACATTTAACTAATGTCTTGTTAACCTCAAACCCAAAACAAAGTGTCAAACCAAACGCACCCTAATTGCTAATCATTAGATCCAACTAACGTTACATATATAAACTAATATAAAACTTCATAACATAATTTTAAACTTAATAACCCTGAATATGCACAAACACGTGAATACACCCCTAAATTAACAAAAATATGAATAAACTTCAATAACATCAAGACAACCATAACATATAGAAATAATCGAAAAAATTAAATAAATCAAAATTAATTTAAAATTTCTTCAAAAATAGCCAATTTTTTTACGTTTTGATGCGAGGATTGCGTCCACGCAAAAGGTTTTACTTCTCAAGGGATCTTGAGAAGCTTGCAATCCTCCAGGAAGTGTACCTGATTGTTGTATTGTAGTATAGGTAGGTCCGAGGGATTGATCGTTCTCCAGGGGAATAGTGTAGTTAGGTCAAGATGTATGACGAGATTGGTCTAGAGGTGATGGATGATTCTTTTTGTATTTTTATATTTTTTTGAAAGCAATTAAAATCTCGATTTTGAAGGAGTGGGCGGAATTATTTGTTAATCAACTAACCCAAAAACTAATTATAAAACTAAAACTAAACTAAAAACAATAAAAAGTAAATTGGTGAACTTCTTATGATAGGAAAAGTGTGTTTACTTAGATTTAATTAGTCCCTAGTTATCGCCTATTGACTCGTTGAATTGCCACATCCTTGTTTTAGTTGAAGCGTCGTATTCCCTATTATTGGTCGTGGGGAGGTGCCGAAGTCCCCAACTCTATGAATATTAGTCTCCCCTAAATCCCTTAACATCCATTAAGTTTTCTAGGATCTACAAGCCGCAATTCACATAATAAATACAACGAACAAAACCAATAGTGCACTCTACGATTGCGTTTTTAAGACGTTCAAGCTAGTTACATATAAGAGGTCAGCCAGTTTCTTAACCTAACGTGATAACAATCAACTAAAAAAGAGACAACAAATCAATATTCAATAACTAGGTTTCATTGGATCTAAGCAAACACAAACAAACTTAAGCTAGCATGATAGTTAGAAGAAAAGATAAACAATTAATCAAACAACACATAGACATATTGAATGATTAAATGAATAACTTATGTTCAATAAAGCATAAGGCTCAAGGGTTGAAAAACCCTTACAAAGCTTCTGAAATTCGACTAGGGTTTTTTCTCCAAAGATGTCACACTTTACAATGAAAACTTTCGAAAATATATATAGGAATACAGTTCTGACGGCGTCAGGTTATAGCCTCTGACGCCGTCAACTCGCCGTGGTTTAGGGTTTCGTTTGTGTAATCGCCGCGCTGACGGCGTCAGAAAGGGATCTGAGGCCGTCACTTGTAAAATCCTTCTGAGCCATCTCTTGTTAGCATAAAGCGTGACGCCCATCTCCACTTTACACCTGACGGCGTCAGGTTATAAAGCCTTCAAAATCTTCTGAGGCATCACTTGTTAGCCCAACACTAGAATTGTTCCACGAGTTTACAAGGGACGGTGTCACGTTGTGTCTAATGACACCGTCAGACCTCCAAGTCTGACGTACTTTTCACGACTTCGTCAAATTCAAACTCTTCTCAAGCCTTCCCCGGCAGCGGCGCCATTTTTTGATTTGATATTTTTATGTTTCCAAAGGAAAACTCAACGTATGCGTTTTCCCCGGGTCGTGTCCCAACGAAGGTTGAATTCGAGTTTTTGTTTCGGTGTCGAATACGTGTGGTGAATGTGAGTGAAAGAGTGATGATTGGTGATGTTATACTACGAACAATGAAATATGAAATAAAAACAACTAATTATGCTAAGGAAACAACTAAGCTAAGCATATAATCCTAAAAAACGAAAATTGAATTTCAAAACGTTACGCGACGAAATTTAAAAAACGTAAATAAAAATGATTTTCTAAAATTTAAAACCTAAAAATATAAAAATAATTTTCCTATATTAAAACTGATAAAAGAAATTTTTTGGAAAAAAAAATGTTTTTTTAACTTTTTATGAATTAAAAACTAAATAAAACAATTTAAATGATTTAAAAATATTAAATCAACTAGGAAAAATCTGAAAAATTCTGAATAAATTTAAAATCAAATTTCTAATCTAGGAAAAATAATTTCAGGGAGTGATTGAACCCCAATAAGCAGAACAGTTCAATAAGCAATAGGAAAATAAGCTAAAAATAAGCAAATGAGCACTAGAAAAAGGAAAAATTTCAGAGATCAACTAACACACTTAATCTAACTCATATTAACTCAAATCATACAAATAAGCTCTGGATAAAAGCCAAATAAGCACTAAACAACTTACTACTAAGGACAGAAAAGAGGGCTCAACTAGCCTACTTGCAACACTAATTAAGCAGTCCTAATAAGCTGATAAGTTGAGAATTAAGGGGGAAAAAGCTAGATTGCACTACTGACTACTCAAAAATACCAAAAGCCCCAAATTCTACAAGCCAATTGAACCCTAATTAAGCACATAAACAGATGAAGTTGAAAACTGAAAATGAGTAGCAATCTTAGAAGCAGATCTGGGGACCTATTGCAGACCTCATTAAGCTACTGAATTAAGCTAGAAACTCTAATCCCAGATATTATCCTACAAGCTAGTTATACTGACTAGTTGTAAATCAAAATTCAGGGTCTCAGCTTAAGTGGTTAAGCCACAAATTCACCTAGATCAGCAGATGAAAACTGGTTCTGCACAAAGAGTTTCTGTGATAGCAGACTATGGAAATTTGGTGCAAAAGTGTGCAAAACTTGATCAAATCAAATTAGCTCTTGTATACTGACTTTTACTAACCCAATTGACCTAGAAACACCAATATTAAGTTCCAAATAAGCTCAGCTTATGCTGAGCTTATTGAGTGGAGTTTATGCCTTAAAAATTAATTATAAGCCAAAAGCCTCTAAATGGGCTATAAACCTCAATTCTCCTACTGATTTAAGCTAATAACAGCTTATCTAAGCTATATCAAGTTTGATCTATGTGCACTTCAACAGTAATAAGCTAATTGACCTATAATCCAAACACCCTTTGATGAACTTAAAAAAGTACTTTTATACTAAAACAAGCTCATATAAGCTACTATACCAACTGAACTAATACTAACTAAGATATTAATCAACTATTATGCAAAATTTAACAACAAATAAGCACTAGTAACTGGCTGAACAAGTATAATGCAGAAAATTAAGCTAAAATTAAAATAGAACTTACAAACTACCCCTCAGCAAGAACAGAGGGGTTTTCCAATGAAACCTATCTTTAGACAGGCTTAATGCATCCAACTATGATTCCCAGAACAGCTTTTGAACAGCTTATCACCTCAGAACTGCTTATTTGACTTTTTTTGGATTTTTGATTTTATGACAGTATTTGATCTAATATTCACTTACAATAAGCTAGTAAGCTTACATAAGCTAGATCTAAGTGAGAAACAGCTTATTGAAGCTGTATGAAAACATTTTTTTTTTGATTTTTAAAAGTATTTTTTCAATATTTTTTGGATTTTAGATAAAATGAACAATAGATTAAAATGGTGAATTAAAGTAAACTGAGATGATTATATGAGTGGAAGTAAGCTAGAAAAGCAGTAAGAACTAACTTAATATCAAAAGAGACACGAATTGAAATTAAGAACAACTAAAATTTTATTAACCAAATCTGAAATTACAAATTGAAAATCTGAAAATTACATTAAAAGCATAACATAAACTCTAAAACTTATCTAAACATTTCACTAAACATTACATAAAGATTACTCTCAAATGAGGAGGAAATCCACCCTATTTATAGCCACGGATTGATGCTTCTAGGCCTGCCACCTTGGCAATCCGTGTGCATCCTCAGCTAATCTTCACCCTTAGATCTTCCTTGAGCACCAATCTTGCAATAACGACTGTTTGATCAATCTTCATGAGGTGTTCAGTCCAATGAAATACCGCCACGTAGCCATGCGTGCGTCTGACACTTCTGACAGCCAATGATTAGACGCTTATACCTTTAATTGCTGTGAAAAGTGTACGGTAAAATTAGGGTTCATGCGTGCATAGGTAATTTCTGGGTTGGGGTTGAATATTTGGGCGCGCGTGTGTGAGGTGTGTGTGTGTTTTTTTTTGTTTGACTGATATTAATTAACCTTTTGACCACCGGGTATTGAACGGGTTGTAGTAATTTTAGGATCCGGGTTTAAGTGAAATCATTGGGCTTCGGTTTTTATTTAAGAATGGGCTTGGGGTTGTGTATAATGGATTGGATTGTGGGGTTTGTTGTTTGGATTTAAGAAATATTAAATCCGGATTTAAACAAAAGTTAAGTTTAAAGCCAAGGACCAAATATGTAAATCCTGAAACTTCAGGGACTGATTTTGCCAATATTCAAAAGTTGATCTAAGGGTAATTTTTGACATTTGGTGAGATTCTAAGGGCTGATTTTGATTTTTGAGCATAAAATTCTCTCCCGGCTTCGGCTTTGAGTCTTTTCCATATCTCGTGCTCGTTTTCCTGGTTTTTCCTTGATTGTGTCCTATTTTTGTAATATCCTTCCCTGCACAATCAAAAACACAAAAACACAATATCTTTTGGCATTTTGGTTAGTTTTTGGTCTTTTTGGTCTGATTTTGGTCAAGAAAAGGTATGTGTTTAAGCACATACCAAATTCCCCCAGACTAAGCTATTGCAATGTTCTCATGCAATGTTATAAAAACACGTTTTTGGATCCAAAAGTTTCTAATCTCTTTTTACTAACTTTGAGAAGTAGCAAAATTTTCAAAAGAGATTAAGAAATCTTAAGTTCTAAAAACTCCCCGATTTTCCTTTTTATTCTATTTTTGTATTTTTCTTTATTATTTAGGTGACGGCTTTGTTGACAATCATTATCTAATGATAACTTTTAGGGTCTTCGAGCAGGAAACACGACTCATAAAGAAGTGACCATACGGATAAAATTCGTCGTCCCTGATTTTTCACGAGTCCCCAAACTAAGCTTAAAAACGAAATCATTGTTATTTACAAGTTAGATTGCCAACACTACCCATAAAAGCTAATTGTGGACTCCTTGTTCCCAAATTCCTATTTTTCCTCTATTTATTTTATTTTTGGTGAGAAATGAATTTCTTCAAATTCTCATTTCGATAATTTTTAATCCGATAAAAAAATGAGGTCCACATCAAGGTCTCTGATTTAACACGATTTTGAGGATATCCCTTTTATATACGACCGAAACAACTCATCTACGAGTCCAGAGACAGAAGCTTTTATTAGGATACCCCCGGAGTCGAAATTTGGCAGTTTTAACATTATTAAGCACATTAACGTATTTAATCCTTGGCCCTTTATAACAATCACAACATCGGCTGCGAGCCGGCAAGATGTGATAGTCTATTATGACCTTGGAATTTTTCCTCTGCCTTTATTAGAAGTCTACAACATCGGCTGCGAACCGGCAAGATGTAGAAAACTTTTTATGGCTTTGGATTATTATTATACATTATCATATTCATTAATTATTTGTGTTGCCAAACCCCAAGTCCTACGGCTTTTATAACAATCCCAACATCGGTTGCGAGCCGGCAAGATGGAATAGTCTATTACACCGTAACACTGGCAGTACCTTGATGTGTACCCAACTTTCATAAGCAAGGACTTTCTAAGGAGGAACTAAAAACTAATCATCGCCAAAACCAAAATACCTTTAATTATTCCTAGATTTCTATTTTTTTTGTGAAACAAGCTTATGGGAACAAAAAGCCACAATTAACGTCGATGAGCTTTAAAGAGATCCAACTTCTCCACGTTTAGCAATCTAACTTATAAACAACTCTATCATTTCTCGTTCTTCGCAAATTTAAAATCTTAAATAATAAGATCCGCGAATGCTTAGCCTTATAATCAAGCCATGCATATATAAAGTCAATTATGGGAACTTGCAAATTCTTAAAAAGAATTCGCGTTTTCTAGTTCCTTGTATAAAAAACTAGCACGCGCTTATAGATTATAAATGGTTAAGGAGACAAGCTAGGGCTCAACACGCCCGGTCAAGTCAGAATTTTATTCCTACTCTCACCAGCGGAAAGTCAACAAAAATGTCAAAATTTATTATATTTTTGCACAAAATTTTTTAAAATTTTTCTCATTTTTTTGGATTTTTTTAATTTTTGGAGGAAAAACGGGGTTGCATGAGTAAACGGCAAAAAATGCAAGGCAAAAATCATATCGAAAGATCACCCCCCCCCCCCAGACTAAAATGAGACATTGTCCTCAATGTCTTAATGGTAAGGGTATCCTACAAAAATCTAAGGCCGTTTATTAATTATGCCAAAAGATAGATGTAAAACGATAAGATTTTAGGATATTGATAAGCAGCGAATGATGAAACTAGAGTAGCGTGAAGGAAACTACGAGCACGAGAGTCTTCATCATCGGGCATTCCTGGACATACCACAGAAAACAACGAGACACAAGAAATGGAGAAGGGAATCCTCCTCATGTCACTTTATTAGAAAATAGATAAGAAGATAGAATGATAAGCATGGGGTGCCTCCCACGAAGCGCTTGTTTTTGTTAACCGAGTCACATGAGCTTGACTCGACCCCGAATTTAATTGTTCTTAGGGGAGCATGTGGAAGAAATAATCTCAATCGGACTTTCGTTCAAGATGTTTGGATAAACATTGAAGCACACGAAAGTTCCACTCCGATGAGATACCCACGGCTTTAGAAGATAAAAGCGGTGATGCCGGGGTCAAAAACTTTGTCTTCGTTTCCGGCTGGAAACGATAGTAAAGTTTCAAGCAGAGATGACTCCATGCAGAACGGGAGTTCATGATCAGAAATGAGCAGAGAGGAATCACTTTTCTCCAGAATTAAAAGTTCCTTAGATGAGGCAGGAGACTTTAAGTTCTTATCAAGAGTCAATTTCATCAAAGGATGAATTTCACCATCATCGAGTATACCTGGCTTAAATACTTTGTCTTCACAAGGAAACTCAGCAGGGTACTCGATGGAGGACTCAATGGAGAAAAGGAAATCTTCCTCGGGAGAATGAGGAGATAAGTCATGAGAAATAATTATGGCATCCTCAATTATGGTTTCCATTTTAGGGTCTTTTTCAGTAGGTTTTCCATATAAAAGATTTTTCCATTCGGTTTGATCGGCCCTAAAATCGAAGAGGTCATCATCATCTTGTAAATCATTAAGCTCGGTGTAAGAATCAGATGATGGAGCATGGTATAAAAGATTTTCAATTTCTTTAAAATCACCATGAAAGTCAAAGAGATCATCATCATATGATGGAAGTGGATCGTCGTGAGCGAGTTCATCGGCGAACTCCTCGGGATAAGAATCATATTTAGACGGATCACGATACAGCAAAAATTCTAATTCTCTTAAGTCAGATTCAAAATCAAAGTTATCGTCCTTATTCCCCGGTGGGATTGGATCGATATGAGCGAGTTCATTGGCGAACTCCTCAAGAAGAGAATCAATACTAGAAGTGGTACTGCCACTACTTTGCTCTTCTGATTTTGAATCAACAACTTGAACGGATTTAGGCGGCTTTTCTTTAACATCTTCCGGGGGAAGGGAAAATAATAGTTCATCAAATTTCATTTTTAATAACGAGACATCTTCCCCAGGATCACTATCGGTCTCAACAATTTCCGGCGAAATTGGAGCATCATCAGACAACACCTCGAGCTCTTCCCTCGAGATATCACTTCCCTCAATCGGAGGAGAAGGATGGGAAGACTCGGAAAGGACAGAATTAACAATCTCCACACGATAAACCGGCTCCGGAGGTAGGACAAGAGGTGTGCTCTTAGAGCTAGCAATTTCCACCTCTTCCGTTGTAATCTCCGAATCTGATTCATCATCATCAAGAATACTCTTAACGTCCGCGGAACAACTTTCAAACCATTTGGTTGAACCGGGTGCAATTTTCATAGATTTAAGTTCGGCACGTTTTTCAGACATACTCTTAACCGCAAATCTTGAGAGAATCGAATCACTTCTTTTGGAAGCAATTACTGGATCAGATTTTTGATTAACCACAGCAACGTTGCTTTTGGTGGTTAGCGGTTTAGAGTTCTGATTGATTTGAAACGTGACTTTTTCATTATCAACCCGCAGAGTTATTTCTTCTCCATACACATCAATCAAAGCCCGCCCGGTCCTCAAAAATGATCTTCCGAGAATAAGAGGAACCCGGGGGTCAGCATCAAAATCAACCACCACAAAATCGGCGGGAAAATGGAACTTTCCCACCTTGACAAAGACATCCTCAGCTACACCTTTAGGAAGGGTGATGGAACGATCCGCAAGCTCGAGGGTCATGCAAGTGGGGGTGAGTTTCGGAAGAGAAAGTTTTTCCCAAACGGACAACGGCATTAGGTTGATGCTAGCACTGAGATCGGCCAAGGCGCAGCATTCACCCATCCCTGGAAATTCACAAGGAATAAGGAATTTTCCGGGATCTCCAAGCTTTTCCGGAAGCTTTTTGAGAATTACCGCTGAGCAGTTTTCATTCAGATGAGTTTTTGCTAATTCAATTAATTTTTCCTTGTTATTCAATAAACTCTTGATGGTGGAAACAAACTTAGGCATCAGAAGTAAAGCATCCGCGAAGCTTATATCGAAATGCAATTCTTGAAAGATTTGGAAGAATTTTTCCATTTGATTTGAAGCTTTATCGCGGAGCTTTTGATCATTCAATCTCGAAGGATACGGAAGGTTTGCTTTGACGGGAATTTCTTTTGGTTCAACATTCTTTGGTTCAGATGGATGGACGACCGGAGGTTGGACGTCTTTGGTTCCTCCGTTGTTAGTAGGAGGTTCCATGTCCTTGTTCGCCTCGGGTTCACGGTCGACTACCTTGGGAGGTAGAGAAGAATCGGTAGCCGGAGCCGTGGGTCCATCATATGAAACACCGCTCCGAGTCGTGATCGCCTTAGCATCGCCCCTCGGGTTAGCGATCGTGTTGCTTGGGAGAGAAGTAGTACCCGAACCCGAGGGTCGATCATTTAAACGTTTGTTCAATTCGGTTATTTGATTAATCATCATTCTATTCATTTCCTCTTGTTTCTTTTGTTGTTGTTGGTTTTGAAGAATGAATTGTTTTAATAACTCATCCGAGGGCGATGGGTTTTGCACAAATCCTTGATTTTGATTGTTTGGAAGATTTGGCCCTCGGTTGTTTTGAACAAAACCTTGATTATAATTCCCTTGATTTTGGTTTTGAAAATTCCCTTGATTCGGGCCTTTTTGAAAATTTCCCTGATTTTGAAAGCTTTGCCCTTGATTAAAATTCCCTTGATTAGCCCGATTTTGATTTTGATTGTATGGAACAATGTGGTTCGGCACATTCTGAATTTGATTTTGATTTTGTGTGAAACCGGGTGGTCTGAGAAAATTGTTAGAACGGTAGCTGAGGAGATGACGGTCTCCCTGAGGCTGGTAACCGTTACCACCTTGATTGAAATTTCCAGAAGCAGCATACACTTTCACTTGAGTATAGCCACCGAAGGCTGGGCACTCAAAATATTGGTGAGGACCACCACATATTTCACAACTCTGATTGACAACATTAACTTGATGAGAAGAGGATTGTGCTTTGGTTAATGATTCAACTTGTTTAGAAAGAAAGGCAATAGTCTCATTTGTTTTGGTATTAGTATCAAGAACACGAGCTAAAACTTCATCACTAATTTTGTTAGCACTCGAAATGGGAATTTTGTTTCGTGAACTCCTCACTTTTGATTTATTCTCAATAATCATGAAAGCATCCTGACTATTTCTCGTTAACAAGTTTCCACCTACAGCAGAATTAAGGGAGTCTTGATCGGCCAGACTCAACCCATTGTAAAACGTGTCAATTTGGTGCAAGTCAGAGAAGCCATGATTAGGACACTTTTCTAATAACTCCTTAAATCTATCCCAAGCTTCGCTGAACGATTCATCGAAAGCTTGTTGAAATCGAAAGATTTGAGTTCGGAGACTAGTTGTTTTGGAAGGAGGATAGAAATGATTGATGAACTTTGTAGCTAGATCTCCCCAAGTTAAAATGGAATTAGGGGGTTCTTTCTCTAGCCAAGTTCGAGCCGCTCCTTTCAAAGAAAAGGGAAACAATTTCATTTTGATGACATCGTAATCAACTTGGTTAATCTTTATTGTTTCAGCAATGTCGGTGAAATTTCGGATATGAACATAAGGGTCTTCATGATCAAGTCCGTGAAATGAGATACCCGTTATAAGATTGAGTAACCCGTGATTGATTTCAAAGTGATTTGCTTGAATGTTGGGTATCACGATGGCTCTTCTAACACCATTGAAAGGTGTTTGGAGACGTTCCTCCATTGGACGGAGATCGGGAGCCTGATTGGCACCCACCGGAGGGTGTTGATCGTGTTGGTCCATTTCCTCAACGGTTGAGAAATGAACAAGGTTGTTGTGACGGATAATCCTCTCGGGATTTGAAAGTGGTGAAAGAAGAGGGTGAGAAGAAGAAGAACGGGTGTGCATACACCAAAAAGAAATACAAAATTAAAAAGGAAAACCAAATTTGAAAATAAAATATTTTTGGATTTTTATTTTTAATGAAAAATTAGAATTATTATCTTTTTGGTGATCGTTGATCAACCGTACTCGTTTCTTTCAAAACTACGCGCAGCGTGGCGGGAGAGAAGAATGGACCTCTCTTCGGTCTGCAATTTAATGTCAAGGCCTCCTTAAACCCCGTGTATAGGTTGTAGTAAAGAAATAATCCGAGAAACGTTTAACTTCACGATCTCTTTTGTTGTTTATTCGGAATGGTTTACAACGCCCTCTCGAGAGCGAGGATATTTATTATTGGTTTATTTTTGAAAACACTTTAGGAAAAGTGTTTTTGGATTATTTTCTTTTTATAAAAACGAGAAACTTCCGAGGAAGGGTCTTCAAAACACGATCCAACGAACGAAATTCAAACTCTTCTCAAGCCTTCCCCGGCAGCGGCGCCATTTTTTGATTTGATATTTTTATGTTTCCAAAGGAAAACTCAACGTATGCGTTTTCCCCGGGTCGTGTCCCAACGAAGGTTGAATTCGAGTTTTTGTTTCGGTGTCGAATACGTGTGGTGAATGTGAGTGAAAGAGTGATGATTGGTGATGTTATACTACGAACAATGAAATATGAAATAAAAACAACTAATTATGCTAAGGAAACAACTAACTAAGCATATAATCCTAAAAAACGAAAATTGAATTTAAAAACGTTACGTGACGAAATTTAAAAAACGTAAATAAAAATGATTTTCTAAAATTTAAAACCTAAAAATATAAAAATAATTTTCCTATATTAAAACTGATAAAAGAAAATTTTTGGAAAAAAAAATATTTTTTTAACTTTTTATGAATTTTTTATGAATTAAAAACTAAATAAAACAATTTAAATGATTTAAAAATATTAAATCAACTAGGAAAAATCTGAAGAATTCTGAATAAATTTAAAATCAAATTTCTAATCTAGGAAAAATAATTTCAGGGAGTGATTGAACCCCAATAAGCAGAACAGTTCAATAAGTAATAGGAAAATAAGCTAAAAATAAGCAAATGAGCACTAGAAAAAGGAAAAATTTCAGAGATCAACTAACACACTTAATCTAACTCAGATTAACTCAAATCATACAAATAAGCTCTGGATAAAAGCCAAATAAGCACTAAACAACTTACTACTAAGGACAGAAAAGAGAGCTCAACTAGCCTACTTGCAGCACTAATTAAGCAGTCCTAATAAGCTGATAAGTTGAGAATTAAGGGGGCAAAAGCTAGATTGCACTACTGACTACTCAGAAATACCAAAAGCCCCAAATTCTACAAGCCAATTGAACCCTAATTAAGCACATAAACAGATGAAGTTGAAAACTGAAAATGAGTAGCAATCTTAGAAGCAGATCTGGGGACCTATTGCAGACCTCATTAAGCTACTGAATTAAGCTAGAAACTCTAATCCCAGATATTATCCTACAAGCTAGTTATACTGACTAGTTGTAAATCAAAATTCAGGGTCTCAGCTTAAGTGGTTAAGCCACAAATTCACCTAGATCAGCAGATGAAAACTGGTTCTGCACAAAGAGTTTCTGTGATAGCAGACTATGGAAATTTGGCGCAAAAGTGTGCAAAACTTGATCAAATCAACTTAGCTCTTGTATACTGACTTTTACTAACCCAATTGACCTAGAAACACCAATATTAAGTTCCAAATAAGCTCAGCTTATGCTGAGCTTATTGAGTGGAGTTTATGCCTTAAAAATTAATTATAAGCCAAAAGCCTCTAAATGGGCTATAAACCTCAATTCTCCTACTGATTTAAGCTAATAACAACTTATCTAAGCTATATCAAGTTTGATCTATGTGCACTTCAACAGTAATAAGCTAATTGACCTATAATCCAAACACCCTTTGATGAACTTAAAAAAGTACTTTTATACTAAAACAAGCTCATATAAGCTACTATACCAACTGAACTAATACTAACTAAGATATTAATCAACTATTATGCAAAATTTAACAACAAATAAGCACTAGTAACTGGCTGAACAAGTATAATGCAGAAAATTAAGCTAAAATTAAAATAGAACTTACAAACTACCCCTTAGCAAGAACAGAGGGGTTTTCCAATGAAACCTATCTTTAGACAGGCTTAATGCATCCAACTATGATTCCCAGAACAGCTTTTGAACAACTTATCACCTCAGAACTGCTTATTTGACTTTTTGATTGACTTTTTTTGGATTTTTGATTTTATGACAGTATTTGATCTAATATTCACTTACAATAAGCTAGTAAGCTTACATAAGCTAGATCTAAGTGAGAAACAGCTTATTGAAGCTGTGTGAAAACTTTTTTTTTATTTTTTTATTTTTAAAAGTATTTTTTCAATATTTTTTGGATTTTAGATAAAACGAACAATAGATTAAAATGGTGAATTAAAGTAAACTGAGATGATTATATGAGTGGAAGTAAGCTAGAAAAGCAGTAAGAACTAACTTAATATCAAAAGAGACACGAATTGAAATTAAGAACAACTAAAATTTTATTAACCAAATCTGAAATTACAAATTGAAAATATGAAAATTACATTAAAAGCATAACATAAACTCTAAAACTTATCTAAACATTACACTAAACATTACATAAAGATTACTCTCAAATGAGGAGGAAATCCACCCTATTTATAGCCACGGATTGAAGCTTCTAGGCCTGCCACCTTGGCAATCCGTGTGCATCCTCAGCTAATCTTCACCTTTAGATCTTCCTTGAGCACCAATCTTGCAATAACGACCGTTTGATCAATCTTCATGAGGTGTTTAGTCCAATGAAATACCGCCACATAGCCATGCGTGCGTCTGACACTTCTGACAGCCAATGATTAGACGCTTATACCCTTAATTGCTGTGAAAAGTGTACGGTAAAATTAGGGTTCATGCGTGCATAGGTAATTTCTGGGTTGGGGTTGAATATTTGGGCGCGCGTGTGTGAGGTGTGTTTTTTTTTTTTTTTTTTTTTTTTTTGACTGATATTAATTAACCTTTTGACCACCGGGTATTGAATGGGTTGTAGTAATTTTAGGATCCGGGTTTAAGTGAAATCATTGGGCTTCGGGTTTTATTTAAGAATGGTCTTGGGGTTGTGTATAATGGATTGGATTGTGGGGTTTGTTGTTTGGATTTAAGAAATATTAAATCCGGATTTAAACAAAAGTTAAGTTTAAAGCCAAGGACCAAATATGTAAATCCTAAAATTTCAGGGACTGATTTTGCCAAAATTCAAAAGTTGATCTAAGGGTAATTTTTGACATTTGGTGAGATTCTAAGGGCTGATTTTGATTTTTGACCATAAAATTCTCTCCCGGCTTCGGCTTTGAGTCTTTTCCATATCTCGTGCTCATTTTCCTGGTTTTTCCTCGATTTTGTCCTATTTTTGTAATATCCTTCCCTGCACAATCAAAAACACAAAAACACAATATCTTTTGGCATTTTGGTTACTTTTTGGTCTGATTTTGGTCAAGAAAAGGTATGTGTTTAAGCACATACCAATGACCCCTTAAAAAGGTACCAAATAAATCCTTATCAAATATCCCTACACTTAGGATTTGCTTGTCCTCAAGCAAATGAGCTTTTATTCTAATCAATTTACAAGCTAGGGGTCATTTAACATTAATATAAAAGTAATTACAACATACAATCGTTCCACGTTAGTCAAAATAAGCACGGAAATTATATACTAGCACCCCACATAAAGTTTTTGGATTCTCACATCTCTCGGGTGTATAAAGTTATATAACGCACATGTTAAATTGAAATTGAAACACTCTCTACCTGTCATAGTACGTCGATTACCATAGGCTTGGGAACAGATCAAACCTCCACCACTTTGGCGTAAGCACCTAGGATAAACTATCAAAGAGGGCTTTTCAAGGGTTATAACATTAGGTGTAAGGGTATGGAAAACACGGTTTGTTGGATATAGGGAATTTTACTGGTGGCAAGTCAATTATCTTGCTCAATTACATGGACAATGAGGCGTTGCTAAGCCACGACTTGACTCGACTCGCTAACTACTAACTCTTTTTGTATTTTTCTTGACACTATCTTTGACTTAAACATAAAAGAAACGGGATGGTAGTCCGTATGCTTTTTCGCTTTTCTTTTTATACTTTTTTTTATATATAATTTTTTCGATTTTTTTCTTACACTCTTGCCCTACCATCCAAAATAATACATCAAAGTGATCTTGCAACCTCCCTATACTTGAATTTTACATACTTTACACATAACTAACTAATGACCCGATTTAAGAAAATTAAAACATTTGGAGTACTTTAAACATTAACGCACATATGGGGGTAATAATCATTGACGTTCTTCCCTATTACTCCATAACAACTAGTACTTTTACCCATGAGTCCCAACCATCCCAAAGCTGTATTTACAAGATATGACTCAACTTAGCAACCATGTAACCGATTAGACAATTAACAAATGGTTTAACAAATAACAATAATGCACTAAAAGTGAGTGCATACAAGGTAGGCTAAGGCGATTTAGGTGTACATTTGGGGATGGATTGTAAACAATGTTCTTCATTAATATTTTGGAATCCACCGAAATATCACGAGAACAGCGAAAAAGATAGGTTCTAAGGGGTGTACTAGGGGTATCGTGTACTAAAGATGAGTACATCGCAAAGGTGTGGGAAAATTACTTGACCAATGAAGCCAACGTAATTATAATACAGGTTTAAAACAAGGGTTATCCTAATGTCTCTTATCATTTAGTAAATCCTAACTACATGAATGTAGTCTCACTAGCGATCTCGGGATACATCACAAAGGTAAGTTCTAGAATCTTTATACTATCGGTACACTCATAAGCATTAAAGGTGAATGCTTTTTTCCAATATATCTAAAGGCAAACATCACAATTTTGGGGTGAAAATTTTTTTGAGTGGAAGGGTTTTTGTGCTAGCTATATAATTCCTATCCATGAGACGCTTATTAAAACTAAAGTTTCACTCCTATATGTTGTAAAAAAATTTAAATTTGGTGCTAAAATTGCCCTAACAAGTATCTTTCTTAGTTTATTACACATTTAATCTAAGACAAAACAAATATCAAGCGAAGTTATAGTTTCTAAGGTATCCCATTTTACCCTCCCTACACTTAAATTGAACATTGTCCCCAATGTTTTTGAAAAGTATCAAAGTTATGATAACGGGAAAATAAAATAGAGAAAGAAACTAATACTCCTCTGATTTGCTCGGTATGGACGATGTGAAAACATGATTAGATCATCCTCCAAGAAAACAAACATGATAAGCTTCACTTCCAATGTATACTTTCGTTTTCTTGTCCAATATAACATGTAATTCACTAAGAAAACGAAACACAAAACCTCGCATAAAATTGGCGGTAAACATTATATATACTAAAACTAAACTACAAAGCAAAGTAAGATATAATGCTTGCAAAATAAATGTCTACAGATTCCTGGAAATTTAAAAATCATAAAATTTTACAAAAATTTAAATTCGAGTTGAAAAACAAAAATCTGGAAAACAGTGCTGCTACAGTGCCTGACGCCGTCAGGTATGACCTGACAGTATTTTTACATTTTGTTTCTGAAAAATTTATGGAAAAATCTGAGTATTAAAACCTGGAAAAACTGCAGAACGTTCACTATGACTCGATACATGCATTTGACTCTAAACAATCACATAAATATATGCTAATCATTACTTGTTATCTTTCATGTTCGAATTCGTTCTTATAAACAAATATGATCTTTCCTACACTTATCTTTTTGTAAAATACCTTTATATGTATTTAAGACGAGGTTAAAAATAAAATAAAGCATTTTCACAAATTATATTCGAAACATGAAATATAAACAAATAAAGATGGAGCATATATATGAAATCAAACAAAATAAAAATAAACACACAAACAATTAAAAAGCTTGTGTTGCCTCCCAAGAAGCGCTTTTCTTTATTAACAAGTCTTGTAGCTATACTCAAAGTCATGACCTACTACGTGGCTTCATTATCAAAAATAATGTCTTCTTCATTGATTAGATCATTATTACCCTGTTGATAATGTTTTACTCATTGTCTATTTACAGTGAATTCTTTATCTACATGATCTAATAAAGTCACAGCTCCGGTTCTTGACGACCTTTTTTCTGTAAAGGGCCCATACCATCTGAACTTAAGCTTTCTTGGAAACAATTTCAACCTTGAGTTATACAAGAGCACCTTATCCCCTTCCATAAACTCCTTAGGATTTTTGATTCGTTGATCATGCCACTTCTTAGCCCTTTCCTTATATGTTATTGATGACTCATGCGCATCAAGTCTCAATTCATCGAGATCTTGAAGTTGCAAGAATTGACTAGCTCCTGCTTCTGAATAGTTCATATTACAGGCTTTCAATGCCCAATATGCTTTGTGCTCAAGTTCAACAGGAAGATGACATGCCTTACCATAGACTAAACGAAAAAGGGTTGACCTTATGGGTGTTTTATAAGCCGCCTAAAGGCCCATAAAGCATCATCTAATTTAAATGACCAATCTTTCCTGTTTTGATTGACTGTTTTCTCTAATATCCGTTTCAATGCACGATTGGTATTCTCAACTTGTCCGTTTGTTTGAGGGTGATATGCAGTTGAAAACTTGTGAGATACCCCATATCTCTTCATTACCTTCTCCATCTGTGCATTACAAAAGTGGGTACCCCTATCACTAATTAGTGCCTTGGGAACCCCAAATCGTGCAAACAACTTCTTAAGGAGGTGAATAACTACTCTAGCATCATTTGTCCTAAGTGCCTGTGCCTCTACCCATTTGGAAACATAATCAATGGCGAGGAGTATGTATTCGTTTCCTCCAGAAGATGGAAAAAGGCCCATGAAATCGATACCCCATACATTGAAGATCTCGCAAACTTGTATGTAGTTTTGAGGTGCATCATCTATTCGTGAAATATTCCCAGCCCTTTGGCAGGCATCACAAGTTTGGATTAAGTCCTTAACATCACGAAATATAGTAGGCCAATAGAATCCTGCATCAAAGATCTTTCGGGCAGTGGTGTTTATCCCATGATGACCTCCTGAAGGTCCAGCGTGACATTCACTCATTATTCTATTTGCTTCACCTCTTGCAACACAACGCCTAATTATCTGATCTGGGCATCTACGAAACAAAAAAGGCTCGTCCCCGAAATAGTGTTATAAATCAGTAAAGAACCTTTTCCTTTCCTGCTTTGTCATGTTGTTCGGGAGAAATCGACTTGCCAGATAATTAGCGTAATCAGCGTACCATGGTTCAGTATCCTGGATTAACATCAGTTGTTCTTCAGGAACTGTATCCCAAATTTCACTGTCGTTTGTTTTACCAAGGTCAGGGTTTTCAAGATGAGAAAGATGATCGGCTGCTAAATTTTCAGCACCCTTTTTATCTCGAATTTCGATATCAAATTCTCGCAGCAATAAAATCCATCGAATGAGTCATGGTTTGGTGTCTTGTTTCGAGAATAAGTATCTCAAAGCTGAGTGATCAATGAACATGATGGTTTTTGACAGGACAAGATACTACCAGAACTTATCGAAGCGAAAACGACCGCTAAGAGTTCTTTTTTAGTTGTGGTGTAATTTTCTTGTGCAGGGTTCATGGTTTTGCTAGCGTAGTAGATGGGTTGAAGGTGTTCATTTATTCTCTGTCCTAGCACAGCTCCTACAGCATAGTCGCTTGCATCACACATGATCTCAAATGGTAACGACCAGTTAGGAGTTACCATTATTGGAGTCTGCGTGAGATCTCATTTTAGTCGATCGAATGCCTCCTTACATTCTTACGAAAAATCAAATGGGGCATCCTTAACAAGCCGCTGAGTCATTGGTCAGGCAATTTCAGAGAAGTCTTTTATAAACCTTCTATAAAAACTAGCATGACCAAGGAAACTGCGAATGGCTTTCACAATTGTGGGATAAGGTAATTTAGATATTGCTTCGATCTTAAATCTGTCTACCTCAATCCCATCTCTATCATTTATCATTTTTTACAACGGTCATTCCTCCCTTCTTTGGAACAACCTGTACAGGACT
Source organism: Artemisia tridentata subsp. tridentata (assembly GCA_021014915.2). Classification (NCBI taxonomy): domain Eukaryota; kingdom Viridiplantae; phylum Streptophyta; class Magnoliopsida; order Asterales; family Asteraceae; genus Artemisia; species Artemisia tridentata. Next base: position 361,529,570 of record CP139508.1, on the reverse strand, counting down.
AACCCAAGGACGGTTAGAAATTAGGTAAATTAGACCGGCATCTAGCAGTTTGATGACTTCCTTCTTTACCACTTCTTTGATGTTAGGATTCACTCGCCTCTAAGGTTGTACAGTTGGTTTATAATCCTCATCCACGAGGATTTTGTGGGTGCAAAAAGTTGAATCGATTCCCTTAATGTCCGAAACACTCCATGCGATAACCCCCTTATATTCTTTTAAAACATCTAGGAGTTTGTCTTTTTGTTCGACCTTTAGGGAAGAATTTATGATAACTGGAAGTTGGTCTTCCCCTTGCAGGAAGGCGTATTCCAGGTGACTTGGAAGTTCTATAAATTCTAACATGGGAGGTTCAACGATAGAAGGCTTAAGCTTATTTTCTGGTTTTCGAAGCTCGAGTGGCTCAATGGGTTCTTTTTTGGGATAGAATGAAACTGCACCAACCACTCTTGTCTCTCCTTCCTCTTCATCAAATAGTAAGGAATCGTTTTCATGCAACCACCCATTCGCAAGTTGTTCATCAACACATTCATCTATTGCATCCACAAATTCATCAATCTCATCGATAAAGTACAATGGGTTGTCTCGTGGAAGAGGGAAATCCATTGTGTCTTTAATGTCAAAAGTCAAACTTTCAGTCCCTACTTTCAGAGTTAACTTGCCATCATGAACATCAATAATAGCACGAGCAGTGGCTAAAAATGGCCTTCCCAATATAATGGGGACAATATCGTCTTCTTCCATTTCCAAGATCACTAAATGAACTGAAAACTTAAACTTCCCTATCTTTACTAACACGTTTTCTGTAAAACCCCGAAATTTATATAATCCAAAAAGACTAAAATACCCTCTGAATTTGAATTTTAAGAACCTATGAAAATTATGTAAGTAACATTAATTGTACTTAACCTAAGATGATTTATGACTTAAGTTATTTAATGAATTACATTACCAAATAAAAACTTTACATTATACATTTAAAATGTACAAAATAAAAATCCTTTCATCCAAGTTATACTAGTCGATATTTTATGTGTTATATGCCCCATATTTTCGGCCCAATTAAGGAGATAATCATACACTTAATTTTGATTGATCACAAGCCCATTATAACATTGATCCATTCCTTAATTGTTCCAAAATCAAATCACGGTTTCCTCTAATCTTAATAACCGAAATTTTTTTTTCAACCCTAAACTCTCCCTCACATCAAATGTCGGCTGCCAATTTCTCTTCTCTTCATTCTTGTCATTCGATCCAAGCTAGGGCAAAAAGAAGAAGAAAAAAAAAAGAGGAGATCTTGTTCTTGTTCTTCGTTGGTCTTCAAGAGTATTGTGTATCATCCTTTTTCTTGTTTAATCTTGTTATGTTCAATCTATTCTTGATGTTTTTGTAGAGTTTTGATCACATAAAATAATGGAAACAAGATCCACATAAAATCATAGAATTATCAAAACCTAAATTCGTATGTGAATCGGACAGGAGTTTGCGTGATGAAATTAATCGATTTGGATATGTTAAGACCTGTGTTTATTAACCTAAATATGTGTTGGATCAACCTAAAATCGTTGGTGTTAAGGATTAATGAAATAGAATGACTAAAACCCTAAATTACACATATTTCTGTGATGACTGCTTCTGACCCAGAAAAATGTTCGACTTTGAACGCCTGTAAATAATTGTTAACGAAGTGTTTTTGGGTGTTTTAAGAGTCTAAAACTAATTTCAATGAAATGGCTACCTGGGAAAATTTAGTTTGAAATTTTTAGAGGCTTGGAAGGTTACTTTTTGATTTTTAGAAAATTATGTGTCTGGTCGGATTTGTGAGTCTGGAAAATCAGTCTGGGTTTTTGATTTTTAATTTTCAAATCGTGTCGAGTTAGAAGGTTTCCTTTGAACTGGGTAATATATAAGATGTCTATTACTTCCTAGAATTTTTGTGGATTTTTTTGAATTTTTCTTAAAAGGTTTCTAACTAATAACTTTTCGTATAGTAAAATCAGTCAGAAATCTGGACGAGTTGGTTTAGGTGAATTTTAATCCATAGTTATGCTACTAAATAAAATCTGAAAAAATTTGTTAAAATACTTAAGACATGTGGGCATCTCTGGGAATTTTTGGGTAATTTATTACGGAGTTATTGTATGGTTTATGATTTATAGAAAACCTAACAATTTCGTATATAAAACTGTGAGAAGTTATAAAAGGGTAAAATTGTAAACTAAAGGGTGTGATGTGTTTATTGTGTAACCTAAAGGGTGTAAATGGATATTTGGCTAAAACCAAAGGTCATGACTTGTAAAATCTGTAACTTGATGATATTTTCATATTATACCCTAAACTTATGCTAATTACCTAATGAACCCTAAATTATGAAAACTACTATATGAACACTAAAACTTTGTAAAAGACATTAAGAATCTTGAACTATGAATATGATCATCTATAATACTTTGAATTAGCATACGGGAATGATATAACATAAAGTCACCTAATATGGAATGAGAACAAGAATGAAACCTTACGGTCCTATGAACTTATAAGAGAACTTGTGCTTATTTGTAGATCGGGTGAAGAGGGAGTGATCTCCTACTTGATTTGATTTTCATTTCTTGCTTGCGTATTTCGTTAAGGTACAGATATTCTGCTTCTTTATTAAGAGGCCTTCATTCTCTCATTATGATTCATATTAGGGTCCCCTATACCATTGCTATGTTCCCTTCATTCATGAACTCCGATCTTTTGAATCATCATGATATTGAACCTTTTATGATTATGAGCCTTTCATGCATGAACCTTTAATTATGAACCCTTGACTATGAACCTTGCTTATGAACCTTTGCTTATGAACCTTGCTTATGAACCTTGCTTATGAACCTTTGCTTATGAACCTTGCTTATGAACCATGATTATGAACCACGATTATGAACTTATGAAACATGATTTTGACCTATGCAAGTAAACTAAAACATGATTCATGATACTTGACCTTTACCCTCAGTTTGATACTACGAGCCACTCACTAGGCATGAGGGTTTCATGTCCATGTCAGTCGATGCACCGATGGCATGACTCTAGGGCAGGAGAGTGATGACCTGTCCCGTCCCTGCACGTTTATGTTTATGATTCATGTTTATGTAGAGGCAGATTATGGCCACCGGGGGCGTATGGATGCATCCTAGATTTGTTCATGTTCATGTTATGTTATGTTATTCATGGTGACTGATGGTGTGTGCGATACACGTCTTTCACACTCCGGGAGCTAGCTACTCCAACCCATGATTGAGGACACCCCTCATATTTACAGGATACCCATGATTGAGGACACCCCTCATATTTACAGGATACTAAGAGGTCTCCCCTCTATATGTTTATGATTATGATTATGGTTATGATTTCATGTTATGGGCTCGTAGTGGATTACTGACCTTTCTTTACCATGCACCTTTGTCCTTTCCCTTATGATACCATGTATTCTTACCATGTATTCATGCTTCCACTCTCATTTACTCATGTATTATTCATTATATTACTGCTTGTTACGTTATATCTGTTCACTGAGCTCTTGTAGCTCAGCCGCATTTCTTTTCTGCGGCAGGTCTTAGTTGGGAGCTGGGTAAGAGTGAAGAGACTTTGGACATAGAAGACTTTGAGTAGAAGCCATTAGAAAGATTGTATTTGTATACTTAGTGTTAGCTTTTGATTTCCCTTTGTAACCTGGTGTATTTCAAGACTTCAGTTGTAACCTTTGAGAATCTTTGTATTACTATTGATTGTATGCTTTGTTTAATCTGATATGAAACCATTAGTGTGATACTTCTACCCTTGCCGGGTTGGGGTGTTACAATTATGGTATCAGAGAGACAGGCTGCGATTCGTAATACATTTACCCTCGGCCTGTGTAAGTAGGACCACTAAGTTTCCCTGTAAGCGCTCATAAGATAACCTGTAAGATTTGCTTTATGATCTCCCTATAGGAACCTAAATTTGACCAGTGAGGAATGGGTAGACTAAGACATATATGTGAGTATCATTTGCTTCCGCATCACTCTGATTCGTGCCTCTGCCCTTAGTTAAACCTCATCAGAAACTTTTCAGGAGTTAGAAGTTTTACAACTTAAGCTTAGTAACCAAGTAAGTTTGGAATACCTCGAAAAACCCACCTGGATACCTTACACCATGTAAGTTTCATTTTCAGATTTTGACATCCACCTCTGATTTGTTGGATAAGCTGTTTAACACCTTTCCGACCATGTCGTAAGCCATTCAACCATAATGTGTTCGACACATTTTGTGAATTCATTGCTTATGCTGAATGTGAATGTATCGTCCGATACTACTTAACTTTGCATAAATTCGTTACTACTCTTATGAGAATTCTGGTAATTATTAACCATGGATATAGGAAGTTATGTTCCTTTCCTTTGAATGACGAATCTTGTTCTGCCAACCATTTCCTTTGGAAGGATATGATGCTATGTTACCTCGGTATGGATTTGTTAACTGAGCATGATGATGCTAATAACGGATATTCTGTACATCTCACTTTTGACAAATATACGATGTTCGTATTGCTGATAATACACATCCTACTTTCTGCTTATGCTAAGAAGCTGAACAAATCCCCACACTTGAATCATTCGTTTATCCATCTCAACACTTTTATTGAAACATGTGCTGGATTTCGATATATGAACTATCCGTCTGATTCGATGACTGTACTCGTTCTATGAATCTTTTGATCTTGACATGTCTTATTGTGTGGTCTCTTATGTATGGACTGGATGACTATTTGTAAAGCTACCATAGACTACCGTATCTGAAATGTGATCTTAACAATTTATCTTACCCTATTTCGTTATGATGAATCTCTACACCTGAATCTGCTAAAGTTTTGCCACTATGGAAGCACCAACCCTGAACTCATATAATTATCAATTTTCCTGACAACCATTACTATTCACCCTTGGAAAGTTCCGCCATTAGAAATATTTCGTTGTACGAAGATTTTCCGGTATTTCAGGTGTAATATGAATTTTGCTCACCTCAGTGATTCTCTTGAAGTACTCTTGTTGGTCTATAAAGATGAAGTATGTGACGACGTATCGACTATTGTGCACATAACCGTACCACTATCAGTAATCGTTAACCGTTTTCGCACATCAATGATTGATTTGGTCTTTCTTTTGAAACTTCGTATCTCGTTGCATCGTGCTAAATTTGAAGGGCTGAAGCAGCAACCACAAGAACTTCTAAGAAGGGGGTTAACTAACCGAGAGTAACCTTTGTGAAGTAGTTCAGTCTTACTTTGAAGAAGAAGGAAGGCGACATGAGGTGTATGTGAAAGTTTTTCCCCTAAACGATTTCAGAGACGGTCCTCGCGCTCGTTATAACCTTATGAGTTTGAGTGATGCCAATAGTATTGGCAAAAAAATGATCATGTCTTCGTGTGTTTTGGACAAATTGTCATAGTATGACATTGTGTTATGTTCAGAGAACGAAAGAAGAACATAGAGATTATTGGCAGGATGAGCCTTTGTTCTAGAAGAGAAATTCGGTTGACGTTCAGAGCTCTTAGTAGGCAACACTACCATATATAATGTGAAGACAGAGTTTCACACAGAAAGGATCAAGATCGAAGACAATTATCAGCGTTAGAAACCTGGTGGGAGAATAGTAGAACATGGTTGCGACAAGTGTACCTTAGAAGAAGCACCTAAGAAGAAGAGAGGAACTGGATAGTACTCGACTACACATCATGCAACACGTGAAGATTGCAACTCGGGCATCAAGACAACCAGATCGTATGAGGCGAATCGTTCAACACATACCTGGAGCTATGCTGGAAGACCTGTCGAAGATGCGCAGTCTTGCTTCTCTATTCATTTTAGTTGTACTAAGATGAATTGAGAGCAGGAGCAGACTTGCGGATGGAGGGTTGCACGATGATCGTGTCAGAGACTGCCGCTACGACATCACCATATCAAGAAGAGCTGTTGAAGGCTTGAGGAATCAGACTCAAGTTTGTAATTCCTTTTCACCATGAGATAAGATGGACAAACATAGATGAACCACTCCAACTTGGAAGAAATTTTGAAATTTAGTATTTGAATTGACGAATTTTGAAGTGGACAATTGCGTTTAGACGAGGTGATTCTGTGAATGATGAAGCTATCGATGACGTAATTCATTTTTCCCTCAACCTATTTAAATTCCGTTACCTGATAATGAAGTCCTTGGAATAATTTGGGTTTCTCTGTTAGTAATTTCGTCCTATGTCACTCTGCATTTGTTGAGTAACGAGTTATGTAGAATTTTGACGAATTATGGAAGGGACTTTGTGATTTATGTTTCAGAAAGGACGGATGTTGAAGTAACCACTGATATTCGCTGAGTTGATTTCGGTAAGTTATGAAGTATTGACGCTATTAACAACGTACTTGAATTCTGATGGACATTTTCGGATTTCCGTTACTCTTCGAGTAATTTCGTTCTCTTAGTTATGATGTTTGACTTTAGTGACCTCTGAGACGGTAGGTGGACTAGGTGGATTTAGATAAGTTATGTTAATCACGAATTGAGATAAAGTATGACCATCGTGAGGGCATATTTATATGATGCAAGTATTATGACGTCTGGCCAGCGTGATAATACTTACATCATATAACGTGCACTCTTTGTGGGCATAGGATATTTCGAGAAGTGCCTTAGAAGCCTTAGAATTTCTGATATCTGTTTGAGATCATCCGCGTTTAGTGAGACTTTAGATTCATTCTACCTATATGATTGATCCGCTGTCTTTGATATACGATTTGATACATTTGATGATTCGTCACGCGCTTCGTTGACCGATGGTACGTTCCTTAGTTCGATCAGTATCTGCTTGGAATTGATGAGTTCTTCTATTATGGTGCACTAGTTCCCTTTTCGTTAAGAATCTGGACTGAATTGATGAGATTTTACTCTTTAGTACTACCTTCGTATTGCTTTCAGGCATAAATGTTTCATGTATCTCCGTGTGAGATTTAAGTCGTTATCCGCTGAAATGTTGTTTCGTATTCCTTGGAACGAATTCGTTGTAAATTATGGAAGCCTAGGGCTTTTCTATGATTTTGATCAGGTTGGCGAAGTATCTCATTGCTTGGCGTTACCTTCCCATTTATTCTTCGTATGCAATGTATTCCATGTATCACTTCTTCGTGCGTATGAGTAGTATCCGCCTCATGTTGTGTTTTGCCCACTCGATCAAATTCGGGAAAATCTTTCGTATAGTGAAGAACCTGAGGCTGTTTTGAGCGTCAGGAAAGAGTCATGAGAACTAAAACAATTCCGTTCGTAAAGATTCTTTGGAAGAACCATCCTGAGAGCGAGACTACTTGGGAGACCAAAGAATCAATACGATACAGTTATCCGCATTTCTCTTTTCGACTTGGTACGTATTCATTTCGATATTGCTTTCGATTTCGCATTTTCGTTTCGACCCCGTATCTCAATTTTCGAGGACGAAAATTCCTTTTTAAGAGGGGAAGAGTTGTAAAACCCCAAAATTTATATAATCCAAAAAGACTAAAATACCCTCTGAATTTGAATTTTAAGAACCTATGAAAATTATGTAAGTAACATTAATTGTACTTAACCTAAGATGATTTATGACTTAAGTTATTTAATGAATTACATTACCAAATAAAAACTTTACATTATACATTTAAAATGTACAAAATAAAAATCCTTTCATCCAAGTTATACTAGTCGATATTTTATGTGTTATATGCCCCATATTTTCGGCCCAATTAAGGAGATAATCATACACTTAATTTTGATTGATCACAAGCCCATTATAACATTGATCCATTCCTTAATTGTTCCAAAATCAAATCACGGTTTCCTCTAATCTTAATAACCGAAAATTTTTTTTCAACCCTAAACTCTCCCTCACATCAAATGTCGGCTGCCAATTTCTCTTCTCTTCATTCTTGTCATTCGATCCAAGCTAGGGCAAAAAGAAGAAGAAAAAAAAAGAGGAGATCTTGTTCTTGTTCTTCGTTGGTCTTCAAGAGTATTGTGTATCATCCTTTTTCTTGTTTAATCTTGTTATGTTCAATCTATTCTTGATGTTTTTGTAGAGTTTTGATCACATAAAATAATGGAAACAAGATCCACATAAAATCATAGAATTATCAAAACCTAAATTCGTATGTGAATCGGACAGGAGTTTGCGTGATGAAATTAATCGATTTGGATATGTTAAGACCTGTGTTTATTAACCTAAATATGTGTTGGATCAACCTAAAATCGTTGGTGTTAAGGATTAATGAAATAGAATGACTAAAACCCTAAATTACACATATTTCTGTGATGACTGCTTCTGACCCAGAAAAATGTTCGACTTTGAACGCCTGTAAATAATTGTTAACGAAGTGTTTTTGGGTGTTTTAAGAGTCTAAAACTAATTTCAATGAAATGGCTACCTGGGAAAATTTAGTTTGAAATTTTTAGAGGCTTGGAAGGTTACTTTTTGATTTTTAGAAAATTATGTGTCTGGTCGGATTTGTGAGTCTGGAAAATCAGTCTGGGTTTTTGATTTTTAATTTTCAAATCGTGTCGAGTTAGAAGGTTTCCTTTGAACTGGGTAATATATAAGATGTCTATTACTTCCTAGAATTTTTGTGGATTATTTTGAATTTTTCTTAAAAGGTTTCTAACTAATAACTTTTCGTATAGTAAAATCAGTCAGAAATCTGGACGAGTTGGTTTAGGTGAATTTTAATCCATAGTTATGCTACTAAATAAAATCTGGAAAAATTTGGTAAAATACTTAAGACATGTGGGCATCTCTGGTAATTTTTGGGTAATTTATTACGGAGTTATTGTATGGTTTATGATTTATAGAAAACCTAACAATTTCGTATATAAAACTGTGAGAAGTTATAAAAGGGTAAAATTGTAAACTAAAGGGTGTGATGTTGTTTATTGTGTAACCTAAAGGGTGTAAATGGATATTTGGCTAAAACCAAAGGTCATGACTTGTAAAATCTGTAACTTGATGATATTTTCATATTATACCCTAAACTTATGCTAATTACCTAATGAACCCTAAATTATGAAAACTACTATATGAACACTAAAACTTTGTAAAAGACATTAAGAATCTTGAACTATGAATATGATCATCTATAATACTTTGAATTAGCATACGGGAATGATATAACATAAAGTCACCTAATATGGAATGAGAACAAGAATGAAACCTTACGGTCCTATGAACTTATAAGAGAACTTGTGCTTATTTGTAGATCGGGTGAAGAGGGAGTGATCTCCTACTTGATTTGATTTTCATTTCTTGCTTGCGTATTTCGTTAAGGTACAGATATTCTGCTTCTTTATTAAGAGGCCTTCATTCTCTCATTATGATTCATATTAGGGTCCCCTATACCATTGCTATGTTCCCTTCATTCATGAACTCCGATCTTTTGAATCATCATGATATTGAACCTTTTATGATTATGAGCCTTTCATGCATGAACCTTTAATTATGAACCCTTGACTATGAACCTTGCTTATGAACCTTTGCTTATGAACCTTGCTTATGAACCTTGCTTATGAACCTTTGCTTATGAACCTTGCTTATGAACCATGATTATGAACCACGATTATGAACTTATGAAACATGATTTTGACCTATGCAAGTAAACTAAAACATGATTCATGATACTTGACCTTTACCCTCAGTTTGATACTACGAGCCACTCACTAGGCATGAGGGTTTCATGTCCATGTCAGTCGATGCACCGATGGCATGACTCTAGGGCAGGAGAGTGATGACCTGTCCCGTCCCTGCACGTTTATGTTTATGATTCATGTTTATGTAGAGGCAGATTATGGCCACCGGGGGCGTATGGATGCATCCTAGATTTGTTCATGTTCATGTTATGTTATGTTATTCATGGTGACTGATGGTGTGTGCGATACACGTCTTTCACACTCCGGGAGCTAGCTACTCCAACCCATGATTGAGGACACCCCTCATATTTACAGGATACCCATGATTGAGGACACCCCTCATATTTACAGGATACTAAGAGGTCTCCCCTCTATATGTTTATGATTATGATTATGGTTATGATTTCATGTTATGGGCTCGTAGTGGATTACTGACCTTTCTTTACCATGCACCTTTGTCCTTTCCCTTATGATACCATGTATTCTTACCATGTATTCATGCTTCCACTCTCATTTACTCATGTATTATTCATTATATTACTGCTTGTTACGTTATATCTGTTCACTGAGCTCTTGTAGCTCAGCCGCATTTCTTTTCTGCGGCAGGTCTTAGTTGGGAGCTGGGTAAGAGTGAAGAGACTTTGGACATAGAAGACTTTGAGTAGAAGCCATTAGAAAGATTGTATTTGTATACTTAGTGTTAGCTTTTGATTTCCCTTTGTAACCTGGTGTATTTCAAGACTTCAGTTGTAACCTTTGAGAATCTTTGTATTACTATTGATTGTATGCTTTGTTTAATCTGATATGAAACCATTAGTGTGATACTTCTACCCTTGCCGGGTTGGGGTGTTACACGTTTTCGCATATTCCTAGCGGGTATTTAACCGATCTATCAGCCAGCTGAATGCTCGTTCGTGTCGGCTTCAATCCTGAATATCCTAGTTCTAGGAATAATGAGTATGGCATTAGGTTTATGCTTGCTCCTAAATCTGCCAAGGCATTTCTGACTATTAAGGCTCCTATGGAACATGGTAGAGTGAAACTTCCTGGATCTTCTACTTTCTTGGGTAGGCCTTTCTCGATAACAACGGAACACTCTTCCCCTAGAGTTACCAGACTTTCAAGCTTCTTTCTGTTGGAAAGAAGTCTCTTGAAATATGTGCTATATTTAGGCATATGATAGCATGCATCGAGGAGTGGGATGGTGACTACGGAATCCTTCAAGTACGAAAACAATATCCTGTTATCGTTCTCAGCCTTCTTGTTCTTCAATCAAGAGGGATATGGTATTCTCGTAAATGTGGACGATTAGGTTGGTGGGGTGGATGACGAGTGAGCAGTGCGAGAGATTGGTTCGGGTGTCTCCTCTTCCCTATCTGTTTCCTCCTCCTTAGAGGTCTTGGGTTCATCGGTGACTGGAGATTGGACCGGGTATGGTGGATCCTTAGTGGTTGTCCCTGAACAAGTTGTGATGGCAAACATTGGGCCTTGCTGGTTATGTTGAGGCTTGTAACTTTCATCAAGAGCGGCGTAGAGTTCAGAGAACTGGTTTTCTAGCTCTTTTTGTTGTTCAGCAATGAACCCACCGAGCCCTTTTAGCAGTAAGTTCTTTTCCATAGTGAAATGTCCGAGATCTTCCTTGAAGGTACTACGGGTCGTGAACTCGGGTCCTGCTTCTCCGTCGGCCTTTCTTTTAAGGTTACCCCATGAGGTATAATCATTGTTTTGATAAAACACTAGTAGTGAAGGATGATCATAGATGTCGGCACCCGAAAGGAAAACTTTCTCAACGACTGGTTCATTCCCACATTCTTCAATTTCATATGGGACCCCACAATTGTCACAAATAAGATATGGATTCACCAATTTCTTAGTCTCTTGCGACCTTTTTATGTAAGACAGTTTATCTTGCAACCTTTTCAAACGACTTTCCTAAGTGGGTGGTCTTGGTTGTAAGATTTCAGAAGCACTCATGACCGAACTAGGTTCATCCTAGGTGTTGTCTTGGTCTTAAATGTATTCCTCGATCCTATCCCATCCTTCTTCAGCACTTAGGTAAGCGATTTTTCCTCTTACTGAATAATCAATTCCCTTTTGGTCATTACGAGATATGCTGTCATAGAAGATTTGAACAAGAAGCCAATGCTCTATGCCATGATGAGGGGCTTGTCGTATGAGGTCCTTGAAAAGAATCCAGGAATTGTAGACGGATTCCATTTTTCCTGAGCGAAAACGGAGGATTTTGTTCCTAATTGTTGCGGTCCTTCCTGGTGGAAAGAATTTATCATAGAACTTTGAAATGAGTTGTTCCCATGTGAAGATTGACATTGATGGAAGTTTATCGAGCCATTCACTTGCTTTTCCTTGAAGAGAAAAAGGGAAAAATCTCAGTCGAGATGTATCTCGAGTGGCCCCATCCGCATAGATGGTGTCCACTATTTTCAAGAAATCTTTGATATGTTGGATTGGGTCTTCAGTGTCCAACCCATGAAACTTACACACCTTTTGGACAAGCCAAAGTTCATTAGTGTGTAGGACTTCATTAGTATGTTCATTTTGACAAACGATAGGGTTAGAAAAACCATGGAGCGTAGGGGAAGAATAATCTTTAAGGCGCTTAAGGGCATGGTTTCCTGAGATCACCTCGTCATGATCAGATTTGGGACTCGATGGATTTGAATGTTGAGTTGATTCATCTTCGAAAAGAGCTTCATCGAAGTTGTTGGTGGTGCCCTGTTGTTCAGGTGTGTGGAGGGCTTTTCTTATCCTACGTATTTCTCTGTCTGGTTCCACATATGGTCGAACAAGGGTTTTGATGGAAATACGGGTCCTAGGGTGCCTACGGTTATTGAGGTTTTTGTCCACCATGATGGTGAATGAAGGGATACGAACAAAGGGAACGAAGAAAAGATAGACTAAAGAAAGCTAATAAAAAGAAAATAAAAATCTCACTTAATAGGAATCTAGTGAGTAGACCTAAACGAGATAGAAATTGAACCTAAACAATAACTATTCCCCGGCAGCGGCGCCAAAAACTTGATGCGAGGATTGCGTCCACGTAAAATGTTTTACTTCTCAAGGGATCTTGAGAAGCTTGCAATCTTCCAGGCAGTGTACTTGATCGTTGTAGTGTAGCATAGGTAGGTCCAGGGGATTGATCGTTCTCTAGGGGAATAGTGTCGTTAGGTCAAGATGTATGACGAGATAGGTCTAGAGCAGAGAGATGATTATTTTTGTATTTTTTTTTAATTTTTTTGAAAGCAATTAAAATCTCGGTTTTGAAGGAGTAGGGGGAATTACTTGTTAATCAACTAACCCAAAAACTAATTATAAAACTAAAATTAAACTAAAAACAAGAAAAAGTAAATAGGTGAACTTATTATGATAGAAAAAACGTGTTTACTTAGATTTAATTACTCCCTATTTATCTCCTATTGACTCGTTGAATTGTCAAGTCTTTGTTTTAGTTGAAGCGTCATATTCCTTATTATTGGTCATGGGGAGGTGCCGAAGTCCCCAACTCTATGAATATTAGTCTCCCCTAAATCCATTAACATACATTATGTTAGTGCAAATATTACGATATTTTATCTATACAGTCTCGTTTGTTTTGATTGATGACAAACATGTAACTTGATACATAACGTAAAAAGTACAACTTACTCGTAATCATATTTTGTCTCAACATACATTCAACACCTCTCAACGTCTCAAGTCCTCATATGCTACAACACAGGTTCGTACATGTTTGTTATGTGGCATTTTGATCAAACCCTTTAACAAATCATTTAGAATGTTTAAAATACGTTTAGAGTCACTAAGTATTTTAATAGCTTAACCATTCTATTTCGAAACTCATTTTAGATTTTGCATTCGCAAGTATTTTTATACGAATACATCTTTTGTAAAATGTCTAACAAATATATATTTTTATTTTTACAAGTAAACTAACTATAATATTCAAACAAGTACTAAAGTTTACTTACACTTGGTAAAATACTTTTTATTTTGACAAGCACTCAACTAGATATTTTTTTTACAAAAGGCTACTTACATTTTTTCATATACAAGTAACTTACCTTTTTAATTAAGTATATACATTTGTTTAAATGTATTTTTCATAAAAAAGAAAACACTTTTTTATTACCTCATACATAGTGTCATCTAAATCTATAAAGATCACAAAATATATTTTGAAAAGATTTGATAAAGATTTTGGAAAGATTTGACAAAAGATATCTTGAAAAGATTGTGAAAGATTTTGAAAAGATTTAAGCAAGATTTTGTAGATATTGTGTCAGTCACCCGCGGAACCAAAAAATAACAAGGACAGAACCAATGTTTTTGTTCCGTGTGATCCGTGAGTTGCTGAGCTTGTTGGCAATAAATAGCAGCCCATTGTTCACTCATTTCTTAACCACTTGAATACATATTTCTCTACCATGTTTACATATATTTAGCTCAGTAGTAACACTCGTAAACACCCTCATAACACATGATCATAATTCTTTTAACTTTCATTATGTTGTAACCATACTCCCGAAATGATCTTGTGAAGCAAGCTCAAAGATCTTGAGTCATCATCCACCACAAGCATACATATATGAAGATCTATCACAACAAGCTCAGGGAACTTGTGATCTTCATCCATTGAAGGCTTTCTATAAATGGAAGTTCATTTAGATTAGTCATTCATATCCATTAGAAATTTGTGTCATGGATCATCATTGTAAACACCACTGTATCATTACAATATATTCACTAAACTAGATTAGATGGTTTATGTGTTTGTGCCATAAAACACAAGGTTTGTTATAATATGCCATAAAACATAACGGGAGTGGTTGTAACCGAGACAGAACTCGGCATCTAGCTTAGTGTCGGAAATATTGTATAGGCGATGTCAAGTTGGTTCTACCTCGAACTAGAACCTGGTATTTAGCTTTGTATCGGAAAAAGTGTAAGCGACGTTTGTAAGGTTTTCTCCGCCAAGAAGGGAGCTTGTTGATTTAGTGAAGTAACTCTCGAGTTGGGTACTCGGGGAGTGGAGTAGGGCGGAGAGGAGCTCCGTGACCGAACCACTATAAATCATCGTGTTCGGTTTGCACTTTCTTTTACTTATTGCTTTACTTTTATACTTGCACTATATTATTGTTTGTGTTGTGGCTTGATGTTTATGCTTGTGTGACAACTTGTTTTACTATATGCTTCATATTAGTCAAAAGACTATAATTGGCATTTTTCATATTACGGCAAGCTTGATTGGATATTTGATACAAACCCGGATTTAAAGTTTTTAAACGGTAACGTATTCACCCCCCTCTACGTTTTCACAATTGGTATCAGATCCTCGTGGCTCTTATTTTCAAAACAAATGGTTTTTAAAATGGAGTACGATCTATGTATCAAATTACCAATGAAGCGGAATATAATATGAAAAGTGTTTCGCTAATTATACTTAAAAGTTTTGTTGTTAAATATACATTCGTATACAAGATTGAAGGTTTCCTTGAAATTAAATGAAAAGGTTTCTTAAAAGAATTTGTAATTGTCGTATTATGTGCTTAGAGCAAAATTACGAAGAAATATGGTTTTGAAAGGAGCGTTCGGGATAACTACAAATTTGTTTAAAAAATCATCTCCGTAAATGTTTAGATAAGTCACATAAGTAAAAAAGATATTAAAATATGTGTATTATATGTTCACTATTAAATCTAGTAAGTCCTACACATTCTCGCTTTGCGAAAATACATTTTATATTTCATTATGTAACATTTTTTTCACAGTGGACCACGGATCCCACGAAACCCTTTGAAGGGTTCCTTTCCCTTTGGAAGAGGGTTCCTTTGTCTGCACAGTCCAAAATATTTGCAAACTTCAAAAACTCATAACTAATTAACTGTAAGTCCGTAGGAGTCGCGCCACCTATCAATTTAAAAGGAATTGAGTCTACTTTATTTTAAAAATACTCTTATGGTCTAAATCTAATTTGAAGTGAGTAGAATAAACAAAATACTACAATGTGTCCAAAATATTAAGTTTCGTTTTAACATAGAAACTCAAACTTTTGATTCGGGCAATTTAAGTTAGTATCCTTTGAACATTGATATAATTTCTTTTGAAACTAAAGAATTTTGTGATATTTATATATATAAAGGAACTAATCAAGCTTGCTATACATCGTCATATTTAAACGCAAAGTGACGAAAAGTATATTTCTTTTTATGCTATGCTAAATGACTACTTGTTTTAGTTTATGTTGGTTGCATATATGTTACTTACTTATTGCAAATTGTTGTTTATACTTGTTTGTTTGTGTAACATGAGTATCAATCTTGTCATGTTATTTATTCGCTTGTTTGAGTTCTTGTTTATGCACAAGAGGACATTTGCTAGATTGTGTGCACTAAGTTGGTAAGTTGTTTTTGCATTGCTTATAAACTTAGATAATTTTCTTTGCATATGTTATATTAAAATCTTGCATAATTCACTTAGAAATGAGAACCAAGTAAAACTAGTCAAGAACTTTGAAAAATGTTGTTTTGCACAAACTCCCACCTAATAGTTCAAGTGTTAAAATGTGTCACTACTTTCAATGATTGTCGAAGCATTCAGTATCTTTGAAAAAGGTGTGTGAAACTATGATGTATGAACCATTATAGTCCTTGTAGGATGTTAACCTATTATTTAACTCTTTGTGAACTAACCAAGTGTCGTGCAGGTGGATAACATCATTATGTTATCAATTTTTTTTTCCAGGTTTTAGTGAAATTTCTGGCCCTCGTATGATCTACACCCATACATGTGTTTATACCTGTTTCATTGTTGTTTCATAATCAAAACTAATTAATTACACATGTTTTAGGAGAAATTACGGGATTTGAACGGGGTTCGAGGGATGAAAAATGCCCTATGTTAAGATTTTTGGCCCCACGGATGGGACGAAACCAAAAATTTGGTTCCATCCATATAAAATTTTGGTCCTGCCAAAATTTTGGGTGACGGATTAGGCGGAACCAAAAACTGGGTTCCTCCCATTCATTCATTTGGTTCCGCCAGTCCTGAAGAATTTTTTTTGTTTTTCGTTAAATTCCCGCACCATATATTATTCACTTATTATCATTAGATCCTTTTTACTTGTAGTTATACACATTAGGATTATTTTACTTCATTTGCTCCAATAGGATAAGTTTTTGTTATCAAATTTTGAAAATTCACAAAAACCACCCAAGGTAACTTTCTCTATAAAGGAAGGAACCCTACAATTGGTTACTTGCAATCCGCGGACCACTGTTCACAAAGATTTTTTTAATCATTGCACACATTAACTGCATTCTTCCATCCTTTACTCATCCTTTATCTATTAGCTTGACATTTTTTATGAATTGGCAACTTCCTAGCAAATCTGGACTCATTGTTTATAAAGATAACATACAGTATCAAAATCACAAGTCCAACTTATGACTGTAGATATTGTCTTGTATCCACATATGTTGCCTCACTTTGTTAACATGAAAATAATGTGTCATCCTTCAAGACGATAAGTATTTACATCATGTCATAACTCACACTCAGGTTAAAGATATATTATCAAGTCTTGCTATCCTTGAGTGCGATGTAATCTCAACAAAGTAGGATTGACAACTTAAATATTTTGTCCAAAATATTCAAGTAAAATTGACTTACGATTGTAGTCATTAAAAGTCATATCCGAAAAATCAAAGTATTTTAACAACATCTGTTAAAACACTTATCCTAACACTCTCCCGATCAATAGGAATAAAATAAATGTCAATAGGTCTTCATCCTTGAACATTTACCACTTAAGTTCACTTGTTCTTTTACCATCATCTCATCACATTCACCTCTGTGATATATCTCAGCCCCTAAGCTTCACAAACATGACCAAAACTTCAAGAGCTTCTCCCACTAGTTGTACCAACCAATGGACTACAAGAATTAGTATCCATCCTTGTTGTTTTCAACATCTATGAACTAATAATCAACCTAGGTACTCCCAATGCACGTTGAACAAACTCAACCATACTTTCCCACCTATAAGGGCTTAGATGATTCTTTATGGCTAGAACCTCCACTAACAAATGAGCAGGATGCTCCCGGTAATTTTTATCAATTTCCACTAGGTATAAGTAGTACTACCTTCACAAGTTATCAAAGTATTAGTAATACTTTGTCGTTAAACTTCTGCATAAATTTCGTTAAAACCTTAAGTCAACATTTAAACAACATTTGTTAAAATGCAATCTCAAAGCCAACCTCATGCACCCCTAGTGACAATGACTCTTGAGGAGTATACATAAGAAACTCGAGTGAATTCCTCTTGTCATCATCTAGTGAATATAATCTTGAGACCAAATCTATTTAGGATAGGACTATCCAATTCAAACACTTTTGCTTCATATCTTCATTTAGGAAAACATGATGTTTTGGAAAACATTATGCCTAAAAAATCATGCGTTAAGTTTTCATCTTGTTAAAAGGATAATGTATATTCTATGCATCATTCTCTCCTTGCAACATGAACGTTTGTGTTGCAAGAGATTTCATTACACCTCATTGGCTAAATGATCTTGAACAAACATCTACAAGTTCTATGAACTAGCGTATCTCCTTCATCTTGTCATACTTGCTTTCATAAGCATGATAACTTTATCCCATGGGATAATCTTATTTGTTGAAAGATACTATTTGTATCTATTTCTTTTCAAGCGTACATCATAACCTAACCTTGCTCATAATCTAGTTTAAACCTTGTGCACATCCAAGGTTTAAATTACACATCTCTAGAGCATATGCAAGATCTATTAAAGTTGGTAACCTTACTTAGATTCTTGTTGAATAAAATTCCAAAGAGATTTCTTGAGAACATTTTTAATTTAACATATTTCATTATCACACACAAACACATTTGTTGGTCTTAGATGATCAAATCACATTTATAGTACACACTTCAACTCTACATAAAAGATGTCATCCATTAAGCTATCTAATTTGAACAACCTTAGATTCTAAACACATGATTAAAACATATTGTTTGTCGACACACCATTAAATTCTTGGGTATAACTTGACATCTTTATCACCTTAGTTATAATGAATTTAGTTGATTCTCATTAAGCCAAGCATTGGTGATCTATCATCTTTTATATACTTCAATAGGCAAAAATAGGAATTCCAATCTTTCTAACATGAGAATGACTACTGGAGAACCTATTGCACTAGAAACTCAATTTAACCTGCTTCTAGGAGAGAAGTTGGGTATCACCCGTAAAAATGGTCGTGTTTAGCCTTAATTGAGCACCGCTAGTAATAGTCTCATATTCATTCTCCAACTTGAAAAATCTTTATTCCTATAATTGCCTAAAGTAAGTGTTAAAATAAGATATTTTGGCTCGCCTTAGTAATAGATATGCCTTTTCTTTCTTTAGTTTATGAAAATCACTTGCATTACACATACATTTGTTGATTACATATTTTTGTTTGATATCATTAAGTATCTTGATGTTATCATGATATTTTCATTCTTTCTTTATATGATGTTTCGCAAGATTAACGTGTTACTTGTTAACTCATGATATGCCATTTTGATACATGATGTTTTTATATGATGTATCTATGTTTAAAAGCTCTTGTCTTTTGTTGGCATTCATTAAATCTATGCTTAGGATGGTCTAAATAATACATGCTCCAAAATGTTACAATTTAAACACAGTTTGCATGAACTTTTTGTCTTACTTCTTTTGGGACTTTGTCACACTACTTGTCTGCTACTTGTGCACTTATAATTTATCAAAGTGATTTTGGTATGATAAACATTTAGAAGTCTTTTTATTCTACAAATTAATCACATAGACCATTGTGTTAATTAATAGATAAGTATGCTTAAGTATCTAAGCATAACAACAAAACAATTTCACAATGAAGTGTCTCAAACAATGTCATGCTCTCTCGTAATATGATTGTTTGTCTTGATGCTATCTTGCTATGTGAAAACTTTATGTCTAGTAGTCTAATGTGTTTGTATAAGATATAATCTTATGATTTCTATCTTTTTGACATCTTTAGACACTAATTCACTTGTTTTGTATGTTTTATGGACCCCTACACTTGCATATAATTTTGAAGCATATAGAATTAAGTTTTAGAGGCTTGGCATTGTATTTGTGTATCTTTCAACCAACCTCTTTCCAAATCTCTTTATTGCATCCGCTTTCCAAAAATCACTTCCATCACTATTTAGTTATAACAATACTCTAATCCTCTACACCTCCTATGAGGAAACCACATGCCTCGTCATGCAATCATCTCGCATTGATAGAGAAGAGCTACGTGACTTCAAGGATGAAGTTCTTTATATGCTAACCAACATCTAAAAAAAACATTACTAAGCTCATCGCTTTCATTAACCTGCAACCTCCTAAACACTTTATCGTCATTCTTCATTCGATGCATTACACATTATGTTGGATGTCCACCGATTAAGGAGGAAAGAAATTCATTCACATAATTGTCTTTTGTCAAAATTTATTAAAGAACACTTACTCATGTTTCTTACACCCTAAAATACCAACGCATAGGTACACACCATTTAGTTAAAATCGGTTCACAAAACCACAAGTATTTCAAGCCTTTTTAACCCAACATCACAAGTTTACACCAATACCTCATCAAGTGAAAAACACATCATGTGTTTGACAAACTTCTTCATCTCCACAACCAACAACTAATTTAAATGGAGTCTAGGATTTTTCTTAAACCAGGACCTCACAACTTCATTGGCTAGAACACCATCATAGGATCTCATCCTTTTCTTCCTCGACACATATAATGCATGTCATTATCAGTGCAAATGATATATTAATCAAATCTGTCATTCCCAACACCTTTTCAACACGTTGGTCTAACTAACACTCTCCCATCATATGATGCCATTCTCATCCTCATATAGATATTTAGTATTTTTATTTTTTATTTTTATATGGAATTTCTGATCCTAGGTGCTTATTGTCTTCACTTCCTTTAATACCATTCAAGCGTATATTATGGTATGATACATCATCTTTGGTAGATGATAATATCTTAAAAGATCATGTCGGTCAAAACCATGTTAATACTCTCTCTCTCCCATTGTCACCTAGAATAGGTCTTTTTTATAATTTTTGTAAATCAATGAATGAATTTTGTTCTTGTTAGAATCGTAACCCTTATGCATTACGAGAGTCACAGTCTTTGCTTATCCCTTAAGTTGTGAATTTTAGATAAGGATTGCATGAGTCCATATTTTCTATTTTTATAGAATTTGCTATACATACGTGTTTCTAATTCTTTAATAGTTGCCTACGTTATCACCACTACATTTCATCACCACTTTCACTAATCATCACCACCATGATTAGCGAAAACTTACTTTTATCATCTTGAGTCATCTACCGAGTTATCACCATATGAATCCTACTAGTAAATCGACACCAACACTAGCACCACTCACTTTAATAATCCAACTTCACTTCGTGTCTTCTTTCTAGGCATTATTTTGTAGGCTTTTATCATATTATATTCTCGTTTTTCTTATGATTGTAATTCTTATTAGACTACACTTCATGAGATCTTTGATTTCATAATCATGGTTCTCTACTTTGAGTTGCTTGTGATTATATCATTTTTATATTGCATATATACATCTTATTTTTTTATTTGTCAAAAAGATGAAATATATTGAACTAATTCTTTCATTGTAGGTTCATCATCATATATGTGGAAAACTAGAAGGGGGGTTGAATAGTTTTACCGGTTTTTAAATCTTCTTAAAAACTTTACTTTTGGAAACCTTGATTCGAATCTTATGTGTAATTAATCAACACCAATATGAACACTAGACTATACTAACTAATATAAACTATAAATGAAAGATAAAGATGGAAAGATCTAACCGGGACACAAAGATTTATAGTGGTTCGGTCACGAAGCTCTTCTTCGCCCTACTCCACTCCTCGAGTACCACACTCGATAGTTTCAAGCACTATGTCAACAAAACCTCCCTTCAGGCGGAGAAAACCATACAACGTCGCTTATCCTATTTCCGACACTAAGCTAGATGTCGAGTGCTAATCTTAGCTAGCACCAATCTACCACGATCCAGTTGATCATTTACTACTTCACACTAGACTCGATCTACCCGATCTACTCTTTGATCCAGTTGATCAATACACAAGCCCAATGGCTTCAAGAGATCTCCAAGATCTCACAAGATCACAATGATCAACCCTCACTTGACTCAATCTACTATATCTACCTTTGATCAACACACAAGCCCAATGGCTACTAGAGATATTCAATATCTCTATAAGATCACAATGATCTTTCCTCACAAACTCTCAAAAGAAAAATGATCTTGATGTATACTATGATACAATCAAGTGTGTAACAAATATTACAAGTGCTCTAACTACAAATATAACACTTTGTATCTACGTAGACACCTTGTGTTCTTCTCTTGCACTTGAAGAGGAATGAAGAGGATCTCTAGGTTGGATGATTGGATCACTCTTAAACAAAAGAAAAACTAAAGTAAATGATCAAGAAGAGAAAATGTGATAAGGGTATTGATGAGTGTCTATTTACTCATCATTTTATGCCCATTTGATACGTAAAAAAAGCTAAAAAACAGCCAAATACACAAAATATTACTGCAGATATCCTTGGTTTATGTTTTTATGCATTTCAGGTACAAAGGATTGAAAACGGACATTTTTGGATCGACTCGACAAAATTTGTGCATTTGATCAAGAAAAGTCAAATTTAAAGTCAACCCTGGGATATAGTTTTGGAACGGCATTGGAATCAGCTTGGAAAACCAAATCCAAAACCAAAAATCATTTTTACCGAACCCTAATTATCTAACCCTAATTACCCTAAACCTTACCTTAAATCTAAACCTAAAACTAAACCAACACCAAACCTAGCCCAATCAATACCCACAACCCAATCAATTAAACTATCCAACCCGACCCATTCCCCTTAACTAAAATACCAGGGTCAAACAACAAAGTCAAAACCACCCTCACCCCAAACCAGTTGCCGCCATTTCCATTACCACTCACCTTTTCCCCTTCCCCATACCTTTTCACCTCAACCTAAGCACTGCTCCAGCCACCCTATTCCCACCATCCCCCATGTCCAAGTACTTCTTCACGAGATGCCAATCCAAGCTGGCAATCCACAACTTACTTTTGGCACCAAAATTCTATAAAGGGCTGTGATGATGCTAAATCCAATCCAAGGGCTGGGATTTGTTCCAAAGAAGCACAAATGAGTCTCCATACTGTTCTTACCTCACAGAACAAGCACAAAAGGCATGAAGACCCCTAGTTCAGTTTTAGTATAAATTAGTCATTTGTAAGCCTATCATGGCATGTAGAATTTTAAGTAGTTTTTAGTTTGTAATCTGTTTTTATCAAGTTAATTTAAGTTTTCTTTAGATATTAAGCTTTTTAATTCAGCCTTGTACTTGTTTTCAGAATTAATAGAAGTTTGAAGTTTTTTTTAGCAAAGAAAAATCTTGTTTATGCCCCTTTGTTGTTTCAACCATTTTCAGAAGCTCTCATAAGTGTAAAAGAAAAGATAAAAAGAATAGAAACAGAATCAAAGTATCACAGAAATTACCTTAGCATGAGACAGGAAGCTTTTGGAAGTTGCTAGAAATGGAATTGGCAAGATGGACTTTACCTAGCTTATCCTTGATAAGCTAGGAGCTAGTAGCTGTCATTAGGTGCCCTTGTTTAGCTAGGGTCCCAAGTAAGTTCATTTTTTTTAGCTTATTTCTCTTATTTATCCAGTTACTGTAGCAACTGCTTATTCTCTGCTTATTTTTGTGTTCTCAGTGCTTATTTGAGTAGTCATAGCTTATTTGATCTCAGTTATAGTTATGTTTTAGACTTTAAGTGTTCAAACCTCATTTTTGTTTTTAAAAGCTAAAAAGTCCAAAAATAGTCAAATAAGCACTCAGCTTATTTGAGTGCTTAATTACAGTAGAGAGTTGTTAATTAGGGTCTAATTAAGTTATTGAATCAGTCATATCTAGAATCCTAGGTTTAAAATGGGCATTTCTAGTTTAAAATCCAAATCAGCCCTTATAAAAGGGTGTTTGGCTTAAGCTTAGTTCAGGGTCAAATTGCATGATCACTATTCATATGCCAGTTGTGGAATTTTGATCTTGCTTAAAATAAGCTAGATAAGTTGTTTGTTAGGTGTTTTGACCTGATTTGATTGATTTCATAATTTTGAGTTTGACATTGTAAGTGTAGCTTAAAATCTGATCATATAAGCTTAACATAGCAATAAGCTATTTTTGTCATTGTTTTTGATATTTCCAAGTTCAAAATAGTGAGTCAAGCTTGTTTTGAAGTATTGGTCAAATTGCAAAAAGGATTTGAAGTTATTTGCTTGATTTAAGGGTCTGCACAGAACATCAGAACCATCAAATTTGCAGACTGCATCAGATTTTTAAAGCCAAATTAAGTGCTTATTTTTGTTAATCTGAGCTTAAATATTTGGTTTCTCAGTAGTTTGCTAGTGTGTCTTTGCTTATTTCCAAATCCAGACCCTTTCTTAGCTTATTTGAGCTTTGGAATAAGCTCAAAAGTTGTCTAATCTCACAATATACCACAGAGTCATCAGTGGTTAATTGTGCTAACTAAGCACCTTTTCAGCTTATTTTTAAGAGGAAAATAAGCTTCTCTTGGTCTGATTTTTGGTATAGGAAATCCATGCTAGGTTAGTGTTAAATGTTATAAGTTTTTGTGGTCTTTTGTGGCTATTTCAGTGCTTAAAAATAAGCCCAAAATTGCCTTGTTGGACTGATATAGTTCTGTGCATCAGTGTTCATTGATTGCTTATTTGCTTTGGTCAATTGCTTATTTGCTTTTTCTTGTGGATTATTCTGAGTCAATTAGTCATTAAGTTCATATTTGTTTTGGGGTTAGCTTTTCAAGTTTTCTCTTAGCTTATTATAGCTTATCAGCTTATTTGCTTGTTGCCTCATTTTCCATTTTAAGCACTGATCTGAATCCCAGTCCTTATTATGTGCTTATTTTCAAGTTTCAAAAAATAGTTTTAGTTATAAAGTTGCTTTTTGGCTTGTGCTTATTCAGCTTTAATCAGAAAACTAAAAAAAAAAATGAAAAAGAAAAATGGGGTGTGAGTGAGAATCGAACAAGGGACCTCTTGCCTAACCTAAGCCTCAAGCACACACCCAGCTGCCAAATGCACCAAGTTATGCTTTGTGTTATTTCTTTCCTTTTTTATTTTTATATTAGTTTTGTCTTTTTAGCTTATAAATGCTTATTTGCTTATTTCGTAGCTTATTTGTGTAGCTTTTTCAGTTTCTATATTTTTCCTAGATTAATATTAGCTTAATAGACTTTCTGATAAATTTTGAGAATTTTCACTGTTCATTTGCTATTTTTCTCGAATTTATTTAGTTTTAACTGTTTGTAAGTCATAATAATTAATTAAAAAGTAAAAAAAATTAATTCTTTTTTCCAAAATTTTCTTTTATCATTTAGAGCTTAGGAAAAAAAGATTTGAACTTGTAGGGTTAATTTTTAAGATTTTTAGTTTTTCGGGCTCGTTTCTAAGTCCCGTTTTGCATTTTCGCGTACATAATATTTTGCTTAATTTTATTTGCACATTTCCCTTCCAGTACTTCATTAGAATAATAAAAACACAAAAAATCCAAATTCACACTTCAAGCACTTTAATCCCGAGCCTTACACGAAATCCTCGATTCACACCTCGCTGGGACACGACCCGGGTAATCACTTGCCCGGTATCACTCATATCGTATTCACGGGTTTTGTAAGTTAACCTTTTTCCTAAAAGGTTGATTTGTCATTTCACGCGTATCATGCATATATATCCATCTGATATTATATATATACTTTCGTACGGATCAAATTTTGGCGCCGCTGCCGGGGAGGTTGTGTTGCGACAATATTGTTAAAGGTTTTAACGATTAGTGACTTGAGATCCTTCGTCAATAAGTTATCGCTTTCATAAAAATATAAAAAACAAAAATATTTTCTTTTTCTTTGTATATATATATCTGATAAAAAAAATACAAAAATACAAAAACATTATCCGTTTTATTTTGTTAAATAAAAGATAAAAGCAATCTCAATATAATACTCATCAACTTTGAGTATTATCATAATAAGTTCCCAAACAAAAGATTAAAACTTGCCTTTGTATCACTTGCGAATATCGGCTCACCTTTGATTGATAAATAAACTATAAGAGGGGTATAAGGAGAGGCGATCCAACGAACTTCGCCTCGAAAAGAGATCCATTCTTCTCTTCCGCTCCTTTGTGTGTTTATCTTTTGAAGAGCTACCGTACGCTTGTTGATTATTGGTTTAAGTTCACTTGTGTTTTGCTTCGGTCTTATTTTAATTGAATTGTTTTTAGTGCATGCGCACTCGTTCTTCTCCGTCGACAAGTCCTTTACGTGAACTCGTACATACTCCGAGGAGACGTAATCAGAGACGTAATCGTAGGCATTCAGCCTCAATAGCCGAACCCGAGATTCGTGTTATTCCCGTTCCTCCCATTTTCACAATGGCGGATGAACGCACCATGTCTGAGCTTCTCCAAGCACCCACCGAGGGTTATGAAGATGCTATTGTTGTTCCGGAAATCGTTGCCGATAGCTTTGAACTTAAAACGGGGTTGCTATCCTTAGTAACTTCAAGTCAATATTTCGGATTTGAGAGGGACGATCCTCATTCCCACATTCGATGGTTTAACAAGATCACCTCTACCATCAAATACCGAAATGTTCCTCAAGAAGCTATCAAACTACTTCTTTTTCCTTTTTCTCTCGAGGGGGCAGCCCGAATTTGGCTCGAAAAACAACCCCCTCGTTCTATTGAAACATGGGAAGATTTAGTGTCGAAATTTGTGAACGAATTCTTTCCCCCTTCTAAAACCACAAGCCTTAAAAATGAAATCACCAAATTCACTCAAAAATTTGATGAATCCTTTAGTGAAGCGTGGGATCGTTTTAAAGAATTACTTCGCAAATGTCCACACCACGGTTTCTCCGAGTTACATCAACTTGACACCTTCTATAATGGTTTGAACCAAACGGACCAAGATTCTCTTAATGCCGCCGCCGGTGGCAATCTCTTGAATCGAACTCCGAAGGACGCTTTAGCCATCATTGAGAATAAGTCCAAGGTCCGCACTACACGAAGCAAGCCGGTTGTTTCCCAAGTTAGTAGTGCTTCTCCATCTTCATCTCACGTGAGTACTTCTAGCACCGATGCTAAGATTGAAAAACTCACGGATGCAATTCAAGCCTTGGTTCTTTCCAAGCAAAAGAAACTTTCTTCCCCATAAACTTCTTCACCGACTCAAGTAAAAGCGGTGGAAGAAACTTGTGTCACTTGTGGTGGTCCTCATGCATACTACAATTGTACTGCCACCGATGGTAGTCGATTTGAAGTTAATGCGGTAGCCGGGGCTTACAACCAAGGAGGTAACCAATACCGTCCTCAAATTGACCCGAACTATCGTGTTAGTAATCAAAGTGGACCACCCGGATTTTCTCAACCCAACAATCCAAATAGATTCAATCAAAATCAACCGAGAGGGTAAGATGTTCGAAACCAATTTCAAGCCCCGGTAAATCAATACCCAACCCAAGGGGGTAATTTCAATCAAGGCTTTCAAGCTTCTAATTACCAAGCCCCCGTTGGTCCCTCAAATGAACTTGCTAGTTACATCAAGTCAAATGAGGCCAACATGAGGTCAATGCAAAATCAAATCACCACTTTGAAAAATGATTTTCAAACCTGAATAACAAAACAAGGTCATGAGCTCAAAAACGAACTTAGAACAACAAATCATAAAATTGAGCAATCTCAAAGTAAAATTGAGAACATGTTTGCTAGCCTCATGAACCAAATGAATCAAGCTTCAACTTCGGGAGGTCTTCCGAGAAATACCATTCCCAACCCGAAGGGTGAGTTGAAAGTCGTCACCACTCGAAGTGGTAAGACGCATAATGGACCCTTGACTCCTATGCCCCCTCCACCAGGGGAAGTGAATCGAGAAACCAAGGTGACAACGGACAAGGTGCATTTCTCAAGTCCACGAAGTACCGCACACGTCCAACCTCCAAATGTCCAAACTCCAATTCCGGAACCCGATGTTTCGAAGACTAATTCTGAGCTCAAAGTGAACCCCGTTCGAACTCCAAATCAACTTCCTTATCCATCTTGATTAAACGATCAGAAGCTTCGAGACAAAACCAAGCAACAAATGGAGAAATTCTTTCAAATCTTCAGTGAATTGCACTTTGACATAAGCTTCGCAGATGCTCTCGTCCTTATGCCCAAATTTGCATCTACACTCAAAGGGTTACTAAGCAACAAGGATAAGTTATCTGAGATGGCAAAGACCCCACTTAACGAGCGGTGCTAGGCGGTTCTCCTCAAGAAGCTTCCCGAAAAGCTCGGAGACCCCGGCAAGTTTTTAATCCCATGTGATTTCTCGGGGATGGTTCAGTGCTCAGCCTTAGCCGATCTTGGCGCAAGCATTAACCTTATGCCACTCTCGGTATGGAAGAAATTATCTCTTCCGGAGCTTACATCTACTTGCATGACACTCGAGCTAGCGGACCGTACTATAACTCGTCCACTTGGAATAGCTGAGGATGTCGTTGTGAAAGTAGGAAAGTTCCACTTTCCCACTGATTTCGTTGTGGTAGACTTTGATGCCAATCCTCGAGTTCCCCTCATTCTAGGGAGAGCTTTCTTAAGGACGAGTCGTGCTCTCATCGATGTATACGCCGAAGAATTAACCATACGGGTTGATAATGAAGAAGTCACGTTTAACATTAATCAGAACTCTAAATCTCTAACCACCAAATGCAACGTTGCTACGGTTGATCAAAAATCTGAGCCCGTAATTGCTTCCAAAAGAAGTGATTCGACACTTTCAAGATTCATGGTTAAGAGTACTTCAAAAAACGTGCTGAGCTCAAAACGATGAAAATTACCCCTGGTTCAAGCAAATGGTTTGAGAGTTGTGCTGCGGAAGTTAAGAGTATTTTTGATTATGATGAACAAGAATCGGAGATCACAACGGAAGTGGTGAAAATTGCTAGCTCCAAGGGCACACCACTTGTCCCACCTCCGGAATCGGTTTATCGTATTAAAATTGTTGATTCTGTGGATGGAACTAAAAATCCCACTCCTTATTCTGCACCAATCATTTCCGACTCTTCCCATCCTTCTCCTCCGATTGAGGGAAGTTATATCTCTATGGAAGAGCTCGAGGTTTTCTTTATTGATGCTCCAATTTCGCCAAAAATTGTTGAGCCCGATGGTGATCCGGAGGGAGATGCTCCGTTATTAGAAAAGATGATATTTGATGAACCGTTATTTTCCCTCCCCCCGAAGGAAGTTATTTTTGAAAATAAGCCGTCATATCTTCCGGAGCTCGAGCTTGAGGATTTTGTTCCCGAATATGAGAGTTTTATCTTTGATACGGCTGAAGAGAGTAGTGGAAATTCCACTTCTCATTCTGATTTTTCTCTCCCGGCTTATGAAGCCTTTTCTTTTGATATCGATCTTTTGGAAGAGACGAGTAGTGGCAGTACCACTTCTCATGCTTATAACTCTCTTCCCGAGTACGACTCATTTCTCTTTGATAAAAATGATCCGGTTATCTTCGAAGAGTTCTCCGGTGAACTCTCTCAGCCGAAATTTGTTCATTTTTATTTCAATCTTGAGAAAGATTTTAGTCTGGGGGGAGGTGTACGTAATCATAAGAATGTGCTTGTTGATAAAATCACCCCAGCCCTCCCTCCCGAGACTTTTGAACAATCTGCTTTTGAGGATGAAGAATCGATCTTAATTGTTATAAAAATCTTTCTTCCATTCCTCACATATGGTGTGATTTCTCCTCTCCTTCACTCCGTCGGGAGTGAGGATACTATCTTTGACCCCGGTATTACCATTTATGGTTACTCTTTCTTAATACCGTGGGTGTCTCATCGGAGTGGAACTTTCAAGAACTTCAATGATTATCCAAACATCTTGAATGAAAGTCCGATGGAGATTGTTTCTTCCACTTACTTCCCCATGAACCAATGAATTCGGGGTCGAGTCAAGCTAGTGACTCGGTTAACAAAAACATTAGCATTGCATGGGTAAACACCTATATTTCTGTCTTCTGTCTTCTTTCTAACAGCTAAGTATGGGGGAATCCCGCTGTGCTGTGCTTTTGTGTGTTATTTGCTCTTGTTTGCAGGTTTCCCTTAGATCGTGATGATTGATGCGCCTGTTTTCAATCCAGCCGCCCAATATCCGATCTTGTTGCTAACGATTATCTAGGGATATCTTTTTAATCCTGTTTGTGATAAATGAGATTTCTGTCACACACTTGGCTATTAGTATTACCTTTTTACGTTCTAAGTGTCGGCATAATAGCCGGTACTTTGAATATTGAGGGCAATATTCAATTCTAAGTGTGGGGGGGGGGGAATTCTCGCGAATTTTGTCACATTTGTACCCTCTAGTGCCCTAGTACCCCCGTTTTGGCCAAAATTATAAAAAAAAAATTTCGTTTTTAGATAAGAAATTGCAATAAAAAAGAAGTGTTTAGTCTTGATTAGGTTAGAACAAAGGGAATCCCGACTCTGCCAGAGTGTTGATCTGGCTGCTTCCTTAACGATTAGACTAAGGTTTTACGATTTGTGCAAATGAAAATGCTAAGCGTAGAATAGTTGGTTTTCTTTAGAGCTTATATAAGTAATCTACGGCTTTTCCTCCCAGGAATAAGTGCTTATTTTCAAACATTTGAACAAACAAAATCATTTTTTTCATACGATTTTGAAAAATACTAGTTCAAGGCTTTATTTAAACTTCGGAACAAGCATATGTCATAATAATGCAAAATGAAAGTGAGACGTTACTTGAAAGTTGCAAAAGTTAAGTAATAAATGTATGTGCTAAAAAAGCTACGGTTCAAGATCGGCCCTTGGATCCTTATTTCCGGAAGGCGTTTAGGTCTTGGCTACCCTCTTACACCGGCCCTTGGACCTCTAATTCAGGAATATGTGAGGTCTTGGTCTAACACCCTTGGATCCTCATTTCAGGAATGTTTAGAGTCTTGGAACTCTCCGTTGTAACGGCCCTTGGATCCTTTATTCCGGAAGGTGTAAGGTCTTGGTCCCCGTGAAACTCCGTTAGTTTATGTTGCACAAGTAAAAAAAAAAATAATAAAAAAAAATAAATAAATAAAAGGAATGATATTGCAAAATGCAAAAATGGAATGATATTGCAAAATGCAATAAGTTTTGATGTGTTGAATAAAGTTTCGAAACTTGCTTGTTGTAAATTTTAAATCCACCTTTCAACTAGTTTTAGTCAAAGTCTTATAAAAACGTCGATTTTTGTGATCAAAATTTTGAAAATCAAGCACATTCACCTAAGTTGAATAAATTGTGGGAGTAAAAAGTTAAGTTTCGGCTTACATAGATTATTAGTATAAGTAGTATTAGCATTTTACAAAAGTATTTGCACATTGAGTTTAAGCTTAGTTGGGAGTATAAAAAAGAGGATGACGATTACAATTCCCTGGAGACACCCATTTTGTGTGAATCCCGTTTCATGATACCATTTTTGAGAATCAAGCATGTTATCTATTGTTGTTCTAGTTTAAATTTCGTGCATTGAATAAAAAGTCAAAACGGGGTATACTTGGTATTCTTTTGATCCTTTCATTACTTCACATGTTCGGATTGCTAGGGACTAGCAATAGCTTAGTGCGGGGGATTGATGAGTCTCTGTTTACTCATCATTTTATGCCCATTTGATACGTAAAAAATGCTAAAAAAATAGCAAAATACACCAAATATTACTGCAAATATCCTTGGTTTGTGTTTTTATGCATTTCAGGTACAAAGGATTGAAAACGGAGCAAAAACGAAGCGAAAACGGACATTTTTGAATCGACTCGACAACATTTGTGCATTTGATTAAGAAAAGTCAAATTCAAAATCAACCCCGGGATATAGTTTTGGAACGCCATTGGAATCAGCTTGGAAAACCAAACCCAAAACCAAAAATCATTTTTACCTAACCCTAATTATCTAACCCTAATTACCCTAAACCTTACCGTAAATCTAAACCTAAAACTAAACCAACACCAAACCCAGCCCAATCAATACCCACAATCCAATCCATTAAACTATCCAACCCGACCCATTCCCCTTAACTAAAATACCAGGGTCAAACAACAAAGTCAAAACCACCCTCACCCCAAACCAGTTGCCGCCATTTCCATTACCACTCACCTTTTCCCCTTCCCCATACCTTTTCACCTCAACCTAAGCACTGCTCCAGCCACCCTATTCCCACCATCCCCCATGTCCAAGTACTTCTTCACGAGATGCCAATCCAAGCTGGCAATCCACAACTAATTTTTGGCGCCAAAATTCTATAAAGGGCTATGATGATGCTAAATCCAATCCAAGGGCTGGGATTTGTTCCAAAGAAGCACAAATGAGTCTCCATACTGTTCTTACCTCACAGAACAAGCACAAAAGGCATGAAGACCCCTAGTTCAGTTTTAGTATAAATAACTCATTTGTAAGCCTATCATGGCATGTAGAATTTTAAGTAGTTTTTAGTTTGTAATCTGTTTTTATCAAGTTAATTTAAGTTTTCTTTAGATATTAAGCTTTTTAATTCAGCCTTGTACTTGTTTTCAGAATTAATAGAAGTTTGAAGTTTTTTTTAGCAAAGAAAAATCTTGTTTATGCCCCTTTGTTGTTTCAACCATTTTCAGAAGCTCTCATAAGTGTAAAAGAAAAGATAAAAAGAATAGAAACAGAATCAAAGTATCATAGAAATTACCTTAGCATGAGACAGGAAGCTTTTGAAAGTTGCCAGAAATGGAATTGGCAAGATGGACTTTACCTAGCTTATCCTTGATAAGCTAGGAGCTAGTAGCTACCATTGGGTGCCCTTGTTTAGCTAGGGTCCCAAGTAAGTTCATTTTTTTAGCTTATTTCTCTTATTTATTCAGTTACTGTAGCAACTGCTTATTCTCTGCTTATTTTTGTGTTCTCAGTGCTTATTTGAGTAGTCATAGCTTATTTGATCTCAGTTATAGTTATGTTTTAGACTTTAAGTGTTCAAACCTCATTTTTGTTTTTAAAAGCTAAAAAGTCCAAAAACAGTCAAATAAACACTCAGCTTATTTGAGTGCTTAATTACAGTAGAGAGTTGTTAATTAGGGTCTAATTAAGTTATTGAATCAGTCATATCTAGAATCCTTGGTTTAAAATGGGCATTTCTAGTTTAAAATCCAAATCAGCCCTTATAAAAGGGTGTTTGGCTTAAGCTTAGTTGAGGGTCCAATTGCATGATCACTATTCATATGCCAGTTGTGGAATTTTGATCTTGCTTAAAATAAGCTAGATAAGTTGTTTGTTAGGTGTTTTGACCTGATTTGATTGATTTCATAATTTTGAGTTTGACATTGTAAGTGTAGCTTAAAATCTGATCATATAAGCTTAACATAGCAATAAGCTATTTTTGTCATTGTTTTTGATATTTCCGAGTTCAAAATAGTGAGTCAAGCTTGTTTTGAAGTATTGGTCAAATTGCAAAAAGGATTTGAAGTTATTTGCTTGATTTAAGGGTCTGCACAGAACATCAGAACCATCAAATTTGCAGACTGCATCAGATTTTTAAAGCCAAATTAAGTGCTTATTTGTGTTAATCTGAGCTTAAATATTTGGTTTCTCAGTAGTTTGCTAGTGTGTCTTTGCTTATTTCCAAATCCAGACCCTTTCTTAGCTTATTTGAGCTTTGGAATAAGCTCAAAAGTTGTCTAATCTCACAATATACCACTGAGTCATCAGTGGTTAATTGTGCTAACTAAGCACCTTTTCAGCTTATTTTTAAGAGGAAAATAAGCTTCTCTTGGTCTGATTTTTGGTATAGGAAATCCATGCTAGGTTAGTGTTAAATGTTATAAGTTTTTGTGGTCTTTTGTGGCTATTTCAGTGCTTAAAAATAAGCCCAAAATTGCCTTGTTGGACTGATATAGTTTTGTGCATCAGTGTTCATTGATTGCTTATTTGCTTTTTCTTGTGGATTATTCTGAGTCAATTAGTCATTAAGTTCATACTTGGTCTGGGGTTAGCTATTCAAGTTTTCTCTTAGCTTATTATAGCTTATCAGCTTATTTGCTTGTTGCCTCATTTTCTATTTTAAGCACTGATCTGAATCCCAGTCCTTATTCTGTGCTT
Organism: Artemisia tridentata subsp. tridentata; assembly: GCA_021014915.2. Lineage (NCBI taxonomy): Eukaryota > Viridiplantae > Streptophyta > Magnoliopsida > Asterales > Asteraceae > Artemisia > Artemisia tridentata. Next base: position 361,495,504 of record CP139508.1, on the reverse strand, counting down.
ATTTTCAAGTTTCAAAAAATAGTTTTAGTTATAAAGTTGCTTTTTGGCTTGTGCTTATTCAGCTTTAATCAGAAAACTAAAAAAAAATGAAAAAGAAAAATGGGGTGTGAGTGAGAATCGAACCAGGGACCTCTTGCCTAACCCAAGCCTCAAGCACACACCCAGCTGCCAAATGCACCAAGTTATGCTTGGTGTTATTTCTTTCCTTTTTTATTTTTATACTAGTTTTGTCTTTTTAGCTTATAAATGCTTATTTGCTTATTTCGTAGCTTATTTGTGTAGCTTTTTCAGTTTCTATATTTTTCCTAGATTAATATTAGCTTAATAGACTTTCTGATAAATTTTGAGAATTTCCATTGTTCATTTGCTATTTTTATCGAATTTATTTAGTTTTAACTGTTTGTAATTCATAATAATTAATTAAAAAGTAAAAAAAAATTAATTCTTTTTTCCAAAATTTTCTTTTATCATTTAGAACTTAGAAAAAATAGATTTGAACTTGTAGGGTTAATTTTTAAGATTTTTAGTTTTCCGGGCTCGTTTCTAAGTCCCGTTTTGCATTTTCGCGTACATGATCTTTTGCTTAATTTTCTTTGCACATTTCCCTTCCAGTACTTCATTAGAATAATAAAAACACAAAAAATCCAAATCCACACTTCAAGCACTTTAATCCCGAGCCTTACACGAAATCTTCGATTCACACCTCGCTGGGACACGACCCGGGTAATCACTTGCCCGGTATCACTCATATCGTATTCACGGGTTTTGTTAGTTAACCTTTTCCTAAAAGGTTGATTTGTCATTTCCCGCGTATCACGTATATATATTCGTCTGATATTATATATATACTTTCGTACGGATCAGGTATTGAACTCAGAAAGTTCTGTGTGAAAAAGGATACCCAAGAACTGTGAATAGGGCTTGTATTTATAGGCAGAGAAAATCTGGCCGTTACAGGGACACGGTACCACTAAACCACACATGGTACCACTAAATTTAGTGATACCGTGGTACCGTGCCAGACAAAAACGCTCCTCTTTTTGTCTTTTTTGGTGAAAACTTATTTGGGGAAGTTTGGAACTGATTTTGGGGGGAAAATAGCTTTTATGATATTTGAACTTATTTTTTCATTAAAACATTTCTTAATTATTCAAAAATAATTTGTAAAGTATATTTTTGAAAAAATGTTTTGTCACACTAAAAATGTGAAGTTTTAAACATAAATTCACTTCTTTGATTATTTGTCAAGTTGTAAATTTGTTTGTTCTTACCTAGAGTGATTTACGTAGAAATGGGAACTTTCGATTAAAAACTTGTTTACGTTAATTTTAACGTGAAGTGTTTTCACATTTTGTCATCCTCAAAACGTGAAGTTATCGAAAGATATAAATAACGTTTTTAGAACATTATTTGCATCAACAATCTCCCCCTTTTTTATGATGGCAAAACATAAACTCATTTTAGATTAAAGATTAATTTTAACAAGTTTTTAATGAGTTTACGTCCCATTTCTCCCCTTTTTTGTCGAAGCAAAAAGGTTGCTAAGGCTCCCCCTTGATGTATACTCCCCCTCATTTGGAGGACACCAAGGAATCGAGCAATGGTGCTTACTACAAAACAAAGTTAGATGACAAAGATACAATATCTAACATTTAGCAAGCAAAACAAATATCCAACCACAAAAAATGACTAAGTAGTCAATCACCAAAAAAATAAACCAACCACATAAAAATCCCATTCATTCATAATAATAAATGTCATACGTAAGTATGACTACTACAAAGAAAAATGAAAAACAAACTACAAGAAGCAAGAATAAGTCCTTAATGATAAGAGGCAAGCTTCATATCCAAAAGGGTCCTAAGGTTTATTGTTGAAAACTAAACATGAACATGTTTAGTTTTGTGGGCTAGGAGGTGGTGGAGATGGTGACATGATTAGGGGTGGTGGTGGTGTTAAGAGATGCTCCACATAGGAGAACATGAAATGTATCTCATCTCTCAAAGAGAAGATGAGGTTACGGTTGTAGAGGCAACATAGGCAATTAGCACTATGTAAATCAAAAGGATGAGGTTGGATTGGTTGACCCATGATAGGGGAAGGAGGTGGTGGTGAGTTTGTTGGTGATGGGGTTGGCATGACATAATCCAATTGAGTGATGGGTGAAAGAGTATAGTCCATGGATGATGGCATGGTGTTGAAGGAAGGAGATGATGAAGATGTGTAAGTAGAGGATATTTTGGAAGGTGCATTGGGTGGAGATGGTGATTGAGGTGTGGCTTGGGAAGGTGGTGTAATGACTTCATCAACTTTTGTAACATCAACAAAGAGTGGTCTAGTTGGTGGTCTTACGGTTATTCTAGATTTCTTTGAGATGTGAGTTGTTGATCCTTGTGTGGAAGACATGGTGTATGGGTAAGGTGAGGTTGAAGATGAGATGCAAGATTAGCTTGCAAGGGTGAGGCCTTATATAGGCAAGAGTTGTGGGATGTGAGCTAAAGTTGGTGGTAGTGTCCTATTGTGTAGTGAGGGAATCTTAAGGGTTATGAAAGTTTGCAAAAATTTGCAGGTTTGATTAAGGATGCAGGAATCTAGGGAGAACAGTGAAAATTCGTCAAACAAGGGCATGGTACCACTAAATACCACACGGTACCGTTAAATTTAACAGTACCGTGGCCTATTTAACGGTACCGTGACCTGGGAGTCACGAATTTTCCTGTACATCCTAGTTCTGGGCAGCTAAAGGAAGTTTTCTAGGGGGACCTTTTGCAGGAAATGTTGGTGCCTCAAACCACTAAAGATTTATTTGCCTAATATGTCACATATTAAGCTACTCCTAGCAAATAAAGATTATCATGCAATTTACTAAGATAATCTATGAGCATGCAAGCATAAAAGACAAAATACGCTATCATCCAAGAATCATGTATTTCAAAATTCAAGCAAGGTGATAAGATAAGTGTCAAGCATGCAAGAGTATTAATTCATAATCTATCATAGATAAACCCTAATAGTAATACTAATCCCTCCCTAACTACTTATGACTTAAGCTTGGTCCCGTTTTTATCACACTCGCATCCTGAGCATGCATTTCTTCCTCATGATTTTGATCATCAAATGGTGCATAATTGGTGGAGGATTCAGAAATGAGGATGGATGACACATATGACTCATTTAGGGGTTTCATGACAGGATCGAAGAGTGAGTATTGAGGACAACTAAGGTATGGGTGATAGTTTATGAGGTGGTGATAAAGACGAGTTAGGAACATCCCATAGGGTATCAATTTATTTTTGTTACCCTTGAGATGTACAATTCGCTTAGCGAAGAAGTAGGCGAGGTTGTACGGTTGTTGGGTTAGGAGACAGTAAATCATATGAGCACAACACGCCGGAAGTTGCTCACGATTTCCTGTTAGACTTAGAACATTTTCTCACAGGATGACTGCCCAAGAAAGTAGTTCATGACGAACCTCTTCCAAACGAATTTTTGTTGGATTTGAGATAGAGGAGTACTTATGAGTACGGATGAGTTTGGTAAGTTTGGTTGGAGAGGGTATATAGGAGCAATATGGACTATTCTCTTCTCGATAGTTGAAGAGAGACTCGAGACACCAATCCTCAATATAGGCACATTGCCCATGATTGGGGATTTGGAGGATTTGAGCAAATTGCTCAAGAGTTAAGATAAATTTGAGGTTTTGGACCCAAACCCAAAGTGACAGAGATTGATCCTCGTTACGTACGAGTTCAACTTGTTAAAAGAATTCCAACACAAAACAAGGACAAATGTGCTCGTTAATGTGAAGCAAGCAATCGAATCCTATAGCTCTAAATGAGGTGTTGATATCCCTATGATAAACTAAGGATGGATCAACGACTCGACCTTCATGAAACCGATGGGTTTCAAGATTAACATAGGCACGAATGTGACTACCGGGTGTGTTAGGTTCACGAGAGATTTCGGGAGTATAGGTGTCGGTTAGAAGATGATCAAAATCATACTCATGAGACATTTTTGTTACCTATAATAAAATTTTAAGGAAAAATTAAAATTGAGAGTAGTTGCTTTAAAGGCACGTGCCTAGTGTGTGCCTATATGCAAACTATGTGGAGGTGCGGTAATCTCGACTCTAGAACTAAAAATAATGAGATTACCCAAACACTCCTAACTTCACTCTAGCTCAAGCGAATATATCGATAAATACATATTAGTTATGTAATTCGATCAATATTCGTGAGATCATGTATGCATGAGAAAACATTTTTAGTTTGCATCAACAATGCACGAGAAATGTTTCATGATCCTAATTTCGTGAAATTTTTTGAAAATGATTGAATTGGGATGCTTGGGCTCCTTCAAAGTTTTGGCGCCAAAAGTTTTGAAAAATTTGATGACTTCTAATCCTAATTGCAAGTTTCCTAAACGTGATTCCTCTTAAACTTTCCTAATCCAATAAAAGTAAGGTTTAAACCAAAATGTGTGATTTAAGTAGGTTTATGCAAATCCTATGTTAAGGGAATCATGGAGGTTATGCATTATCTAATCCTAGTCCTAATTTTCTAAAGAAAAATTGAAAAATCCCCAATTCAATTTCTATATGAGAACAAACCCTAGACTCAAGATTAAAGAGAAATTAGAGTTAAATGACTTACAATTTATGTTGAAAAGGTGAAATTAGTTGATAATCTTGAGAAGTAATGTCTTAAATATGATCTTAAAAGGGTGTGATTGAGTTTTGGGTTGTGAGGTTTGGTTTTGGCAGTAGTTGCAGAAGTTGGGAAAGTTTAAAAGTGAGTGATGTGGGAAGAGAGGACTGAAAACGGGCATTGTCAGATACACGGTACCACGGTACCATTAAATTTAATGGTGCCGTGCTACTTTAGTGGAGCCGTGATCTGCAGGGATGAATTTTTGTCCCGTTTTGATTTTTGACGAATAAGTCTCGCTGTTTTAGTGAGACTTTTTAACACGAGGAAAGAATTTATACCTAATAAATTCTTTTGACGAGGAGGACCTAGACTAGATGAAAATAGATGACTTCAAAGAGTCATGAGACAAGACACACGAGATGACTTCAATATTTCCAGTGAAATATTTAAATAGTCATGAGATTTATGGAATATGTTTCATCATTCCTAGACCTAGACGAAGATAGTTGAAGGATTCTCGTTTGAGAGGTTTAGTTAGGATGTCAGAGATATTGTCCTGAGAGGGAACTTTCTCAATAGAAAATTTTCCTTTCTAAACGTTATCGCGAAGGAAGTGGTGATGAATTTCGATGTGTTTGGTGCGAGAGTGTTAGACGGGGTTTTTGCTCAAGTCAATAGCACCTTTATTATCACACATAATAGGGAGGTCGTCTAGATGGATGTCATAGTCTATAAGAGCTTGTTTCATCCATAGTGCTTGTTGACATGCCTTTCCGGCGCTTACATATTCGGCTTCGGTCGTGGAGATAGCTAGAGCCGTTTGTTTCTTGGAGAACCAAGAAGTTATGCAACAACCTATGTAGGTACAAGCATCACTCATACTTTTTTGATCCACATAATCTCCCGCATGATCAAAGTCGGCATAGACAACAGTTTCTACACCGGTCCCCTTGGGATAGAATAATCCCAAGTGTATAGTGGCCTGTAATGTATCGGAAGATACGCTTAACCGCTTCAATATGAAAGGTTTTGGGATCCTCTTGGAAGCGAGCACAAAGGCAGACACTAAACATGATGTCGGGCATACTTGCCGTTAGGTATAATAAACTTCCTATCATACCTCTATACTTAGTGCTATCCACAGACTCACCTTCTTCATCTCTCGTGAGTTTCGTTTCGGTGGACATGGGAGTTTTCATAGGCTTAGACTCTTCTAAACTAAACTTCTTAAGCATCTCCTTAATGTACTTAGATTAATTAAAGAAGATACCATCTTCCATTTGTTTAATTTGTAAACCAAGGAAGAAATTTAATTCACCCATCATGCTCATCTCAAACTCGTCACGCATGATTTTTGAAAAATCATCGCACAGTTCTGGACAAGTTGATCCAAATATAATGTCGTCCACATATATTTGAACAATGATGAGATGTTAATTTCGTTTCTTTGTAAAAAGTGTGTTGTCAACTATTCCCATGGTATATTCATGTTCAATCAAGAATGCTTTCAGTCTATCGTACCAAGCCTTAGGAGCTTATTTGAGACCATAGAGTGCTTTCTTGAGTTTATAAACATGATTCGTATTTTCAAAATCAACGAATCCCGTAGGTTGTGCAACGTATACCTCCTCACTGATATAACCATTTAGGAATACACTTTTCACATCCATTTGGTATAGTTTAAAGTTTAAGGCACAAGCATAGGCAAGGAGTATCCTAATAGACTCTAATCTAGCTATGGGTGCATAGGTTTCATCGTAATCTATTCCTTCTTGTTGGTTATAGCCTTGTGCTACCAACCTTGCCTTATTCCTAGTTACGATGCCATTTTCGTCGAGTTTATTCCTAAACACCCACTTAGTTCCAATGATGGTTTGATTCTTAGCTGGAGGTACTAAATCCCAAACTTGGTTTGCGGTGAATTGATTAAGCTCTTCTTGCATGGAAACTACCCAGCTTTCATCCTTAATCGCTTCACCGATATTCTTAGGTTCTACGGTTGATATGAAACAAAAGAAATTACTTTTGTTTGGAGCTTGTGACCTAAGGGTTCTTTGGTTTTGGTTTCCTATGACATTTTCAATAGGATGGTTCTTGGATTCCTTAATGTTGACAACTTCGTCAACTTCAACTATTTCATCCTCAATGTCATTTTCTAAAGTTTTCTTGCCATTGACCTTAATGGCTTCATCCTCATCTAAGTCATCATCCATCAAGGGTTATGTCTTAGTTGGTGGAGGAGTTTCATCGAATGTCACATTGAGTGACTCTTCGACTTTCATTGTTTCCTTATTTAGGACAACATAAGCTTTACTATTTTGGGAGTAACCTAGGAAAACACCTTCGTAAGACTTTGGGTCAAGCTTGGTGAGGTAGTCTTTAGTGTTAAGTATGAAGCACTTGCTTCCAAACACTCTAAAGTAATCTAGAGTAGGTTTTCTACCTTTCAAGATTTCATATGGTGTTTTTCCTAAGATAGGTCTAATTAGAATCCTATTAAGTATGTAAGTTGAGGTGTCCACCGCATTACACCAAAACTTTTACGGAATTGATTGCTCATTCAACATCATTCTACTCATTTCTTGTAGAGTACGATTTTTCCGCTCAACTACCTGATGAACTCAAATAAGTACATTTTATTACTATCATTTATCCTATTAATTTGACTTGTTTTACTATATTATGTATGAGGATTGATACTTAATTGTTTACTTTTGTAATTCTCAGGTAAAAACAAGCATTTGGTGAAACTTAGCGATTATGGACTAATAATGGAGCAAAACGTGCATAAAGTGGAAGTCTACTGACATGGACAAGATCAAGTCAATTCTGCTCCAGATGCGCCGCATCTCACTATCAACATGCGCCGCATCTCTATCAAGATATCACCAGATACGATCCAAGATACAAGAGGACATGCGCCGCATCCTAATCAAGAGTTACGCCGCATCTTCTGGCGGTGTACGAATATTCCTGAATATTATAATCTTGGACCCCACGCGAAGTTAAGTACATACGCCGCATCTACTTAGTAGATGCGCCGCATCTTCCCTCAGACAGAAACTATAAATACCCCGTAGACCAGACGAATTTAAGAGTTCGAAACCCTAAAACCGAAGTTCGGACAGCAGAACAGGAGGACGAATTCAGTCAAGGAGGCAGCACAAGACACACCCAAATCGAAGATACAAGAGCTGTAAGAAGGTGCTGCATGTATTTAATTCATTAAGTAGTTTTGTTTTATTGTGTTAGCAAACTTTAATTCATCAGGATTGGTGGCTTGTGTAATGTGACAACGAAAGATTGCACTCCCTTTAATACTTGCTTTCCCATCAATTAAAGTTTATATGTTGATGTCTTTGGTTACTACTTATTAGTGCATTGATAACCTCTGTGTTTATTAGTGGCTTGCGGGCATTTGACTGCGGGACAAGATGTGGCTCCCACGGTTGTTTCTAAATTGATCACTTAGGAATAACTTTTAGACATAAGTAATCATTAAGGGTTTACTCGCCGATGAGAATAGGACCAACGAGAAAGGGTTAATTACATACACTTCATATAAAGCTATCAATAAAACAAGTGACAATCTACTTAATCATAAGGACAGCCCTCTTATTGTCTCGAGTATCTATCTGTGTACGTGTGTGCTACTTGCTGATTCGTGCCTATTTGTTTATTTTATTATTTAATTGCAAACAAAACTGTGCCAGTCTCTCAGGCTGAAACCCCCTTGCGTTAGGATATTAAAATACTGATTAGATTAACTAGATAATACGTTCCACTCTTAGTGATCGACACTCTACTTACCATTATCTTCATACTGACCGGGTACACTGCTCGTTAAGTGTGTGTGTTATTGATAAGTCGGCTAAATATAAATTTAAAACTTGAGTAGGCATTAAAACTGCTAAACCGCAACGACACATCACGCGCATCAAGTTTTTGGCGCCGTTGCCGGGGAGTGAATTGTTATTTTCTATTAATTTGATTAGTATTTTAATTAGGTTTTTCTTTTTATTAGATTAATTGCATCATTGTACTATTTTGCATATTTGTTGTATTGTGTGTTAATTGTTTTCTTTTATTTTTGTGTGTTTATTTTTGTTTGTGTGTTTAATTTTTGTTTTTATTTTTCGTACTTTTCTGTTCTGCTATCGTTGTACTGTGCTAAATCAAACGATACGGCGCATCTGATTTCTCAGATACGGCGTATTGCGTTTAATTTTTTTTTATATACAACGCGTTTAATTAATTCGATACGACGCATCTTTTCCCCAAGATACAGCGTATCTGTTTTTAATAAGAAAATTTTTCTAAGCGATAAAGTAATACGACGCATCTGCTTTTGCAGATACGGCGTATCTGTTTTTGATAAAAATTTTTTCTAAAACATTAACGCCATACGACGCATCTTCTTTTGAAGATACGGCGTATCTATTATTTTGATTAAAAACAGTTTGCGAATTATTAAACAGATACGGCGTATCGATCTCTGTCGATACGGCGCATCTTACTGAATCAAAAATCTTTTATTTTTAAACGTAACGAAAATACGGCGCATTAACTTTTGTTAATACGACGAATATAATTTGATAAATATAGTTGATTTTTGATATTTACCTTGATCGGTCCGCTACTCTCGTGTGCTAGTTGTTTATTTTCAGGATAAATGATGACTCAAGCATCACCAAGAAGGATTACATTCTGAACCAAACCTAGAGACGCTAGCTGAAGTGACCGAACATTAGACGACACGAGTGGAGGAAAACTCAGTACTGGTAACATTGAACTTCTTTAATTCTTGAAATAGAATCCCAGGTAAACTCTACGATAATTCAACTGCCCAAAGGAAAGTTCTCTACACTATGATCTCAGTTTTATTATCCTTATTATACGTCTGATTCAATTCGTAATCTTAATTTTGTATGCTCAAAAAACGATATTTGTTCCTAACCTCGGAATAAATCCTTATCCACTAAACAATAAGATTACGATTATTAATGAAACGTTTATGCCTATTACTCTTATTTTGAATTCATCTATATGGTGTGCCGTTTTTACCCAAATTTGATGTATAAGGAACTGTGTTGCGGAGGCCAAGGTACGTTCTTCATTTAAATTTCGTTAACTAACATAGAGATACGGCGGATTTAAATATCCAAAGCGCCGTATCCCTGACCAACTAGGACTTATTGACTAGTCAACGGAATTAAATAGATACGGCGCATCCCAATTTTCTAATACGGCGCATCGTGTCGCCCTATAAATACGACGGGAATACGCCGCATAAATACACACAGTTAAGAACACGCACTAAAAATTATACTAGAATTCCGATCGTTCTTCTTTAATCCGCCTTTAATCCGAGCATTAATCCTTCTCCTAATCACAAATACTAAGGTAATTGTTACATTTCGATTTAATTTTGATTAATACGAAAATTAGGGTTTATAGGATTGAATCGATTCGCGCTTAAACGATATAGGGATATGATTAGAACTTGGCATTAATTATTTCCCCTAAGTTAATTTTAGAATAAGACATCGAATTTGACACTAATTGAATCGAACGAAAATTTAGGTTTTGGGTTTGATTTTGAATATCTAGCGGGAAGGCGAATTAGTAGTGGTGGAATGCGATATTTGAACTGATATAAAGAGTATATAATACTGTGATATTTAGTGGTAGTTTACGTCACGGATACGGATTCTCGATAAACGTGCCTGCCCCTTTATTTTATACTGATATGCTTTTAGATGCGGCGCATCTGGGTTGATTAATGCGGCGTAACGACCTATTTCAAAATTGATAAAATTTTAGATACGCCGTATTGATTAATCTAGATACGACGCATCTTCATACGCCGTATCTATTGTCTTGCATCGCATCTCTTATACTTTATACAGATACGCCGCATTGATCTAATCCAATGCGCCATATCTACCTATTTTGCAGACTGTTTACTGACTGTGAATATCTATTTCAGATGACATTACCAGAGGTCACACTGAGGCATCAGTGGCTACAGTTCGAGAACATGGGACTCACTCCTGCCACTCTAGAGGATTACTTGCATAGGCTCGACTCGATCTACTTCAAGAAAATATTCAGAGTCCAGGTTTTGAATTTTGACGATGTGGGGTTGATCGGTGGTGGACATGCAGCTGCTAGCTTACAGCATCGGATGGAGATGGTAGTTGTTGGAGATGATGAGGAGGCTGTGTTTAGGTCTAGTGCTTGGGAGAGACTATTTAGGATTGACGAGCCTCTGATTAGGGAGCTTATGCTGGAGTTCTTTAGCACGATTCATTACAGGGAGACTGATGTGGAGATTGATACAGCTGACACACTGGTGTTTAGGTTAGGAGGTGTACATAGGCAGATGTCGATGAGGCAGTTTATTTTGGCCATGGGACTACACACTGAGGAGGAGCTTGGATCTGCTGGGTTTGCCAGGTATTGGGCTGAGAGCTTACGGGTTGTCCCTGACAGAGGGGTATTCAGTGATTACTGGGTTAGGATTTCTTCGATGGGTGACATTGTTACTTCCACCCCATCCTACACACTGATCAGGGAGCCGATGAGGCGGCTATGTCACCGTTTGATTGCACTCACCATTTCCGGGAGAGGTCAGTCACCTGAGAAGGTGACCACTCTGGACCTCTTCCTTTTGAGGAGTATGGATGAGGGGATGTCGGTGAACATCCCCCACTTTTTAGCGCACTACCTTCACCGATCTGCTGCGGGGAGAGATCGGAGGAGCCAGATGACTGGCGGGCATTTTGTTTCGAGGCTGGCCCGCCATTTTGGAGTTATTGGAGCAGAGATCCCAGCTGGGCTGGAGGTTATTGTGGCCCGTCTCCCAGTTATCGATAGAGATTATTTGGTTAGACTCGGGATCTGCCAGGTTGCTGCGGGAGGTCACTTTTGGGCAGCATTAGGGCCCGCCAGAGCTGCAGGGCCAGAGGCGGAGCAGGGAGGACCTCAGGATCCTCCGGCTGCTGCTCCTGCCGACGAGGAGGTGCCACAGGCACCAGTACCCCCACGCACCGTGAGTCAGAGACTCGACGCAGTCGAGGGAGAGGTGATGGTACTGAGGAGAGACTTAGAGTGGGTGGTCATGAGTGTGAGCAGACTACTAGAGCAGCAGGGTGTTACACACGTTCGTCCAGATGGTACTGAGGTTGCAGGAGTGACACGTGCATACGAGCGCAGAGTCCGCCAGAGGACTGATGGAGCCAGCACTTCCGGGACCCATCCAGACGACCACACTCACCCATGACCTTACTCTCTTGATTTCATAGACATTGTTCCACACATTATTATTACTTTTTGAATTGTACTTATCGTTATTCTTATGCTTATGTTTAATGTTTCAGTTTATATTTCTTGTTATGTTTGACGAAGACTGGCATTAAGTTCAGCATGAGAGTACGAGAGGACGTATGAGATTAGACCATGGAACGAGCCATTTTTGCAACAGACTGTTAACAGTCTGCTTGGTTACTACATGCGCCGTATCTGCCTAAACAGATGCGACGCATCCTATCCTTTACTTTGTTTTATTTTCAGTCCAGGCCGCACGAAGATACGGCGCATCTCAGTTCTGAGATGCGACGCATCTCCTGCAATGGTCATATCTTATTTTATTTTTCTGCATTTTTATTTCCGACTTTAAAACTATTTATCAGTTTATTTTAATGCGGCGCATCCCTGGTTAAGGATGCGGCGCATCTTTATTCTGATCCGTATTTATTCCAGGCTCGATACGGCGTATCTTCTTCAATAAGATACGGCGCATCGACTGACCTGATGATTTTCAGTTTTAATTTTTTTTTAAGTTTTATTTTTCCTAACTACTAATGTGTTATGCAAGTTGAACCTTTCTTATCTTAGGTGTGTTTTAAAGTGTTGGTGGTATTATAGTTTCCTGGATTTCCTGTGGATACATAAAGTATGAAGTTTTAACGTTCTAATCCACAAGAAGATGATTTTTGCTCTTATACTAATGGAGGATCATACCGAGCAAATCTCAGGGGAGTTTTTCTGTTCTAATTCTTTTATTTTCCAGTTTTTAAACTTTTATACAAACAACGAGGACGTTGTTTAACTTAAGTGGGGGGATTGGAGAATTAGAACACTTAACAATTACTTGTCCTACTTTTCCAAAAATTATGCTTAAAATGTGCTTAATATATCAAACTTAAAAATTTTTTAGCATGTTTTTGTTTAAGATCTAAGTTACATAACTGCACACATGACATTATTTTCAAAAATTGTGATTTCTCAAAATTCACAAATCTATGAGTGTGCCGGTGACTTGTAAACTTTAGAACTTGGCTTGTATACTATTCGAGACCACCATAATGAGTATTATTTATATAATTGGAATGACTTGTCTAAATTGGTAAAATTCTAGGATTACACCAAATAGCCTTTATATGTTATGTGTTATTAGCTAACTACACTGGTTAGTTAACCCCCGTATAAACCCTTTTGTTACTCTCATTTTTAGAGTAAGATACCCCTAGAAAAACCCTCAGAGCCATTCCTTTCGTTTCTTACACCTATGTTTAAAATGTTTCGTTACACCTTAAACCTTAGCCTACCCTGTAGATTAGAATCCGTGGTTGGTTAATTGCTATAGGCAGAGTGTGTTTCCTTACATTACCTGTGTTCGCGTGCGTAATTCATTATCTATGGTTAGGTCGGGAAATTGCACAATGCAAATTGGAGTGAAAGTAAATATTGTATATCTTTGAGTTTATTTTTCGTGTGTTTACTACTTTCACTATTACCGTTATTTCTGAAAGTATGAAAAGTATGAAAAAATTATCCGGAAAGAAAGTTGTAGTGATGTGGTGAAATTTTACACATCTATGTTTATGTTTCAAGTAAAAAAAAAAAAAAAAAAAAAAAAAAAAAAAAAAAAAAAATCGAAAAAATGAGAAAAGAAAAAGAAAGAAAAAAAGAGTTGGATGTTTATTTTAAGCCAACGATGTAGAGTTATGTAAGTGGTCGATATCACCACTATTTGTTGTATTATATATATGGATTGAATGGGAATTGGCAGTTATGGGAATGCCAATTAAGGTTTATTCTTTGATTAAGATTTTGTTGAGTATAATTCGTGTCTACCTAAAGCGTGTGTTTCAAGTGTTAAAGCGTGAGTTATTCAATGATATGAGTCTTATTCATGGGATGGTTGGGATAGTGATTAACCACACTTAGGATTTTAATTTATTTGTTTTGTTTATTTTTATTTTTACACCAATTTATATCCCAAATGTTATCCATACCCTGTATTGTTCTTTATCCAACCGAACCTTTGATTTATTGAGATTAGGGATTTGAGCAATCTTAAGTATCGTAGTCGTGGATTCGGCTATGTATTTATGATTTTGTCGCCCTTTTTGATATATTATTATTGGTGAAGTTTGGACCTATCTTTAGCCTATTCGAGTTAAGGATTTGAGCAATTGCAAGTATCGTGTTCGTGGATTCGATCATGTATTTGTGATTTTGTCGCCTTTTCTGGAATTTGAGATCGATAGTGATTAAGAATAATTAACCCTTAAGCCTAAAAACCCTTTTTACCGCTTTAGACTTGTTATTCCTTAGCTTTAGTGGTGGAGATGTGTATACTTGCCAAGCTTATGATAGAATATTCGTCGCGACTGGACAGTTAAACGATTAGATTTGCTTTTATCGACTTATTTTATTTTACTTCTAATTCGTTAAGTGTTTAGTTGTGTGATTATGAAATAAACGAATACATGCTTAAATATAAAAATAAATCCTAATACATCTTTTAGGATACATTTTCATAAGAGAAATTCTAAGGTTTACTTGGGGACAAGTAAAGTTCAAGTGGGGGGATATTTGATGAACTCAAATAAGTACATTTTATTACTATCATTTATCCTATTAATTTGACTTGTTTTACTATATTATGTATGAGGATTGATACTTAATTGTTTACTTTTGTAATTCTCAGGTAAAAACAAGCATTTGGTGAAACTTAGCGATTATGGACTAATAATGGAGCAAAACGTGCATAAAGTGGAAGTCTACTGACATGGACAAGATCAAGTCAATTCTGCTCCAGATGCGCCGCATCTCACTATCAACATGCGCCGCATCTCTATCAAGATATCACCAGATACGATCCAAGATACAAGAGGACATGCGCCGCATCCTAATCAAGAGTTACGCCGCATCTTCTGGCGGTGTACGAATATTCCTGAATATTATAATCTTGGACCCCACGCGAAGTTAAGTACATACGCCGCATCTACTTAGTAGATGCGCCGCATCTTCCCTCAGACAGAAACTATAAATACCCCGTAGACCAGACGAATTTAAGAGTTCGAAACCCTAAAACCGAAGTTCGGACAGCAGAACAGGAGGACGAATTCAGTCAAGGAGGCAGCACAAGACACACCCAAATCGAAGATACAAGAGCTGTAAGAAGGTGCTGCATGTATTTAATTCATTAAGTAGTTTTGTTTTATTGTGTTAGCAAACTTTAATTCATCAGGATTGGTGGCTTGTGTAATGTGACAACGAAAGATTGCACTCCCTTTAATACTTGCTTTCCCATCAATTAAAGTTTATATGTTGATGTCTTTGGTTACTACTTATTAGTGCATTGATAACCTCTGTGTTTATTAGTGGCTTGCGGGCATTTGACTGCGGGACAAGATGTGGCTCCCACGGTTGTTTCTAAATTGATCACTTAGGAATAACTTTTAGACATAAGTAATCATTAAGGGTTTACTCGCCGATGAGAATAGGACCAACGAGAAAGGGTTAATTACATACACTTCATATAAAGCTATCAATAAAACAAGTGACAATCTACTTAATCATAAGGACAGCCCTCTTATTGTCTCGAGTATCTATCTGTGTACGTGTGTGCTACTTGCTGATTCGTGCCTATTTGTTTATTTTATTATTTAATTGCAAACAAAACTGTGCCAGTCTCTCAGGCTGAAACCCCCTTGCGTTAGGATATTAAAATACTGATTAGATTAACTAGATAATACGTTCCACTCTTAGTGATCGACACTCTACTTACCATTATCTTCATACTGACCGGGTACACTGCTCGTTAAGTGTGTGTGTTATTGATAAGTCGGCTAAATATAAATTTAAAATTTGAGTAGGCATTAAAACTGCTAAACCGCAACGACACACCACGCGCATCACTACCCCATTTGATTGTGGAGTGCGTGGAGCCGAGAAATTGTGTGTAATACTATTAGCATCACAATATACTCCAAATTGCACTTCATTATCAAATTTCCGACCATGATCCGTCCTAATTGAGAATATTGTACACCCTAGTTGATTTTGGACTTTCTTACTAAAGACTTCGAATTCCTCGAAAGCTTGTGTCTTATTCTTAAGGAATCTAGTCCAAGTATACCTAGAGTAGTCATCAACTATTACTAAGGTGTAGTGATTTCCTCCGTAGCTCCGTACGGTGGAAGGACCAAATAAATCCATGTGAAGGAGTTCTAGGCATCTAGAGGTCGAGACCATATTCTTAGCTTTGTGACTAGAATCTGCTTGTTTTCCAACTTTACAAGCGTCACAAAAGTGTTTGTCAAACTTAATCCTAGGTAGGTTTCTAACTAGTTCCTTAGTCACCAATGATTGTATTAAACGCATATTGGCGTGACCTAGTCTCCTATGCCATAGAGTAGAGTTATCATCTATGGTTGCTAGGCAATTCTTATCTTGAGGCTTATTTCCTATTTTCATAACAAATAAGCCATTTTCCTAACTCCTTTGCCTATGGTTATACCATTCCTAGTGAGCTCACTACCCTATTCGGAAAAAATAACTCTACACTTATTATCTACCATTTGACTAATGCTAAGCAAGTTAAATCCTAAGTTATCTACGTGCTCAACATTTCTAATAGTGAGGGAGTCTTGAGTAATCGTACCTTTGCCTATGATGTTGCCCTTAAGTTTGCTACCGAAAGTGACTTTACCTCCGTTGTAAGCCTTGTATGATGAAAATAGACTCCGGTTACCCGTCATATGGTTAGTGCATCCACTATCCTTGACCCATTCATCGGGCTCCAAGTCGATCCCCAAGCATATCTATTGAATAAGACAAACATTCAAACATTTGGTCCCCAATATCTCATGGGTCCAAAGTTGTTAGCATTAAACATCCCATACATTAGTTGCATTTGGTTAGGATGTTGGAACGGAAGACAAATTTCCCATGGTAGGTAACTTTGTAGTTGACGGTTATTCCAAGTTACAGGATAGTTACTTGGATAACTTTGTCTTCTAGAGTTACCTCTCGGTAGAGGAGTTCTTGACCGAGGTTTAGGAACATTTGTTTTCTAGGTGGAGGAGTCTTTGACCTAGTGTCGGGTTTTACAAAGCCAAGCTTGGGGTTTGACAAAGGTTTGTAAAACCTTTTGACTTCCTTTATACTAGCAATGGGTACTTTGGTACCATTTACAACTATGTGACTTGGTTTAGGACTTGAATTATTTTTCAGACTCGACTCAGTTCTGTCTCTAGCATCAGACGGCACCACTGTACCATTAAATTTAATGGTACCGTATGTACCTTTAGTGGTGCCGTCTACTGTTTTGACAGAACTTGTGGGTTTGACAAATTTTACTTGTTTCGTTTTACTTGTTGAAGCTTTATTTGGGTCAAATCCTAAGCCCACTTTGGTATGTTGACCATATTTAACGTTTTCAAGTATATCATTAAGTGTCTTTGTTCCTTTTCCAAACTTAATGATTCTCAAAGCATTTTCTTTGAGTTTCTCATTCTCTACTTGAAGACTTATTGATGATTTGCATCCTACATCTATTTCTTTATTTTTCTCAAGTCTTTTAACTTGACTCTTTAGTTCTAAGACTTGCACTTCTAGTTCATGCAATTTTAATTTTAGTGTTTTGTTTCTACTTAAAATTTTAGAACTTACTTCACATAGTTACTGTATTCATCATATAATATGTTATCATCTATTGACGAATTATCATTACTATAATAAGAAGAGTCGGAATGTACCTCATTAGAAGCTTGAGCCATAAGACATGTTTCGTCCTTGGGCTTCTTCTCTTCTTCTTCACCGCTATCACTCCAAGAGCCTCCTATGAAAGCTCTTTGGTTGTTGGTTTTCGGTGGTTTGGGACATTCTCCTATTAGATGATTAGGATCTCCGCATCTAAAGCATTTCCTATCACTCGTTCCCTTCTTTTCATTTCGGTTCATTTGGAATTACCTCTTTTCATCGCGAGATTGTCTAGGAAATCTACCTTTCCACCTAAGTAACTTTTTAAAGTTTCAAACGGCTAGTGCATACTCTTCGTCTTCACTATCGGAATCCGAACATTCCTCATCACTATACTCCTTCTTGGCTTTCAATGCTAGAGATCTAACTCTCTCGCTTTTTCCATTGACTATATCTTTGATTAGCATTTCATGAACCTTCAAGTTTCCTATTAGTTCATCAAGTGATAACGTCGCCAAGTCCTTTGACTCTTCAATGGCGGTGACCTTTGCTCTCCATTTGGGATGTAGAGCCCTAATAAACTTCCTAACATAATTCTTGCTAGTGTAACCTTCATCAAGAGCTTTAAGACTAGTAATAATGGTATTAAATCTAGCAAAAGAATTATCAATTGATTCATCTTCCGGAATGGAAAATTGTTCATATTGTTGAACAAGAAGATCAATCTTGTTCTCTTTGACTTGATTATTACCTTGGTGAGTGACTAAAAAAGTTTTTCAAATATCTTTTGCCGTGTTACACATAAAAATTCTTTCATATTCCTTTTTCGGCAAAGCATTATAAATCATCATTTTAGCCTCATCATTTTTGGCTAATTTTCTTTTAAGTTCATCACTTTGTTTATCATAAGAAACTATTTCATCCTTTTTAGTTTCCGGATTCTTTTGAATCGGTTGAAAGTCACCCTCGGTAATAACATGCCAAAGATCAATGTCTTTTGATTTCACATACGTTTCGAATCTTGTTTTCCAATATATAAAACAATCAGTTTCGAAAAGTGGTGATCTTTGCATAGATTGCCCTTCTTGATATTTGTTAGAATCCATTGATCGATTCAAGTTTTAAAATACAATTTACTTTAAAATCTTGACTGACGTGGCTCTGATACCAATTGTGGAAAACTAGAAGGGGGGTTGAATAGTTTTACCGGTTTTTAAATCTTCTTAAAAACTTTACTTTTGGAAACCTTGATTCTAATCTTATGTGTAATCAATCAACACCAATATGAACACTAGACTATACTAACTAATATAAACTATAAATGAAAGATAAAGATGGAAAGATCTAACCGGGACACAGAGATTTATAGTGGTTCGGTCACGAAGCTCTTCTTCGCCCTACTCCACTCCTCGAGTACCACACTTGAGAGTTTCAAGCACTATGTCAACAAAACCTCCCTTCAGGCGGAGAAAACCATACAACGTCGCTTATCCTATTTCCAACACTAAGCTAGATGTCGAGTGCTAATCTTAGCTAGCACCAATCTATCACGATCCACTTGATCCTTTACTACTTCACACTAGACTCGATCTACCCTATCTACTCTTTGATCCACTTGATCAATACACAAGCCCAATGGCTTCAAGAGATCTCCAAGATCTCACAAGATCACAATGATTAACCCTCACTTGACTCAATCTACTCTATCTACCCTTGATCAACTTGATCAACACACAAGCCCAATGGCTACTAGAGATATTCAATATCTCTATAAGATCACAATGATCTTTCCTCACAAACTCTCAAAAGAAAAATGATCTTGATATATACTATGATACAATCAAGTGTGTAACAAATGTCACAAGTGCTCTAACTACAACTACAACACTTTGTATCTACCTGGATACCTTGTGTTCTTCTCTTGCACTTGAAGAGGAATGAAGAGGATCTCTAGGTTGGATGATTGGATCACTCTTAAACAAAAGAAAAACTAAACTAAATGATCAAGAAGAGAAAATGTGATAAGGGTATTGAACTCAGAAAGTTCTGTGTGAAAAAGGATGCCCAGTAACTGTGAATAGGGCTGGTATTTATAGGCAGAGAAAATCTGGCCGTTATAGGGACACGGTACCACTAAACCACCCTTAGTGGTACCGTGCCAGACAAAAACGCTCCTCTTTTTGTCTTTTCTGGTGAAAACTTATTTGGGGAAGTTTGGAGCTGATTTTAGGGGGAAAAATAGCTGTTATGATTTGAACTTATTTTTTCATTAAAACATTTCTTAATTATTCAAAAATAATTTGTAAAGTATATTTTTGAAAAAATGTTTTGTCACATTAAAAATGTGAAGTCTTAAACACAAATTCACTTCTTTGATCATTTGTCAAGTTGTAAATTTGTTTGTTCTTACCTAGAGTGATTTACGTAGAAATGAGAACTTTCGAATAAAAACTTGTTTACGTTAATTTTAAAGTGAAGTGTTTTCACATTTTGTCATCCTCAAAACGTGAAGTTATCGAAAGATATAAATAACGTTTTTAGAACATTATTTGCATCTACAATATACATTCGATTTTATATAACATACTCATCTAAGGATGAAGTTTGCATCAATTATTTTCCGTATTTTAGGTGCTTCTTGACACCCTCGAACAACGAGGAATATCCATCAAACACTTATATTGCATCGTCTATACACTTGGCTGTATATGAAATATTTGTCTAAAGACAAAGCTTCTATTATACTAATATTTGTTTTGTAGGTTCATCTTGACGCCTTAAAGCAAGAGGGAGATTCTGTCAAGCATTTATAGAATGCATCTTATACATACTTTGTTGTATATCATATACTCGTCCAAGGACGAATATAGTTTTGCACTAATATTTGTTTTGTATCTTTTTAATCACACCTTGAAGCCTCAATCAAGGGGGAGCAACCGTCAAGGGGGAGCATGTACGCATTCATAATCATTCTCATTCTTTGACGCACCTTTGTGTTTCGACAAAAAGGAGTAGAAGATAGTCTAACATAGCTTACCCACGTGTATCGTTTGCTATGTGCATTTTCTTCATCATGCATTTTTCATATATTTTTTATATGTTGCACAAAACTAACCTTGATGTAGGTTAAGGGTCTTAATTTGATCCATGGATCCACTACCAAACAAGGGCAATAACCTAGGGGACGCAACAACTATAGGGGATTGGAGTAGACAATTTAACTTCACTAGAGATGATGCAAGCTCGCCTTTTCGGGGAGAAATGAAGTTTAAAACTCCAAGGACACACCTTTTTTGTTTAGACAAAAGGGGGAGAAGAGTGTAAACGGAGAAGGTAATGTAGAAGGTAATACGGACACAAGTAACTTTTTATATTTTACTATCTATCACGTTTACATAATTCGTCATCATCAAAAAGGGGGAGATTGTTAGTGCAAATATTACGATATTTAATCTATACAGTCTCGTTTGTTTTGATTGATGACAAACATGTAACTTGATACATAACGTAAAATGTGTAACTTACTCGTAATCATATTTTGTCTTAACATACATTCAACACCTCTCAACGTCTCAAGTCCTCGTATGCTACAACACAGGTTCGTACATGTTTGTTATATGGCATTATGATCAAACCCCTTAACAAATCATTTAGAATGTTTAAAATACGTTTAGAGTCACTAAGTATTTTAATAGGTTAAGCATTCTATTTCGAAGCTCATTTTACATTTTTCATTCACAAGTATTTTTATACAAATACATCTTTTGTAAAATGTCTAACAAATATATATTTTTATTTGTACAAGTAAACTAACTATAATATTCATACAAGTACTAAAGTTTACTTACACTTGGAAAAATACATATTATTTTGACAAGCACTCAACTAGATATTTTATTTACAAAAGGCTACTTACATTTTTTCAAATACAAGTAACTTACCTTTTTAAGTAAGTATGTACATTTGTTTAAATGTATTTTTCATAAAAAGGAAAACACTCTTTTATTACCTCATGCATAGTGTCATCTAAATCTTTAAAGATTACTAAAGATATTTTGGAAAGATTTGATAAAGATTTTGGAAATATTTGACAAAAGATATGTTGGAAAGATTGTGAAAGATTTTGAAAAGATTTAAATAAGATTTTTTAGATATTGTGTCAGTCACCCGCAGAACCAAAAAATAACAAGGACTGAACCAATTTTTGGTTCCGTGTGATCCGTGGGTTGCTGAGCTTGTTAGCTATAAATAGCAGCCCATTGTTCACTCATTTCTTAACCAGTTGAATACATATTCTCTCTTCCATGTTTGCATATATTTAGCTCAATATTAACACTCATAAATACCCTCATAACACATGATCATAATGCTTCTAACTTTAATTATGTTGTAAGCATACTCTTAAAATGATCCTGTGAAGCAAGCTCAGAGATCTTGAGTCATCATCCACCACAAGCATAGATATATGAAGACGTATCACAACAACCTCAGGGAACTTGTGATCTTCATCCATTGAAGGCTTCCTATCAATGAAAGTTCATTTAGATTAGTCATTCATATCCATTAGACATTTGTGTCATGGATCATCATTGCAAACATCACTGTATCATCACAATATATTCACCAAACTAGATTAGATGGTTTATGTGTTTGTGCCATAAAATACAAGGTTTGTTATGTTGTGCCATAAAACATAACTGGGGTGGTTGTACCCGAGAAAGAACTCGACATCTAGCTTAGTGTCAGAAATATTGTATAGGCGACGTCAGGTTGGTTCTACCTCGAACTAGAACCCGGTATTTAGCTTTGTACCGAAAAAAGTGTAAGCGACGTTTGTAAGGTTTTCTCTGCCGAGAAGGGAGCTTGTTGATTTAGTGAAATAACTCTCGAGTTGGGTACTCGGGGAGTGAAGTAGGACGGTGAGGAGTTCCGTGACCGAACCACTGTAAATAATCGTGTCCGGTTTACACTTTCTTTTACTTATTGCTTTACTTTTATACTTGCACTATATTATTGTTTGTGTTGTGGCTTGATGTTTATGCTTGTGTGACAACTTGTTTTACTATATGCTTCATATTAGTCATAAGACTATAATTGATATTTTTCATATTACGGCAAGCTTGATTGGATATTTGATACAAATGATTTAAAGTTTTTAAACGGTAACGTATTCACCCCCCCCCCTCTAGGTTTTCACACATTAAGTTTTCTAGGATCTACAAGACGCAATTCACGCAATAAATACAACAAACAAAACCAATAGTGCACTCTACGGTTGCGTTTTTAAGACGTTCAAGCTAGTTACATATAGGAGGTCAGCCAGTTTTCTTAACATAACGCGATAACAATCAACTAAACAAGAAACAACAAGTCAATATTCAATAACTAGGTTTCATTAGATCTAAGCAAACACAAACAAACTTAAGCTAGCATGATAGATAAAAGAAAAGATAAACAATTAATCAAATAAAACATAGACATATTGAATGATTAAACGAATAACTTATCTTCAATAAAGCATAAGGTTCAAGGGTTGAAAAACCCTTACAAGGCTGCTGAAATTCGACTAGGGTTTTTTCTCCAAAGATGTCACACTTTACGATGAAAACTTTCAAAAATATATATAGGAATACAGTTCTGACGGCGTCAGGTTATAGCCTCTGACGCCGTCAACTCGCCGTGGTTTAGGGTTTCGTCTGTGTAATCGCCGCTTTGACGGCGTCAGAAAGGGATCTGAGGCCGTCACTTGTAAAATCCTTCTGAGCCGTCTCTTGTTAGAATAAAGCGTGACGCCCATCTCCACTTTACACTTGACGGCGTCAGGTTATAAAGCCTTCAAAGTCTTCTGAGGCGTCACTTGTTAGCTCAACACTAGAAATCTTCCACGAGTTTACAAGGGACGACGTCACGTTGTGTCTAGTGACGCCGTCAGACCTCCAAGTCTGACGTACTTTTCGCGACTTTGTCGTTTTCTTCACTTTATCGTTCAAATATGCTCCAAAAGTGCCGTTTTCCACAATTCTCATCCCAAGTACCTAAAATTCAAAAAGAAACGATTTGAGGCAATATTTGATCATATTTACTCCATTTTTTGCTTAAATGACCCCTTAAAAAGATACCAAATAAATCCGTATCACATTTTCAGTTGTTTTTTTTCCATTTAATTCATCGTTCTTATTGTTTAACTGATTGTGTGTGATGAAATTCAGGATAAAACTAGGGTTTGGTGGTTGGGTGTTTGTGTGTGCTGTGGGGGTGTCCAAAAAAACCGAGGAATCAAAAGAACCGATGAACCGTACATTAGAACCATGGTACGGTTCTTGGTTCCTAAAATTCCAAATTTTCGGTTCTCGGGTCGGTTCGGGTAGGAACCGTCCGGTTCCGGTACTTTTCTGAAAGAACCGACTACTTTGAAAATATGAAATTTTACAGGGTTTATTTGGGACATTGTGTATTTTGTATAGCCATTTAAGAAAAAAAAAAAAAAAAAAAAAAAAAAAAAAAAAAACCTACTCATTATTAAGATGTAACATAAAAATCTAAAACTAAAAAACACATAATAAAATTAAAACTCTAACTTTTAATCCGTTCATAGATCATCATCATCATTCATCAACATGAAAGTAAGTTTATCTTGAAATTATTATCGTAAATTTGATACTTACCTATAGTATGTTTGTTCAATCATATTTGACGTAATTACTACTCATGTTGATGATAGCTTTTTCCATATTTTCGACGACGAAAAAATTAAATTATTTAAACACTTAGGTACTTGTGGGAATTACCGAAATCCTCGTACCGGAACCGAGTACAGTACCGGAACCGAATCGAAGAACTTTGGACGGTTCTTGGTTTCACTTTTTCCATGTTTTTGGTTCTTGGTTCTTTCGGTTCCGATTTGAGACGGTTCCAGTACAATGGACACCCCTAGTGTGCTGTGTGTTAAAGTGTGTGTTAGTGATCTGTAAATAATAAATTAGAGTTGTTGAATGAGAGGGATAAGTGGAGTGAGTTAGTGAGAATGTGTCACGCACGTGATATAATCAGGGGTGCGAAATAACTATATTACTTATTAAATAAGTTTAGCTTTTAATGAAAACTAGTCATTTAATTTTAGCCATCGAATGATGGAGATTGAAAAGCGAGTATCTTTATCATTTGATCTTCGGGAAAATAATGATCTTCAATGAAGCGAACTTATATGAGAGATATGAGAAGCGGTATGACAAAAGGTTTCGAAAGTACATGTTACAAGTATGAGTTAGTACATCTGGACATTGTTCAAATTAAAAAAAAATAATAATAAAAAATAAAAAATAAAAAATACATCTAAAATTTTGTGCATTAAACAAATGAGTTAGTACATCATATTTTATCAATATAAAAGGTTTGACTTTCATTGTCAATATCTAATTAAACACCATTCATGGATATACACAAAATTAAGGGTTGACTTTTGGTCTCAGCTCGATGGCTAGCCAAAAGACTACCTACTAAGAATAGAAGCAGTTTTATACTGCGATACTTTATTCTTGCATCTATTAGGGTTGACATCAAAGTGGTTGTGGTCCACTGGGTAAAGCTTATTCAGTTAAACGTGTTCGGGTGAGAGTAGTACCGTTATGGGTGATCTACCGGGAAGTCTTCAATTCTGGACCACAAGCTTTGTTGATATTAGGCAATGAAGATGAGAGCCTGTAAGGCAATAGTTGCGCAGGTTCGAATCCAAGCCGGCCCCGGTTTTCATCCGGCCGTTACTCCAGCGAATTATACTCGTGTGGAGGCGGTACGGTTTTCGGGTGGACGCCGTTAAAAATCCCCACTACGCCAGCGTGGACCCGGTTAAGACAACATAGCCTTGGTATGTGAAGGATGAAGGCCTGCCGAGATGACGGGTGCGATTCTAATCCAAAAAATGAAAGTGACCGTTCAAAAAAAAAATCTATTAGGGTTGACATTTGGTTTTCCGAAACACATATAACATGAGCCACAATAAATATAGTTCGAAGTCAATTTTGTGATTATAACGTTTCTCAATTATTATTTACCGGCTATATTGGTGCTTCTCATGTGCACTTTTAGTACCTATTAATGCAGCATTTTTTTTTATTATTATATTTTTATTTTTTATTTTATATATATATATATATATATATATATATATATATATATATATATATTATATATATATATATATATATATATATATAGTGAGACTTTCTTGCGAGAACCATTTTATCTGCGAGAACTGAGAGAACCACCAAAAACATACATGCACGCCTTCAATAATTGTATTTTTGCACATATGTTCTAAAAACAACATATATGTTTTTAAAAAAACATAGTTGTTCTAAAGAATTTGATAAGAAATTGGAAATACAACATTTTTCTTTGAAGGTGTGCATGTATGTTCTTATAAGGCGTGCAACGACAATATTGCGGCCTTGTGTAAGGTTTTTGTGAAAAAAGAGGATGGGTTCATGATGATATTGAAGAACATAGGTGGATACTTACGATTATTGATGATTTGCATGCATTTTTATTTTATTTTAAAAGGCGTGCATGTATGTTTTTTGTGGTTCTCTCAGTTCTCGCAGATAAAATGGTTCTCGTAAGAAAGTCCCCATATATATATATATATATATATATATAGTGAGACTTTCTTGCGAGAACCATTTTATCTGCGAGAACTGACAGAACCACTAAAAACATACATGCACGCCTTCAATAATTGTATTTTTGACATATGTTCTAAAAACAACATATATGTTTTAAAAAAAAACATGGTTGTTCTAAAGAATTTAATAAGAAATTGGAAATACAAAATTTTTCTTTGAAGGTGTGCATGTATGTTCTTATAAGGCGAGCAATGACAATATTGCGGCCGTGTGTAAGGTTTTTGTGAAAAAAGATGGTGAGTTCATGATGTTATTTAAGAACATAGGTGGATACTTACGATTATTGATGATTTACATTTATTTTTATTTTATTTTAAAATGCGTGCATGTATGTTTTTGGCGGTTCTGTCAGTTCTCGCAGATAAGATGGTTCTCGCAAGAAAGTCTCCATATATATATAATATATATATATATATATATATATATATATATAGGGAGACTTTGTTGCGAGAACCATCTTATCTGCGAGAACTGGCAGAACCGCCAAAAACATACATGCACGCCTTTTAAAATAAAATAAAAATACATGCAAATCATCAATAATCGCAAGTATCCACCTATGTTCTTCAATATCATCATGAACTCATCCTCTTTTTTCACAAAAACCTTACACACGGCCATAATATTGTCATTGCACGCCTTATAAGAACATACATGCACACCTTCAAAGAAAAATTTTGTATTTCCAATTTCTTATCAAATTCTTTAGAACAACCATGTTTTTTTTAAAACATATATGTTGCTTTTAGAACATATGTGCAAAAATACAATTATTGAAGACGTGCATGCATGTTTTTGGTGGTTCTGTCAGTTCTCGCAGATAAGATGGTTCTCGCAAGAAAGTATATATATATATATGTATATATATATATATATATATATATATATATATATATATATATATATATATATATATATATTTTTTTTTTTTTTTTTTTTTTTTTTTTTTTTTTTTTTTTTATTACACTCATTAGCTTAACTAGCATATGAGGACCTTATTCATGTGCAACGTGCAAGTTCTTTTTTGAACATTGGAAAGATTAAGGTAAGAGAAAAAAAAAAAAAAAAAAAAGAGCCAACCAGATACAAAAATAGACAAACTGTGCCAAACAACACCACCTCACTCATCCAAATAGCAAGCCGGGTTAATCACCCAAACGGCTCCAATTTAAAATTTGAAGTTTTCTTGAGGCACCATCGATTCAAAATCCAAAGCTGGGACAAGATCTGCACCTTAGCAATTAAAATATCTTCATGGCGAAGAGAAAATCTTACTGTTGGGTCTGTGTGCAAAATCCGATTACGCTACTTCCATGTCACCCAAAACGCCACCAGAGAGACTCCATGAAACACCTTACCAACAATGGGGGTAAAAGACCTCCTCGTGAAATTCCACCAAACAAAAAAAATAACCGGAGTTGGCGACGTGTCATTTATTGCCCTCCAAACAATCTAGCGTAGTAGCATGTAATTTAAATACTCCTAGTTGTTAGATAAAATGGTTGCTAATATCAACTCTTTTCTCATTATGATTTTTAAGCTCTTGTGACCAAATTATATATTTCAACATAGTTTATTGCCGATTTTATGATGATATTACCGATCCTACGATCATGCTGCTACAGATAATATTGTTTGGAAAATTTAGTGCACTTGAAAAATCAGTTCACACCTGGTAATGAGTCAGGAAGTTGTTATGATCCCACATCGGCCAAGTATGTGATTGGTTGATGGTTTATAAAGTCTAGGTGTCCCCTCCTCTTACAAGCTAGCTTTTTGAGTAAGTTCTACACTTGGACTTATGAATATCAATACGAGCCTAGTATGGGATAGGTTCGTATCAATTGGTATCAGAGATAGCCCTACCTTTCGAGGTTCCAACACTCGGAGTGGTGGCCTGTGGACGCATAGCCTGGACTGGGCCAGACAATGGGCCAGGCCCGGCGACAGCGGCCCAATCTACACCTAAAACCCTAATCCATGCCTATAAATACATGGCATGGGATCCTCTTCTACGACATCTTCAACAGGTTACTCTAAACCTAACACTCATCTACGCTATATCGCACCGATGACTAACTTGACCGTCGGAGGTGGACCCCGGGGCTACGGCCTCGGGTCCACTCCTAACAGGTTCTCTTTGTTGAACATGTCTAATAGGGCTCGAGAAGACGACTAACGGCCCAGGAGAGTCGTTGAATCAGTCCGCGCCAGATTATGTATCAACAAGTGGCGCCATCCGTGGGACCCGAAAAGTTTCGTGGTTCTCATATAGCCGGAAAGTAACCATCATGTTCAAAATCCGGTATCTTATTATTTACGATTCGTACATCATTAAATCGGTACATGCGATCTTATTATTTATTACTATTCGTACTGCGAATCAGAATCATTAATTATAGATCGACTTGTGCAAAAAGTATCTTATTTATTACTGCAAAACGTGAGACAGATATTTGCAAAAAGTTGTCATGCGATTTATTATCTTTTAAATAGAGATCTTTTATGTAAATCTTTTACAATTTGATTGGTCAACAAGATTTGACATGCGATTTGATTTTACATAAATCTTTTTAACTTGGTAAACACGATTTTACCTAAGTCGCACTAAGTCCGCACGATCGGACCTACTATATCTTTTAGCCGCGAACAGCGCAGTCACGATAAATCTACCCGCGTTAGGCCGTGCGTATAGAGATCTTCGCAGACTGGCGACATGAGCGCACTGTCACGATACAGGCACCACGATGCTAGTCAATCGCTATGCGCGCACTGGACGAAAGCCGTGGTCATCTGCGATCATCCACAAACGTTAGAGTCTATGCGGTCACGATACATCCATCTGCGTCTGTGCGTGCAATTGAAACTATTAGTCGCGGTCATGGTACATCCATCCGCGCCATTGTTTTTTCTATAATAAAAAAGAAAAACAAAATAATTAATTGTTTATGCAGTTGTAACATCTCACGATAGGTGTGATTCGCGCTATTTTACATGCTACGTGCTATATATATGCTACGCGCTAATTTTTTATTTCATTATCTTTTATATGTTGCGATTCGCGGCATATACTTATAATATTTGCATTAAGTTTTTTTTTCAGAATTTGAATAATTAAGTTTAATGCTCCTACACGCGTAGCACCATCAAACTTGGGGGGCTACCAGGATACGCACTGTGTGAGTACGCATCACGCAGGTATATTTGGAAGCAGATCGTACGTAAGAGGTATCGCGAGCCCTGTACAAAGACGGATTTAAATATTCGCACCCTATCGCCGCAGGGGAGACGTCTTCTGTCGTTTGTAAAGACGAATGTAAAGTTCGCACACAGCGCGCACGGCGCGCACCTTTGTCGCGAACAACGCACATCTTGCACCTTAGTCGCGGACAACGCGCACGTTTGTCGCGGACAACGCGCACTTCTGCCACAGAAGTACATCTTCTGTCGCACCATGTTACATCACTACTGGAACAAGGGTACGCCCTTACCCAGGATGCAGCATGTGGGATCCACCTTCACCACGGACACCTTCACCAATGTGAGACAATCTGTATCGCAACTCCAGTGCGCACTGTCGCATTTGGGTTGCGCAGTATGGTCCGACCCATGTGCCTACAAGGATGCGCACACATGGGCCGTGCCGTCATTGTTGATTAGCCTACGCGGCCATGAACAGAGCTTAAGTTTAGCATCCGCACTCAGGTCATGCGCATACTAAACTTGGGGGGCTTGTGGACGCATAGCCTGGACTGGGCCAGACAATGGGCCAGGCCCGGCGACAGCGGCCCAATCTACACCTAAAACCCTAATCCATGCCTATAAATACATGGCATGGGATCCTCTTCTACGACATCTTCAACAGGTTACTCTAAACCTAATACTCATCTACGCTATATCGCACCGATGACTAACTTGACCGTCGGAGGTGGACCCCGGGGCTACGGCCTCGGGTCCACTCCTAACGGGTTCTCTTTGTTGAACAGGTCTAATAGGGCTCGAGAAGACGACTAACGGCCCAGGAGAGTCGTTGAATCAGTCCGCGCCAGATTATGCATCAACAGTGGCCTGTGGAGTGGTGGCTTGGACCCGAAAGAAGGGTGCCAACCGTGACCAACATAGCCGTGACCAACGAGCTCGGAGTAGTGGCCTATGGAGTGGTGGCTTGGACCCAAAGAGGGGTGCCAACCGTGACCAACATAGCCGTGACCAACGAGGACGTTGGTTCTTCAAAGGGTGGGGTATTGTTATGATCCCACATCGGCCAAGTATGGGATTGGTTGATGGTTTATAAAGTCTAGGTGTCCCCTCCTCTTACAAGCTAGCTTTTTGAGTAAGTTCTACACTTGGACTTATGAACATCAATACGAGCCTAGTATGGGATAGGTTCGTATCAGAAGTACGGAGTGTACACCCCATCAGGTCCCTGATTACCCTGATCACTTAAATAGTGGTTAGGAGTAACTTATCAAAAGGTTTAATCCTTCACTAAATTACTACTGCTAGTACTGTCTTAGTACTGCTGGAGCAAAGTTAATACTGCTAGTAGTAAGTTAGTATTGCTGGAGCAGAGTTAATACTGCTACTACTTTGTTAGTACTGCTAGTACTGAGTTAGTACTGCTGGGATAAGTATGTAACTACTTTGACATATTCAAGTGGCAGTTAAAACTGCACTTATGACCACGTTTAATTGGTCATGTAACCACTATTTTTGCTATAATGGAGATAATTATGAGGTGATTAATGGGCCGATTAATCATCATAATTCTATTTGACTAGTTGTGAGTACTTTCCTATATATATAGAAAATCAATCAAGCATGTGAGATACGATAACAGAAAACATAAACACTTGGATGTGCAAGGGTTATTGATTTGTGCCTAATTCAATAATAAACATTTGGTCTTATCCCAAGTAGATATTCGTGATACCCAGGAAAAAGGGTCGAATAGTTTACTTTGAAATGTGATAACACGATTCCAAGTGATAACCGGTAACCATTATTGGTACGTAGTTAGGTCATTAATTATCTTCACCCTGTTCTGGGCCAACCAACAACCAACAATCAAAGTAAACTATTTTGTGATAATCAATGGTTGCTGCTGCTATGAAACACATGGCTTCAAACTTTGCCAAGCTTGATAAGTTTAAAGGGGGTGGACTTCAGGAGATGGCAGAAGAAGATGCACTTCTTGCTTTCAAGCATGAGTGTGGTGTATGTTCTGAGCACTCCTATTCCTGATGATGATGATGATGCTACTGTGGAACAAATAAGGAAGATGAGTAAATGGGAGAATGATGATTACATTTGCGGAGGTTTAATCCTCAATGGTATGTCTGACTCTCTCTTCCATATTTATCAGAATGTTGAATCTTTCAAAGAACTATGGGATTCCTTGGATGCCAAATATATGGCTGATGATGCATCAAGTAAGAAGTTTCTTGTAATTAATTTTACAAATTACAAAATGACTGATTCAAGACCAGTTATGGAACAATACAATGAACTTCTTGGTATACTTGGAAAGTTTACACAACACAAAATGAACATGAATGAGGCTATTTCAGTCTCTTGTATTATTGACAAACCCCCTCATTCTTGGAAAGATTTCAAGCATACCTTGAAACATAAGAAAGAAGAACTGACTCTTGTTTAGTTGGGCAGTCATCTGCGTATTGAGGAATCCCTCAGGGCGCAGGACAGTGACAAGCCAAAGAGTAGCAATGCTACAGTTGCATCAGTTGTCAATATGGTGGAACATAACAACTCCACTAGGTACAATGACAACAAGAGCAAACGTAAACATCATGATAACACAAGGGCTGACCCTAACAAGAAGGCTACACCTACTTGTTGGAAATGTGGCAAAACTGGTCACATTAAAAGGGATTGCAAAGGTGTTAAGGTTGGTGGTAAAGCCAATGGTTCAGGCACTAGTGGTTCAGGGAGTGGTGGTTCTGCCAACTCACTTAAAGGTCAGAATATGTTTAATAAATCTTTTCAGATTTATTACGTTACATATGTATCTGAATCTAACTATGTGCAGGATGATGATGTTGCGTGGTGGGTTGACTTTGGTGCAAATGTTCATGTGTGCAAAGATAGACGTTGGTTCAAGACTTACGAGTCACTGAATGATGGTTCTATTCTTTACATGGGAAATGAGTCAACAGTCCTGGTGCATGATCGTTGTTGTGTAGATCTTAGTTTTAGTTCTGGAAAGATTGTAACTTTGTTTAATGTTATTCATGTTCCTGATATAAGGAAGAACTTGGTTTCAAGTAGTGTTTTGAATAATCATGGATATAAACAAGTTATTGAATCTGATAAATTTATATTATCTAAACATGGTGTGTTTATTGGTTTTAGTTATTTGTGTAATCAAATGTTCAGGATTTATATTGTCCCTGATTTTGTTAATTCAACCTTTATGTCAACCTCTAAACTGAACGACTCTACTCTCTGGCATGCTAGACTTGGCCATGTACACTATAAAAGGATGCAAGATATGTCTAAGGATGGGTTAATCCCAGCATTTGACATGGAAACTGAAAAGTGTAAGACTTGCATGTTGACCAAAATAACTAAGAAACCTTTTCAGGATGTAAAACGTGAGACTGAGCTCTTGGAGCTAATACACAGTGATCTGTGTGATTTGCATGCCACTCCCTCTTTGGGGAATAAGAAGTACTTTGTGAAATTTATTGATGATGCTTCTAGGTTTTGGTATGTCTATTTATTACATACTAAGGATGAAGCACTAGATAAATTCAAAGTATTTAAAACTGAAGTTGAATTACAACTTGGGTCCCTGATCAAAAGATTAAGGACTGATAGGGGAGGTGAGTACATGGATACTCTGTATTTTCAGTCTGTTGGTATAATCCATGAAACGACTGCTCCCTATACTCCTCAGCAAAATGGTATCTCTGAAAGGAAAAATAGAGTGCTGAAGGAGATGGTTAATTCTATGTTGTCCTATTCAGGGCTGAGCCAAGGGTTCTTGGGTGAAGCTATGTTAACAGCTTGCTATTTATTAAATAGGGTTCCTAACAAAAGGAAAAAAGGTTACCCCTTATGAACTCTAGACTAAAAAGAAACCCAACCTGAATTATCTCAGGGTATGGGGTTGTAGGGTTGTTGTAAGACTCCCTGATCCAAAGCAGAAAACTTTGGGTGAAAGAGGCATTGAATGCATCTTTGTTGGATATGATGAGCATTCCAAGGCATATAGGTTCTATGTTATTGAACCTAATGAGTCTGTTTCAACTAACTCAATAATTGAATCAAGGGATGCAATCTTTGATGAGAATAGATTCTCATCAGTCCCTAGATCAAGTCAGAGGATTCCAAATGGAACCGATGACATTGATGTATTAGAGGTCTCTGATGAGGTCCCTGATGAGGTTGTGGTTCAACAACCTGAACATGAGCTCAGAAAGAGCAAAAGGACCACGACTCCAAAGTCACTTGGACCTGAATTTCAATTATACTTAATTGAAGGTACAAGGGATGAGGTCTCTGACCAACACTCCTATTGCTTTAATGTTGAGGATGAACCCAAAATATTTTATTAAGCAATGAAGTCCCAGGATGTTTCTTTCTAGAAAGAAGCAATAAATGATCAGATGGACTCTATCATCACTAGTACAGATTTGGCCTACGGTCACACAAAAAATGTGTGACTATATGCATATAGTCACACACGTTTTTTTGGGTGTGTGTGACGAAAAGTCGCGCCACTGTAGGTGTCATATGGTCACATTGTTTAGTTTGTGACCGTTTTCATTGGAAAAGAGTGACCAAAACCCGAATATGTGTGACAAATTAGGCACAAGTTTTGTTGGATTAATCATTTTTGTGTGACCGTAAACACTTTATAGTCACATGAATATATAATAAATGTGACGTTTGTGATGATTTAGTCACACAACGTGTGTTGTTTTTTTGGAGTTAGTCACATACAATTTAAAAAACAGTGGCCAAAAGTGTGAATAAGTGTGACCATATGCTGTTTAAAGTTAAGACATGTGTATTTTGTGTGACTATTGTTCATCCAATGGTCACTTGAATTTTTTGTTTGTGTGGCCTTTTATAATATTTAGTCACACAAAACATGTTTGTTTTGGGTATTTAGTCACATACAATTAAGCAAAAAGTGGCCAAAAGTGTTAATAAGTGTGACCATATGCTGTTTAAAGTGAAGAAATGTGTATTTTGTGTGACTATTGATCATCCAATGGCCACATGAATTTTTATTTGTGTGGCCTTTTGTAATATTTAGTCACCCAAAGCATGTTTGTTTTGGGTATTTAGTCACATAAAATTAAGCATAAAGTGACCAAAAATGTTAATAAGTGTGACCATATGCTGTTTAAAGTAAAAAAATTTGTATTTTGTATGACTATTGATCATCCAATTGCCACATGAATTTTTGTGTGTGTGGCCTTTTGTAATATTTAGTCACACAACGAATTAAACAAACAGTGACCAAAAGTGTTAATAAGTGTGACTATATACATCTTTTAGTCACATTTAAGAAATCAATATATATCAAAACAAATTCAAATATATATCAAAACAAATTCAAATACAATAATATCTAACAGCAGTACTAACTATATGAACCAATAGTACTAACTTATAACTAACAGTTGTAACTAATACACTAGCAGTATTAAAAATGATCCATCTGCTCATACTATAAGTCAGCAGTAATATCTAACAGCAGTACTAACTATTAGTCAGCAGTCCAGCTCTGTTCAACAACCTCTCTTACTCTTCTGTTGTAATCACGTTTCATCTCATTAAACATTCGTGCCGCTTCAGAACTAGCAGGGGAGTTTGGGTTTGGGTCAAAGAGCAATGACTGTCATACAGTAGAAAAAATTCCATCAGAACACAAGAACAGAAGTAAAAATAGCAGCAACATCATATATAGCACAGAGACACATGCTATAGATTTTCAAGAGGAGTCTGCAACATCTTTATTGAATTTACAACGTCTAAAGGGTTGTAAGTGTGGCGGATCTAGGATTTTTTCAACCAGGGTATGCAATACCTTAACAAACGAATTGGTATATTTTCCTAATGCTATTAAATAGTACAATACTAGTACCCTATATTTTAATGTATGCACACACATACCCTGGAGTCCATGTAGGTCTGCTTATGATGATAGGACCCAAAGGGAAAATGAGCATAACCTTGTGCTGGTGGATAATGGACTTTCAGATCCCTCATCAATAGATATAGGATCAAACAGGCATAAATTGGGCGTCCTAGGAGTTGTCATGTTTGAACCCTTTTCACTTGTATTATTAGCATCCGAATGAAAGGGAGAATTTTCTGCTACAACAAAATCATCTAACAAGAGATCTGCAACACAGGAAACAAATAAACTTATTATTGTCGTCCCGGTGCACCAAAAATCTTTGGCTTTGGAAAGTTATAATGTAAAAGAGGGAAGAGTTACCTCCCCTAAGACCACCATATACATAAACACAAGAACCAACTGATGACGTGGCATGTTGACACCGACGCATGAGCTCCAAATATGGATATTCAGTTTGCTCGTTGCTACTGTGTGAAGAAGTCACCAAACCATGTCTATCTAACCAAACTCCAGCAGCCGTGTCAAGCACTATAATATGTAATCGCAATAGCAAATATTACACTTTCTTCACTGAATTAATTGAAAAATTATATTTGCATGTAATTAACCTGCAACAGCTGCTTCACCCTCGACCACACGCCCTCCCCTAAGAGCTCCTCCTATGATTGGAGAATTCCGTCCCCTTGGGACTACCAGTAGCTTCGGTTGTTAAATCTCGTGTGTCATGCAATCTAGCACCAACAAATACCTGATCACAAGCCAAATAGTTCAAATTAACGACAATACTGAATAATATAACATTATCAGAATTTTAAAATCTTGATTTTTGTTTTTTTACTGCAAAAGGAAGTATTCGATCAATTGAAGGATTATAAACTAATACTTACAGCAGCATGTTGGTACCTTGATGATGGTGAAACACCAGGTGCAAGATTCCATTCCCATTGTCCGTTTTTATGCATAAGTAGTGCGTAAGCATCATCTAAAGGCTGTAAATCATGCACATATACAATCAATCATCAGCAAAAAATGTAAGGTTGTAGATGCATATATACACGTGTGTACGTGTGTGTTGGATATGACATGCAGCAGAACCAAATTAACATACCACGCCTGAGGTGTCTCTTCCACCACAAAGAAAAAACATACCATTCGAGCGTGCACTAGCTGTAGCATACCTATATACAAATAAATGATAAAATGAATATTACTCTACAATACTGGTTAAGATAAAAATGTGACATCTGCAGAATCATAATGTAAATACACCTGTGAATTTCAAAATGTGCACACAAAGAAAATGCATACTTACATTCTAGCTGAAGGTTTGTCACCCCCTGTATCTAGCTTCAGCCACACATATGGTTTTTGAGCAGTATCCAATGCCCAGACATCTGAAAGCACTTTCTTTCCTAGAGAAAAAAAATTGCTATTTTA
This sequence comes from Artemisia tridentata subsp. tridentata, assembly GCA_021014915.2. Lineage (NCBI taxonomy): Eukaryota > Viridiplantae > Streptophyta > Magnoliopsida > Asterales > Asteraceae > Artemisia > Artemisia tridentata. The sequence continues at coordinate 361,458,617 of CP139508.1, read as the reverse complement.
TGTCTAAGAAGAAAACGGAAAATATGGTGTGCATGTTACTTTTGAGCAAAATAAAGAGCATTATTGCAAGAATATCGAGTTTTTATTTGGAGTCTTGAGTTACTAATTAAGATTCAATTTGTAGGACAGCTAGTCCATCACTTACTGTCGTTGCCACTAAAAGTAACAAGATATCGTTGTGAGACTAAGTCCATGACATGACCATAACGAGGTCCAGGACCCTGCCCTTGAACAACAACTCTGCACTCGTGTAAAATAAGATGTCACATATCAATACCTTATCAATGAGAAAAAGCATCCTAAACATATCAGTGGCAGGCGCTTACCGGTGCCATTTATATTTGTCGTTAGTCAAGTCAAGCACATAAAGATCAGAAGTCGAATGGCCAGCTGGACCTATGCCACCCTAGCAATGCAGCATCAACTTTATCACAAATCACAAACAATGAAGAGTATTTTATTCTCTTGCTTCTATGTTGGACCATAAATGTAGTATCTAATCACCTGAAATACGACCATAGTCCCAACAGTAGCAGCTGCATGAGCAGCCCTAAATGAAGGGGGGGGGGGTCCCCAGCCGGTGTCATTCTGAATTTACAAATCAACATTTTATTTCTAAAAAGGTTACCGAAATTAAAGGAAAAACGGTTAATGTAAAATAGAAGCAACCTGGTCCATTTTCTTTGGCAAGACAAAAGACATCACGAACCATTCTGGGGCCCTGCATAAAGCATAAGCGGAATGAGATGCTTATAGCAGTCATTATACCATGTCTTAAAACATGATATATTATAACAAACGAGGTGGGTCAATACCAATCTGTTTATATAATTTGTGATGAGTCAAAGGTAGTTCAACAGCTTCACAAATTTCCTGCTTTTGGATGTCACATCCTCCAATATCCTAATAGATCGCATTCAAAAGAAACAACATTGTTAACTATAAAGAAAATCACATAGATTTGGTCCATTTGGCAAACTTTTCGTATTTGTTATATCTTGAGCAAGCATTGATGTGAGCAATAGTACATAAATATGATATATTAAATATCTTATGGGCATCTACACTACTTAACAGCATACAGACTAGCTCACCACAAATCTCCATAAAAAAACTGAAACAATGATGGCATATCTCTAATATAGAACTCAAAAGGCTAGATTATACCTTCTTCTGCTCTTCCTCAGATTCTGAGGAGCTGCTATCCTCATCAGATGAAGATTCTTGTTTCTTGGCATTCTTCTTTGAAGTCTTGGTCTCAGTCTTCCTCTTCTCAATTGCCTGTACCACAGCTCCATTGACAACTTTCTGCTTCTTGCTACTCACTACTTGCTTCTCAATAATCTCCTCTGCATCTCTCTTGCTTGAATCGTATAACACACTAATAAGCACACTAAAAAAATACTCAGCATATCTCACAATAACTCAACATATCTCACAGATATACAAATTCGGGTCTCATGAACCTTAATTTCAAAAGTTAACCAAACACGAAATTGACTCATGAACACCAAGAATTGATGATTAAATTGAACATATAACACATTAAAGTACCTGATTCATGGAAATGTGGACCTGAAATCGGGAGTGGGACTGGCTAATCGCGAGGGTCTGTGGTTGACTAGCAAAGAAAACCAACACGGTATAGATTCATGTCTAGTGGTTGGTTGTGGTATGCTTATTACTTGTGTTATGGTTTGTGGTAAGGGTCGGAATTAATCTGTACTGATGGTTTGTGGTTGGTGGCAGAGAAGAGAGATAAGTGGAGAGTAGTAAAAATAGTGGGCTGTGAAAATATGTGACCTTGATAAGTATGGAGGGATAATGAAAATCTAAATTTGATTTTTGGGGGAAAAAGTGGGCGGGAGTAGTGAAAATGTGTGACAACTGAAAAGTATGGTGGGAAAATGAAAATCTAAATATAAAACATTTGAACTATAAAAGCAAAAGTGTGACTATATATGACATTTGGTCACACTGTTTAAGTGTGTGACATATATTTGTCACTTTTAAATGCATATCGTGACTAATGATTCAAACATACTTTTCAGTTGTCACACATTTCAAATTCATGTGGCTAAATTTTCAACAAAAACTAGCAGTCACATTTAAATAATGTATGACAAACTTGAGTATATGATTTAGCCACATACACAATTACTTCGTGTGACCATACATGGATTTTGGTCACACTTTTCAATTGTGTGTCATATATTTGTCACATATGTATATATATAGTGTGACTAATGTTTCAACCTTATTTGTATCCGTCACACGTCCCAAATTATAAGTGACTAAAAAATTAAATTTTTTTTTACCAGATACGTATAGTCACGAAAATATTCAAATGTGTGGCTGTAGCCTCAGATGTAATTCCGAAATGGTCACACAAGTTGGATCAAGTGTGGTTGTTTATTTTATTCTGGTACATTTAGTCACACAAATAAGTTACTATGTGGCAGTTCGAAAAACCACATGTGGGACTAAATCCCATTTTTGTACTAGTGCATGGGCAACAACACTTGGGTGTTGGCTGATCTACCACCTGGTTGCAAACCTCTGGGTTGCAAATGGATTTTCAAAAAGAAAATGAAGGTAGATGGAACTATTGAAAAGTTCAAGGCTAGACTAGTCATTCAGGGCTTTAAACAAAATTCAGGGATTGACTACTTTGATACTTATGCCCTTGTGGCTCGTATCAGTACCATAAGATTGCTGATTGCTTTGGCATCAATTCAAAATCTGATTATTCATCAGATGGATGTGAAGACAGCTTTCTTGAATGGTGAATTAGATGAAGAGGTTTATATGAACCAACCTTAGGGCTTCATCATGCCTGGCAATGAAAACTAGGTGTGTAAACTGATTGAGTCCTTATATGGACTGAAGCAGGCACCTAAGCAATGGCATCAAAAATTTGATGAAGTGGTTTTGTCTAGTGGTTATTTACTTAATCAGTCTGACAAATGAGTATACAAAAAATTTGATGAATCTGGTAAAGGAGTTATTATTTGCGTATATGCTGATGACATGCTGATCTTTGGCACTGACCAAAATCAGGTTGACTTGACAAAGGAATTTTTGTCATCAAGGTTCTCCATGAATGACATGGGGGAGGCTGATGTTATCCTTGGTATAAGGATCAAACATGAGAGTAGGGGAATTTCTATCACTCAGTCTCATTATATTGAGAAGGTTCAACCACTCTGATTGTACTCTAGTGAGTACACCTATGGATACAACTGAGAAGTTGATGCCTAATACTGGCAAGGCTGTATCTCAACTTGAGTATTATAGGGTGATTGGCTGCCTAATGTATGTCATGACATGTACAAGACCTGATATTGCATTTGCAGTGGGAAAACTGATCAGGTATACTAGTAATCCTAGTGCTCAGCACTAGCCAACAATTAAGAGGGTACTGAAGTATTTGAAGATAACTATGGATTATAGTCTCTCATATACTGGTTATCCTTCAGTAATAGAAGGGTACACTGATGCAAGTTAGATCAGTAACACTGAAGACAATTCGTCTACCAGTGGCTGGGTATTCCTACTTGGTGGAGGTGCAATTTCTTGGGCATCCAAGAAGCAAACTTGCATCACCAGTTCAACAATGGAATCTGAATTTGTGGCTTTAGCAGCTGCTGGTAAAGAAGTTGAATGGTTGAAAAACTTGCTTCTTGAGATTTTATTGTGGCCTAAACCTATAGCACCTATTTCTATCCGTTGTGATAGTGCTACTACATTGGCAAAGGCTTATAGCCAGATGTACAATGGGAAGTCTAGACACTTAGGTGTCAGGCATAGCATGATTCGTGAGCTTATCATCAATGGGGTGGTATCTATAGGGTTTGTTAGATCTCAACAAAACTTAGTTGATCACTTGACGAAGGGATTGGCTAAAGACTTAGTTATAAAGTCTGCTAAAGGGATGGGTTTAAAGTCCAACTTAGTCACTGAATGCTAAGACACCCTCCTCCCTCCTGAGGAAATTTGGGAGCTGAGTTCAATGTGGAAAGCTGAACATTCAGTGGACTGGATCACATATTTTACAATCATCCCAAGGTTGTGCTCGGAACCTGCTGGAAAGGAGGATGAAGTCTTTACTTCTTAATGGTTAATTTCTTTGAAAAATTACTAAACAGAAGCATGAATAAAGAGGAACCACCTATACGAATGTTGAAGTTTTGCCGCTTCAGGGAGCTTAGGACTTTTGGCTCTTACAACATTTATGAATTGGATATGGACACATGGCTTGTAAAGTGTCAAGAGCATTTAAGTGTTTGAAAACTTGTGTGTATTTTATCTTGAGGTATTCAAATGGGTTGAAGGGTTCAATTCTTAGAACACCCTGATTCTCGAATATTTGAACGTGTAATGTACTAAGATGAAAATTCAATCCTCAAGATATTTTCGTTTATGCACTTGTTTTGTTTAATATTTTATTTTCATGCAAAGGAAGTGATCTAAATTTGAGGAGGATTGTTGGAAAATTTAGTGCACTTGAGGGATCAGTTCACACATGATAATTGGTCAGGAGGTACGGAGTGTACACCCATCAGGTCCCTAATTACCCTGACTCAAATAGTGGTTAGGAGTAACTCATCAGAAGGTTTAATCCTTCACTGAGTTACTGCTGCTAGTACTGTGTTAGTACTGCTGGAGCAGAGTTAATACTGCTAGTACTAAGTTAGTACTGATGGAGCAGAGTTAATACTGCTAGTACTTTGTTAGTACTGCTGAGTTAGTACTGCTAGGATAAGTATGTATTACTTTGACCTATTCAAGTGGCAGTTAAAACTGCACTTATGACCACGTTTAATTGGTTATGTAACCACTATTTTTGCTATAATGGAGATAATTATGAGATGATTAATGAGCCGATTAATCCTCATAATTCCATTTGACTAGCTGTGAGTACTTTACTATATATATAGGAAATCAATCAAGCATGAGAGATACGATAACAGGAAACATAAACATTTGGATGCGCAAAGGGTTATTGATTTGTGCCTAATTCAATAACAAATATTTGGTCTTATCCCAAGTAGATATTCGTGATACCCAGGCAAAAGGGTCGAATAGTTTACTTTGGAAAGTGATAATACGATTTCAAGTGATATCCGGTAACCATTATTGGTATGTAGTTAGGTCATTGATTATCTTCACCCTGTTCTGGGCCAACCAACAACCAACACATATGCATAAACTACTTTTACTGGAATTAATTTAGTTAGTTTTTCTAGATCAAGATTACGGGATCATAAAATCCTACGAGCAAAATCACAGTTTTATAACTTCACATAAACTACCCATGTCAAAATTGTTAGAAAATAAATAATATTACTCCATAAAGTCTAGTATATAAAGAAAACCAAGAGAGCACCTGCAGGAAAAGCTAAAGTCCATATCAAGTAATATGAGCCCCTTGGTTAGTGATCGACTTAATTAAAGAAGCAAGTTGTAAGGTTTTTAAAATCATTATTTTCATCCAATATTTTTGTTTTAAAATAATTTAACATAAAAAAATCAAATATGTATTAATAATAGCTTAGAGATGCATGTGATTCAGCCAGGTCCAATGTTTCTTTCTGATTATAATTAACTATCACAGTGTTTGATCGATCAAGTTTTATTTATGAAACTTAAGTGTACATAATTTTATTTATTTATTTTTTTTTTTATTTTTTATTTTTTTTTTTTTGTGTAAAGGATTTCCCCGGTAAAATATATTACTAAAAAAAATAGTTAAGTAAAACGGTTGAGGGTGAGTCCCACAACTCAACCAAATAAGGCTAAACAAACACTTCTGCAGGGAATAAAACCTAACCTAGCATAAGAATAACACGTCATACTTATGCATAACAAGGAAGAAACCTATCTAATTTGATCATGAAAATGAATGTCATATGCATTAGCATACTCCCATTGACCATTGTGCACTAGTCAAACCACAATCATCAAGATCTTCATCATCATACAGGCTTTGGTCATGGGTATCCTCTTTCCAGCTCTCATATAAGCTCTTCTTACTAGCTCCACCACCACTCTTGGGACCATCATTCGTCATATAACTAGAAGTTTCATTTTCAACTTCAAAAACTTCATCATCATCATCATCACTTTCCAAATTCCCTATCCATGAAATCCGGATTATCAGTATTTTTCCATCACTTCCTATACGCGAATCATGACCCATGCTAGAACCGGGACCCACACTAGCATCCTTTTGCATAGGAAGCGGCTTCCCATCATCACCGAGAAGCACAAGCTTCCCCTCAATAATTTGACTTTCTAGATTATTAATCTTATTAACGAGAGATGTAGTACTTGGACTGCCAAATAATTCAATAATTGCACTTGCCTGTTTATCCATGTTCCCAATTCCATTATAAAAATCCAAATCTTTACTATTCGAAGTAAATGAATGTTCAATAGTAGGCGAATTAATATTGCCACTTGATTTAACATTATCCATTGTACTATCATCTATCTCATTAGAGCAGCAAAAGTATTCGAAGTATTTAACACATTACTAACCTTCGTAGACTATTTGGAAGTAGAGGCCACGTTGGTGTTATCATTTAGGCTTGTCATCTTTTTAGTAGATTGTTGTTTAACAACATGCCTATACTCCACTCTCTTGTTCTTAGATACCCCAAAAACCTGCTTATAATGAGATCATTTTCGCTTGACAATGGTAAACCCATCATTCGACACTTCCTTAGTAGCACCAGAAGTCGAACCTTTGCCCTTTATAACCGCATTAACTACACGTTTAGGTGTAGCGCTTTGGGGCACTCATCAATAAGATGTCCATATAGCAAACATGTACTACATCGAGGGGGTTCCCATTCATATTCAATACGGATAGTTTCCTTCGTATATACACTTCCATTAAGTTTAGGAACAACCAACACAAGATTATCTCGCAACTCATTAGACGCATTAATTTCAATCAAATCTCTAGCATAGCTACTTCTACCCCATGATTCCAAACACATATCATTAGTATACGAGTCAAGTAACGTAGGAGTACCAATATTTGAAGCAATCAAACTCAATCCTCTTTCAACATGATTATCTCGGGCGACCACTTGTTAAGAAAACCTTGAGTGGACGAGAATTTAAAGAAGAAAAAACCATTTGTATTCATTGTCACTTTAACAATACCATACTTCTGCCAATTATTACGTACAAACCAGTAAACAACAGGAAAAAACAAGCCTTTTACCTATGAACTATCCATACAGAGAATTTTTCAATCTCTCATTGACTTCATGAACCGGTTCAATAGGTAGTCCAACATCATAATCAACATCCTTTGGAGCATTATCCTCCATTTTTTGAAAGTTTGCCTTATTCGAAGACTTATGATTTAATTTATTTTCATAACTTGAGGGACCTACATTAGACTTATTAGCATTTGCCTCCTTTTGCATAGTCTCATCACTCGTACCAAGTTCATTAGAAATATTACCAGCAGCAAATGTACCTTGTTGTTTAGCAAAACCACCAATACCAGAAGACGTAATGGTTTCAACATGAGCATTAATATTACCTAGATCACTTCCGGCAACATCAAAAGATGTCAAGGGCAGATTTTCGATACCAGCCTTACCAACAGTAGCATGTATCTTCTTGTTTATTATAGACTTTGAGTCTTGATCACATCCTCACTAACAAGTGGTACGAACGTAACCCTACCATCACCATCAACATCTGTTACATGCTCATTAAGAATGTTGGATTCATCACCAGAAACAACACTATGCAAGTTCAAAATAGGCTCGCAACAACTACACGCATTATGTAACACCCCCAAAATCGGGTACAACGGAAGCATACATGTCATTGGGGTGCTACTCAATTGGTATCACAACACATGGTACAAAGAACGGTTTTACCTCAACCGTTTAGAATAAATTTCATAATTAAAACACTAAGTTTATATCATTCAAAAATAGTGCGATAATACAGGCCCATAAAAGGATTTAAGCGGTCCCAAATATATCATAGTAGTCTATGACCGTGCCCCTTGCCAAGCGCCTTCCAACAGTTTGCTATCACCTTAAACATGAGAATACACACTAAAAGTGTCAACACGAGGTTGGTGAGTTCATAGGTTTTAGTTTAAAACAATATAGTTGAACCACAAGGTTTTTAGTTCAAATATTCATTTACCAAATTTAACGTACGCTCACACTGCCAAATTCACAATTCAAAAACAAAATCCGCAAATAAAATCAAATCCACAACCTAAACAATAATCTATCATACAAATATTACACACATATAGTGTCACACAAAATTTATCTGTAACGCTAGCTAAGTCACATAAACCAAGTCATGAGCCGCACTCAAGGAATGTCTCATATCATAAAAATCATCCGCTATAGGTGCACCATATAGTAATATCCTGCACTATTGCAGCACGCATAATAATAATCCTGCACCATTGCAGCAAGTAACAATAATCCTGCACTATTGCATTACGCTATAATAATCTTAGCCAGTTCGCGTAACAGTTTCATAACCACACACATAATTTATGTCAAATAAATAAACAGGTTTCGCATATATCTTACCCTAAAACATATCAGGTCTGTAAGGAAATAATCACATAAGCAACAGATAATCACTTAACGCATTCAAATAACCAAATCAAATATTCCAGCCAAGCAGTCAAATCTTGAGTAAACAACTCACGTATCCAAATAAACAACCATTGAGTTTAGTTAAAAACGAGCATGTATTCTCCCCCAAAACAGTTATAAAACCAGTAAAAGTTGGGGCCATGAACTCACCTTAGCCAAAGCAATGCAACTATTCACGACTGACACAACTGGCATCTAGAGTTAATCACAACGGTATCCGGGAGACAGGCACAACGGTACACGGAGGTACAAGCACAACGGTACGAGATCAGCACAACCTAATACGTATACGGTTATCTTAAATTACGTCTTGCACAATAATTAAGTCTACAAGAGACAACATATCGCAGTTTTCGTGGATTATTCATACCAATACTTGTAAAAGTTTTGTATCAACGTTTCGTGTGGTGTGGTAAGAAGACACTGACTCAAAATGCAACTCACACCAAAGTATAATATATATCCCAATGTATTATAAAATCAGTAAACCAATTGGTAAGTTTCGGCATTTACCCCACAATCCCAAATTACTTGTAAACAATCTATAAGTCTAGGTATGTAATTCAAATTATAAAACTTAAACTAGTGTAACGCCAAATAAAAGTTTACATGCTAGCAAAACTACAAGTTCAGAAAGTTTTATAAATTTCGGTATAACGCGTCCATTTATACAACTTTCCCAAGTCGTCGTGACTTTAATAAACCAAGTCTGTAATTACAATATTTTATAAGTTCTACTTTTCGTTATCATTCGCGTAATTATTAGTTTTGGACTTATTGAATATTTTGTGTCCGGTCTGAGTCTAATATATTAAATTCTTTTCGAGTTTAATATATTATGTCGTCTCAAGTCCCAAAATGTCCAATAAGTCCATTATCTAATATCGTAAATCCGATAACGGTCCAATAATTGTCCAAATGTCCAAATATAATAGCCACAATCCAAGTATTAAATTCGTTAAGTATCCGTATCGTCCAATATAAATTATCAATCCCAATATATATCCGAAACGTACCAATCGTCACAATGTAAAATACAAATAAACTCGTTAGTCATTTATATTTTGACACAACAATTTATAACCAAACACACTTTTATTATTCTAACTAAACACACCCTTTCTATTTTATACTTATGGGCTTGTGAGCCCATTTATAACCAAACACAACTCTTACTTTCAATGAGCTTGGAGCCCATTTATGAGAAACACAAATATACCCATTTTGACTAGTAATGCAAACCAAAACGCACCCTTGTACGGCTGATGACCAAACGCACCCTAATTTGTTGCAACCACTCGAACGAGTACCATAGGTGTCTCGTTAATCCAACTGAACAAGCAACACCACATTGGTGGTGCCTCTTGTCGGACTAAACACATCAACGCGAGCACAAACAAGCAAACACTCTTAACAGAGAACAAACAAACGTAAGACCACCCTTGTGGTGTTTTCTGTTTTCTTTGAACCAGGGCAAAAACCAAACCAAAATCAAAACTCATCCTATGTGGGCGTTTTCCCTCGACTGGAAATAAATGAGACACAAAACCAGGCAAATAAGCAAAATACGAATAAGCCACAAAATAAGCTTCTAACAAACCTTACCCTATTCGGATCTTACACAAATCCGACACAAATACATCAATTCCCAGGTCAAGCTTTACCAAGACTGATCCAAATCCATCTCTCATATACAAGTCGTGACTAAACATTCACGAGACAAACACACGATACCAAAAAAAATTAACAGCAATCACAACAAAACCATGTCAAAATCAAGACCCGACTCGTACGGTTTTAAACTTGATCAGTATCCCAACCAAACCAAAACAAACACTCTAAAAAAACTGATTTCTTACAACACATGTTGTTAGTATTTCGTTTTATCACGTTTTTAGATCCACGTCTCTAATCCACGAAAACCTTAACACTTATATCTAATCGGTCAACAAATCAAATGATAATAAAACAGATCTTAGGGTTTCGTATTACCAACACGAAGAGGGAGGAGGAGGAGGGGTGAGAGGAGAGGTTGAAGGCGATAGTGGTGGTGACTTCGCGAGTACTACTTGAACCTTCAACTCCTCTAGCGAACACTCACTCTTAAATGCGGAACCCAAAAAAAATACCCTTGTCTTCTTGTCTTCATTGTGGCGGCAGTAAGTGGCGATGACGACAAAATGGTGGTGGCGAGGTGATTGTTGGCGGCTGTGTTATCACCGAAGGGAGGGATAGATGGGGTTGTTAATGGTGGATTATGTTGACTGTTTGATGAAGGCCAACGGCGAGGGTGGTCGGAGTGGCAGCGGAGGATGCTATATGAGGGGGGGGGGGAGGAGTTGATAGAAATGATCTATTAAACCCTATCTCATTCCTTTTATACTAATACAAGGGACCAATTATGTAACCCTAGGAACCTCAGGGGCGGCGAGGTAAAATTAACTGCAGGGACCATTATTGCAATTTTGTTATCTTTTGTAAATTTGTGGTTCGGGACACGTTAGGGCTCGATGACGTCCGTTCCAACTTACAGGAATTACGCCATTGCTTTCCAATTAATATTTCCAATAGAAACGACTATACATACGCCTAGTATCTCATAAATAATCCCAAACTCAAAATAAATCGTCGGTTCTCCATATAAAAACACGTTGGGAAAATTACGAGGTATTACAGTCTCACCTCCTTAAACAGAATCGCGTCCTCGCGATTCAATTGAAGTTACCCGTTACGATTGAAAAGGGATGAGGATATACGCACGAGGATTCATCTTTATGTTCCCATTTGAATTCAAGACCTTTTTGCGAGTTTCGACGAACTCTATCAATAGGAATACGACTTTACTAAAGTCGTTTGACTCCACGGTTCTTGACTTCTACAGGTTTCTCAATAAGTTTTATACATTCATTGATCTGGATCTCTTCAAGAGGAATAACAAGTGCCTTATCGGCAAGTTATTTCCTTCGATTAGGCACATGAAATGTCGCGAATATTGTTGAGTTCTAACGGTAGCTCGAGTCTGTGAGCTACCGGTCCAACTCTAGCAAGGATTTGGAAAGGACCAATATAGCGAGGATTAAGCTTTACACGTTTACTAAACGCTTCACACATTCTCATGGTGAATCTTTAAGCATAATCTAGGTTTTATCTAAGGATTCAAAAGGATTACGTCATTTGTGCTTCTAACGATTAGCGAGCAACTTGCATCTCCGTTTTGCCTTTGAACGATCTTCTCGGTAGTTTCATGAATAGGTTCAGGGTAAGTAAGTTGGGTATCTCCACTTCTATCCAACAATTCGGCGATTGGCACTTACGACCATAAAGCATCTCTTACGGTGCCGTTGAGATACTAGAGTGGTAGATTTTGTTATAAGAGAATTTGGCCAATGGGAGGTGTCTACCCCAACCATTTCCAAACTCTATTACACAGGCACACAATATGTCCTCTAATGCTTGAATGACTTCTTCACTCCGGCCATCAGTCTAGAGATGATACACAGTACTCATATCCAGATCTGTTCTCATGGCTCTTAGGAGTGATTGCCAGGAACTTGATGTGAAACGACTATCACGATCAGGGATGGTAGGTATCGGCACTCTATGACGTGCAACGATCTCCTTTACGTATAGACGAGCAAGGTTGTCCATACTTTCCGTTTTGCTGATTCGCAGGAAGTGAGCAAATTGGGGTAGGATTATCAACAATTACTCCGGTAGAGGCGCGGGATTCACTTCTAAGGTTTCGTTTATGATATAGTTTATTTTCCTGTAAGAGGGTAGCAAGGATCACTGGCACTCCTGAGAGGAGAGTAAGGGATTAGGTGTCTGTTCCAAAGAACGCGGCTCAGATTACTCCTTGAAGTCTTAAGATTTTCGTTGGGCATATAATCTCTATTAAACGGGAAGTTTAGCAAGTTAAGAGTACGACTCTTAAAGTGGATGTTGATTACTACTAGCAACCAATCGTTCTGAAAACCCACGGCGAGTGTCCAAACTCGGAATCAAATAATGAGATTACGCAAGGAAATAGCGTAACTCTGTGACTGGTTTGGTGCGTGCATAAGCATATGGAAATGCTTATAGTGGACAGCTAAAATGGGCAGATATAAATCAGCTACTAGCAAGGCACACATCTCAACAATTCTATCATCAAATATCTCATCACATATACCATCAAACATCTAGTCACATATACCATCAAACAAAATCATCAATGAGGCTTCGGCTTGGCGGGCAGTCATGGGGTTAAGTCTTCGCAAAAGTGGTTATAGTCTAGGTTTTAAAATTATATCCATTTCTCTGTAACCTAGGCTCTGATACCAATCTGTAACACCCCCAAAATTGGGTCCAGCGGAAGCATACATGTCACTGGGGTGCTACTCAATTGGTATCACAACACACGGTACAAATAACGGTTTTACCTCAACCGTTTAGAATAAATTTCATAATTAAAACACTAAGTTTACATCATTCAAAAATAGTGCTGTAATACTGGCCCAAAAAAGGATTTAAGCGGTCCCAAATATATCATAGTAGTCTATGACCGTGCCCCTTGCCAAGCGCCTTCCAACAGTTTGTTATCGCCTTAAACCTGAGAATACACGCTAAAAGTGTCATCACGAAGTTGGTGAGTTCATAGGTTTTAGTTTAAAACAGTATAGTTGAACCACAAGGTTTTTAGTTCAAATATTCATTTACCAAATTAACGTAGGCTCAGACTGCCAAATTCACAATTCCAAAACAAAATCCGCAAATAAAATCAAATCCACAACCTAAACAATAATCAATCATACAAATATCACTTAACGCATTGAAATAACAAAATCAAATATTTCAGCTAAGCAGTCAAATCTTGAGTAAATAACTCACGTATCCAAATAAACAACCATTGAGTTTAGTTAAAAATGAGCATGTATTCTCCTCCAAAACAATTATAAACCCAGTAAAAGTAGGGGCCATGAACTCACCTTAGCCAAAGCAATGCAACTATTCATGACTGACACAATTGGCATCTAGAGCTAATCACAACGGTATCCAGGAGACAGGCACAATGGTATACGGAGGTACAAGCACAATGGTATGAGATCGGCACAACCTAATACATATACGGTTATCTCAAATTACGTCTCGCACAATAATTAAGTATACAAGAGACAACGTGACGTAGTTTTCATGGATTATTCATGTCATTACTTGTAAAAGTTTAGTATCAATGTTTCGTGTGGTGTGGTAAGAAGACACTGACTCAAAATGCAACTCACGCCAAAGTATAATATATATCCCAATATATTATAAAAGCAGTAAACCAATTGGTAAGTTTCGGCATTTACCCCACCACAATCCCAAATTACTTGTAAACAATCTATAAGTCTAGGTAGGTAATTTAAATTATAAAACTTAAATTAGTGTATCGCCAAATAAAAGTTTACATGCTAGCAAAACTACAAGTTCAAAAAGTTTTATAAATTTTGGTATAACGCGTCCATTTATACAACTTTCCCAAGTCGTCGTGACTTTAATTAACCAAGTCTGTAATTTCAATATTTTATAAGTTCTACTTTTCGTTATCATTCGCGTAATTATTAGTTTTGGGTTTGTTGAATATTTTGTGTCCGGTCCGAGTCTAATATATTAAATTCTTTTCGAGTTTAATATATTATGTCATCTCAAGTCCCAAAATGTCCAATAAGTCCATTATCTAATATCGTAAATCCGATAAGGTCCAATAATTGCCCAAATGTCCAAATATAATAGTCACAATCCAAGTATTAAATCCGTTAATTATCCGTATCGTCCAATATAAATTAAATCCCAATATATATCCGAAACGTACCAATTGTCACTGTAACACCCGGTAATTTTTCAAAACCTTTTACATTGGCCATATATTTATTTTTGCATCACCTGAACATTTAATTTTTTCCTGAACTTATTTGAACTTGAGAAATGAGAGATATCTTGAGAAACGAGAACATTGTCTCTTTATTGAACCGGCACAACCTAGAAAGTACGAAACGAATCGAATTTGCCAAATAAAATTAACTTCGAGAAAGTTATGCTTATTTATACTCGTATTTATTGGAAAAATTATTTCGAGAACATTGGCGCAAGTTTCATTAATTTTTGAGTCGTTTGGTACGTTAAATGGGTCCCGCAGTGGATATATTAAAAGTTTGATTAAAACTCTCTTTTTACCCCTTTACCCTTTTTGACCGGATCTAAACACACACTTTGTGTTGGAGATACTTTGAGTATATACTTGATAGCACGCGGAATTTACTACCAAGTACTTAGAAGAATATATGATTACGTTTGGTGATTGAATAAGTAAAACAATAAGAACAACGATATCAACCAAACTTATCACTTCACTATATTGAACGATTACAATAGATCTGAATAATATGTATTCGTATTGTATGACATGTATATGAAACCCTAATCTAAGGATCTCCTTTTATAATGTAAAGAGTCCTTTACACGTTAAACATCTAACCATATCATTCTATACAAATAAGATATTTACCATATCTTTTCTATAATTATCTTCAAACGGTTTCATCTTGATCTCTTAAGCAGTCCTAACTGATCTTCCTTCAGCAGTTCTAACTGCTCTTCCATCAGCAGTCTTAACTGTCCTTGTATCAACAGTCTTAACTGTCCTTGTATCAACAGTCTTAACTGTTCTTGTATCAACAACCGTACAAACTGCTTAAGTTTAATTCCCAACACTTTTTACACTAACCACCCCTTCACTTTTGTTTGCAAACAAATGGTCCCTCTCAATTTTATAAAACACCCATTTTCTCTCTCTCTCTCTCTCTCTCTCTCTCTCTCTCTCTCTCTCTCTCTCTCTCTCTCTCTCTCTCTCTCTCCACTAATAAAACACACACACTTACACCACTCTCTCTCTTTCTACCCCTCTCGCCGGAAAACTCATCACCACCGCCGGCCGCTGAAAATTTTTTCGGCGAACCTCCAAACTTCACCCACACGTAGATCGAAGGCCTCTTATTGTTTTTGGAAGGTTTGAGCTTAATCAGAGCTTGTTTGTTACCGAAAACCATCACCTTAGCCTCACCGCCACCGCGAGACCATCACCACCACCCTTTTCACCCACTTCCTCTCGGTAACTTACTCACGCAACCCTCCTCCCTTCATATTTTTATAAAACCGAAACCCTAATTCTAAACCTTTGATAAAGCCATTTCTATTGCAAAACTTTTATTAAAACCTTTTGTTTTGATCAAATCTCGTGTGGATCTATTTGTTTTAGCCGCGACTAGGTCCGAGTCAACTCGACTCAGCCGAGTTAACTCGCGAGTCGAGTTAACTCAGGGTGAGTTGTGATAGTTTTTGATGTTTTTAGCTTTGTTGACCTTGATTTCATTTGTTTGTGGCTCGGTTAGGATTTTTGGATTGGATTTGGGTGTGTTTTGTTTAGGCCGAAAGTCATAAACCCACCTCAGGTTGGACCGTGACTCATGCCGAGTCACGGCTAGGCTTAGGATTAGATTTGGTTGGGTTATGTTGAAATTTGATGAGTTGATTTCAGATTTGGTCTAGGGTTTGGACTTAGCCGAGAGTTGAGACTCATTTGAGTCGAGCCGTGACTGGTGGAGAGTCATGGCAAGTGGGAAATTTGATTATTAGTAGTTTGTTTGTGGTTTTGCTTGGATTCATATGGATTTGGTTTGGTTAAGTGGAATCCGAGAGCCTCCTGGGCTCGACGGGGTGTGAGCCGTAACTCGGGGTAAGCCACGGCCAAGGTTTAGGATTAGTTCTGTGGTTATGTTTGTTTGGATTGGATTAGTGTTGGATTTGGATGAGTGTGTTTGGGCCGAGAACCACTTTGGTTCGAATGGAGTTGAGCCGTGACTTACGGGAGTCACGGCAATGGTCATTGAGTTTAGAGTGTCGAGTTGTGTTTAGTCGAGACTGACGGGAGTCTTGGCCGTGTCGTACTTGAGGTTAGAAAACCTCGAGTCAATTTTATATTTATTTGGTTGTTTATTTTATTTTTCCGTTATTTATTTATTTATTTGTTATCGATTGTTGTTTCAGATAAATTTTTAGACAATATGGGATATGATTTGGACTTGGACTTGGATATATACCTTTGCTTGGATTGAGGATTGGACGTTATTGGATTTACGATATTAGTCGATGGAACTTATGGACAATTTTGGTACATGAGACGGAAGAGTATGTTAGACTCATAAGAGTTTGACATATTTGGACCCGAACATACACAAAATGGCCGATAAACTTGACAACTAATATTTACGCGTATAATAGTGTCCAATTATGTATATATAAACTTGTAAAATGCGATAAAACTTATATTATTCAAGGGTCGTAACGACTTGGAAATGTGTTATAAACGGACGCATCATGTCCAAATTTCGATAAAACCATGTTATAACTAAATCATTTACAACTATTTGATATCTTGAAAACCTTTTTCAAAACTTATACGTTTCTTCCTAAATCATGACATTATAGCAACTATTTGGGAAACGGGTAAATACCGAAACTACCTATTGATGTTTTCTTCTTGTTTTCTTGTTTTATTTCCTTTCTTATTACTATTTCTTCTTTCATTTCTTATTTCTACTCTCTTTTCTTTTTATCTTTTCTTGCGTATCCGTTTCCGTTTACCAACGTTTCTTATTTAGCTTTCTCGTATCCACACGAGTCTTAAATGTTCTTTTCTTTCAAACGCCATTGAAACTAAACCGTTTGTATTTCAAACACGAGTATTATTTTATAAATCGTTTCGAGGATTACATCTGAGACATGCCGTTTATTTGTTAGGTTGTGCTGAGGTTTATTTGTCGTGCTGTTCCATCTGATTATTTGCTATATCTCATTTATGTACTGCTAAGGTGTGATTCATAGCCCTACCTTACTTTTAAATTGTTTATAAACCCATGGGGGAGATACATGGTATTTACTTTTCATGAACACAATTGATTAAATGTATGCTATTCCTGACTAAGATGATATCGCTAAGTACCGACCTTGCCGAAAGCAAGTCCCTCGATCATGAACCATTAATCACTTGCGAGTGAGCGCGAATATAGGGATATAGACCTATAGGATTTGACCATCCCGCCATGTTGACTAAGTCCGGTCCGCATGTGATGTACTATATTCGATTTATCACTAGGTATCTGGCAAAGTATCTAGCTCGAGGGCAACTATTATATTATGAATTCCGCGGTTGATGAAGCGAAAAGTGTACCGCTTTTAGGGGGTCATTTAAGCCCTAAATCGTATTTATTTGATCAAATATTGCCCTAAATCATTCCTTTTGTCATTTTAGGTACTTTGGAGAAGAAATCTGGAAAATGAAGCATTTTGGACGTTTTTGGAGCATAAAAGTGAAGAAAACGGCAAAGTCTCAAAATTGGCTGGAAAAGTACCTTTGACGGCGTCAAGGATTGCTCCTGACGGCGTCATGGCTTGGCAAAAGAGGTGGACATGAAAAATACACATGATAAGCCAGAGAATTTTACAATGAATTTCTGACGGCGTCACCCTTTAAAGTGATCAAGGCCATCACGGTTTAACTTAACGAGAGATGGCGTCAAGCCCATTTCTGACGGCGTCAAGCCTTAATAAGCCAGAGCGGATTTTGGAGCACTAAAGAGGGACGGCGTCAAGAAGGCCATCTGGGAACCCTAGACACGGCGAGGTGACGGCGTCAAGATCTACAACGTGACGCCGTCAGATACTAAGTTCTATATATAGTTTTGCAATTTTATGTCATTAGTGTGCAACTTTGTGAGGAGAAACCCTAAGACGAATTTCTGCCATTTTTTAGGGTTTTCATACCCTTGGATCTCCCATGTTTAATTGAAGATAAGCTTTCATTTAATCAATCAATATGTCTATGTGTTGTTTGATTATATCTTGTTCTTGTCTTTTAATTAACATGCTAGGCTAGATTTATCTTGTGTTTGCTTAGATCTAATGAAACCTAACTATTGATTATTAGTTATTAGTGTGTTATTAATTGTATTGGATGATTGTTTATCGATGTTAGGCTTAAGAAAAATGGCTAACTTCCTATTCGGTAACTTGCTTGAACGTCTTAAGAAACATGAACCAATGCGTACTAGGTTTTTATGGTTGGATTTTAATGCATGAGCGAATTCTAGTAATCCCATGTTAGGAGCTTCTTAGCCGGCTCGACATAGGAGTGAAGTAGGAGCTTGTAGAGTTGGGGAAGTACGTATGCCACCCCACGATTGGTATTAAGGAATACACCCGTCATCCACGCAATTAATACACACTAATCAACCGGTAAAAGATAGTTAAGGAGTAAGGAAATCTAAGTAAACACATTTCTCTCCATATAAGTTTCACGACCTTTTCATTTTCAGTTATTTTATTTTATTTGCATTTGTAGTTATTTAGGTTAGTTGACTAGCAACTAATTCCGCCCACTCCTTCAAAACCGAGATTTTACTTGCTTTCATAAAAACATAAAAATACAAAAAGAATCTTCCCTCACCCTTAGACCTATTAGAGTAGTTTTTCAATCCTAACGACACTATTCCCTGTGGAGAACGATCAATCCCCCGTACTTACCACTACACTATACTACATCGGTCAGGTACACTGCCTGGTGGGGTTGTAAGCCTCTTGAGATCCCTCGAGAGGTAAAACCTGTTGTAAGGTCGCAAAACCACGCATCAAGTTTTTGGCGCCGCTGCCGGGGAATAGTTATTGTTTAGGTTGAATTTTTATTTTATTAGGTCTACTCACTAGATTCCTTTCTAGTGAGATTTTTATTTTATTTTTCTAGGTTTTCTTTAGTCTATCTTTTTTCTTCGTTTCTTTGTTCGTAACCATTACCATCCGACATCATGGAAGGTGGTAATATCCTTGATCCCAACAACCCACCACCACAACAACACCCACCTCCTAGAGCCCGTACCTTAGGAGACTACTCCCGTCCTAGCCACCATGGCTATCGAAACACCATTGAGCTCACTCAAGGAGCCAATGTCACTCCCTTGCGATCCGACACCTTCCGGTTGGTGCAAAGCGGATGCGCATTCCATGGACTTCGTTCAGAAGATCCTAATCAACATCTCAAGGACTTTCTCAAAATCGTTGATTCTATAGACCTTGATGTTGCCACTCGTGAGACGACCCGACTGCGTCTCTTTCAATTCTCTTTGCGGGACCAAGCTAGTCAATGGCTAGAGCGTCTACCCGTAGGATCCATCACCTCTTGGGATGATCTCACCACCCGTTTCCTTGCTCAGTTTTTCCCACTAGGAAGAACTACCAAGCTAAGGAATGATATCTTGATGTTCCAACAACGTCAAGGCAAAACCCTCTACGAGGCATGGACTCGATTCAAGGACTTACTACAAAAAGTCCCTCACCATGGCATAGAACTTTGGCTCCAAGTCCAAATCTTCTATGACCATATCAATCTTTCCACGAGGCAAACCATTGACCAATCGGCCGGTGGTAAGCTACGTGATCTAAGTGCGGAACAATCATGGGCTCTCCTAGAAGATCTTGCTCTTTATGACAACTAAAGTTGGAATGATCCCCGTGATTTGAATAAAACGGTCAAGGCAATATCTTTGCCTTCAAACAGTTCAAGCACTTCCGACCGTAGGATCATAGAACTTGAAGACCAAGTCAGGTTTCTTATGAAATCCTACGAGGCTCCTAAACCTTTAAGCCAAGTGAACAAAATCACTTCTTTATGTGAATTATGTAGTGGTCCCCACGACACTCGTGATTGCATGGAACTCCCCGAACAAGCTTTTGCGGACTACGCATCCTCGCGTACCGACGGAGCGGGAGACAAGTGGTACACTTTCAAACCCGAGCCAAACCCCTACGGTGATTCATACAACCCCTCAAGGAAAAATCACCCAAACCTTAGGTGGAAACAAACCAAAACGCACAACAAACCAATTCTTCCAACCCACCTAATCGTTTCCAATCAAGCGGTTCCAACTCGAACCGTACTTTCAACAACAATCCTTCCAGCAATGGTAGTACCAATAACTTTGAAGGATTGATGTCCCAATTTATGGCATCTCAAGAAGCTCGTTTGGCCAAGTTTGAAGCCGATTTCAAACAAAAACAAAGCGAGATGACCAATAAGATTGACACTTTGTTGAAAGCCCTCAATGACCGAGAAATGGGAGCACTCCCTAGCAACACAGTCAAGAACCCGAAACTAAACGTCAATGCCATCTCGTCAGTTACGTCTCCTAGTTCTTGTCCACAATATTATTCGGTCAATTCCATGAGCACGTGTTTTCAAACAAACCCAAGTCGTTCAAAATGACCAAGAAGTTACGATATCCAAATTGGTCAACAACATAGTTGAAACACCTCCCACTCAAAACCTTGACAATGAATTCAAGGAGCTCCACCTTGAAAGTCCGGTTATTGATGTGTTGGATGAGAAGAAGCACAAGTTAGGCGAAAAAGGGACCGCCTTTGTTCAAAACAAGCTGCCTAAGAAGTTAGATGATCCGGGCTTATTTGTTCTACCTTGCAAGATCGGTAATTCGGAGGCTTATGACACATTAGCCGATCTTGGATCAAGCCTTAACCTACTTCCGTTACCTCTCTACACCTCTCTAAAACTAGGAAAACTTGAAGAAACCGAGGTGATAATAGGCTTAGCGGATGGAAGTGTTGCTTACCCGGTTGGAGTAGTCAAGGACGTGTTAGTACACATAGGAAAACTAACCATTTTAGCCGATTTCCACGTCCTTGATATGGTTAGCGACCTTACATGCCCCTTTTTGATAGGTAGAGGATTTTTGGCGACCGCTAGTGCTATGATTGATTGTAAGGATTCTAAGATAGCGGTAGGAGAAGGTGATACTTGGTCAGTCTATGATGTGAAGAAACATGCCTATGATACTAGTGAGGAACCAACACCCCATTGGTTAGAATTAAATAGGAGACCATATAGATATGGACCTTGGATCGATAGAGACTTCATAGGACCCCAACGCCCATTTTACCTAGAAGAGGACTTTGTGAACCGAACACATACGGTAGAACAACTCTTGGCTAGGGACACCAAATTGGATCCATTTGAAGACCCTCTAGTTTTTAGGAAGATGATTGATTTCCTAGGAGTTTTGCCAATTAACCTAGGGATGAATAAGTGGACTTGTGAGGAAGATGATCATAAGTGGGATTGGGACAAACCACCCAAAGATGGAGATGGGTCATGGCATATTAAGATGACATTGTATGACCCGGATGGAGAGAAGTTTGAAAAGATATATCGTACTAAGCGGACCAATAGGAAACTTCAATCCAAACTCAACCCTAAAGACGTCCTCGATGACGAGCTCACTTACATAGGGTAGAAGGACTTTGAGTCTAGCTACAAGACTCGTTAATAAAGAAAAGCGCTTCTTGGGAGGCAACCCAAGCTTTATTTGCTTTGTGTGTTTATTTATTTGTTTGTTTGATTTTATTTGTTTCCGTATGTGTGTTTAATTTTTATTATTATTGATTCATGTTCAAAAGTAAATTGTGAAAATGCTTTATTTTGTTTTTAACTTCGTCTTAACTACATATAAAGGTATTTTGCAAAAGATAAGTGTAAGGGAAATCCAAATCGGTTTGTTAGAACACAAATGAACATGAATCGTAATAATATTAAATTAACATACATATTAGTAATTGTTTGAGTCAAATGCTTGTATCGAGTCATAATGATATTTTGCAGGAATTCCAGGAAGTAAGGTATAGGTTTTTCCAAAAAATTTTTCGGAAATTTAACATGAGAATTCTGTCAGATCATTTCTGACGGCGTCAGGCTTTACAACCTGACGGCGTCAGGATTTAATTTTCTGAATTTTTTGAAAGTTTTGTTTTCATAAAAAGTTTTTATTAAATCTCTAACTTATAAACTCCAGGAATCTGCAAAATTATCATTCCACAAGCATTATATCCTTATATATAGAATTTATCCCGCCGATGTTATGCAGGTTTTCGTGTTTGTTTTCTCAGGTTTAACAGGTTATTTTGGACAAGGAGATGTATGAATCAAGCTTTTGGCGATGCTTTAGTCTTGGAGCTTCTACATTCCCTTGGAAGAAGATCTAACCATGTTACTTCTTTATCCACCGAACGAATCAGGGGAGTATTTGATTTCATTCGTTTACCTTATTTACTTTTACATCTTGTTATTTGAACATTGGGGACAATGTTCATCTTAAGTGTAAGGGGGGGGGGGCGTAAAGTATGATACTTTAGAGAATACAATTACACTTGATTTTTGTTTGTTTAATGGTAGATGTGTAATAAAACTGAGATAAATACCTGTTAGGGAAATTTTAGTGCCAAATTTAAAATTTTTTACAGCATATAGGAGTGAAACTTTGATCTTAATGAGCGTCTCATGGATAGGAGTTATATGACTAGCACAAAAACCGTACCACTAAAAAAAATTTCCACCCCCAAATATGTAAGGTTCGCCCCTAGAATTGGTAGGAAAAGCATTTATGCTATGATGTGTGTACCGATAGCACTTAGATTCTAGAACTTGCGTTAGGACCATTCCGAGGCCACAAGTGAGACTACATTCGTGTAGTTAGATTTACTACATGATAAGAGGCATTAGGATTAACCCATTGTTTTACACCTGTGTTTTTGTTATAATTACTTTGGCTACATTGGTCAAGTGATTCTCCCACACCCTTTGTGTTGTACTCATTTTTAGTACACGATACCCCTAGTACACCCCTTAGAGCCTATCTTTTCGTTTCGACCTTTAAGCATTTTACTTAAAGGAAGAATTTGTTTACACCCCACTTAAATGTACACCCAAATCGCCTTAGCCTACCTTTTATGCACTCATTTTTAGTGCATTATTGTGACAACATTTGTTTAAACCCTTAGTTAATTATCTAATTGATTACATGGTTGCTAAGTCGAGTCATATCCTTGTACATATTGTTTTGGGACGATTGGGACTTATGGGTAAAGTACTAATGTAATGGAGTAATGGGGAAGAACAACATTATTACCCCCATATGTGCTAAATATTTTAAAAAAGTACTCCAAGTGTTTCGATTATCTTAATTCGAGTCATTAGAATAGTGAATTGTAAAGTTATGTAAAAGTTCAAGTGTAAGGGGAATGCAACGCCCCTATGATGTATTATTTTGGATGGTAGGGCAAGAGTGTATGAAAAAAAAAATAAATAAAGAAAAATACAAAAAAAAAAAAGAGAAAAAGAAAAGTAGAAAAAAAACATACGGACTACCATCCCATTTCATTTTATGTTTATTTTATGTTTGTGTTATTTTGTTTTTAGCTTAAGTCGAGTCTAGTCTTGGCTTAGCAACGCCATATTGTACATGTAATTAATCAAGATCTTTAACTCGCCACCAGTAAAATATCCCTTATCCAACAAATCCGTGTTTATCATATCCCTACACCTCATGTTATAACCCATGTAAAAGCTCTCTTTGATAGTTTATCTTAGGTGCTTACGCCTAGTGGAGAAGGTTTTCGATCCTTTCCCAAGCCTATGATAATCTATTTGCTATGACAGGTAGTGAGAGATATTATCCGTTTTCATTTATGAGATTTATTTTGATGACACCTGAGAGATGTGAGTATCTAAACACTACTTGTGAGGTGCTAGTTTGTAATCTCCGTGCTTATTATGATTAAAGTGGAACGACTATTTGTTGTAATTACTTTTATATTAGCATTAAATGACCCCTAACTTGTATTTTGATTAGAATAAAAGCGCATTTGCTTGAGGACAAGCAAATCTCAAGTGTAAGGGTATTTGATGAAGCGAAAAGTGTACCGCTTTTAGGGGGTCATTTAAGCCCTAAATCGTATTTATTTGATCAAATATTGCCCTAAATCGTTCCTTTTGTCATTTTAGGTACTTTGGAGAAGAAATCTGGAAAAGGAAGCATTTTGGACGTTTTTGGAGCATAAAAGTGAAGAAAACGGCAAAGTCTCAAAATTGGCTGGAAAAGTACCTTTGACGGCGTCAAGGATTGCTCCTGACGGCGTCATGGCTTGGCAAAAGAGGTGGACATGAAAAATACACATGATAAGCCAGAGAATTTTACAATGAATTTTTGACGGCGTCACCCTTTAAAGTGATCAAGGCCATCACGGTTTAACTTAACGAGAGACGGCGTCAAGCCCATTTCTGACGGCGTCAAGCCTTGATAAGCCAGAGCGGATTTTGGAGCACTAAAGAGGGACGGCGTCAAGAAGGCCATCTGGGAACCCTAGACACGGCGAGGTGACGGCGTCAAGATCTACAACGTGACGCCGTCAGATACTAAGTTCTATATATTGTTTTGCAATTTTATGTCATTAGTGTGTAACTTTGTGAGGAGAAACCCTAAGATGAATTTCTGCCATTTTTAAGGGTTTTCATACCCTTGGATCTCCCATGTTTAATTGAAGATAAGCTTTCATTTAATCAATCAATATGTCTATGTGTTGTTTGATTATATCTTGTTCTTCTCTTTTAATTAACATGCTAGGCTAGATTTATCTTGTGTTTGCTTAGATCTAATGAAACCTAACTATTGATTATTAGTTATTAGTGTGTTATTAATTGTATTGGATGATTGTTTATCGATGTTAGGCTTAAGAAAACTGGCTAACTTCCTATTCGGTAACTTGCTTGAACGTCTTAAGAAACATGAACCAATGCGTACTAGGTTTTTATGGTTGTATTTAATGCATGAGCGAATTCTAGTGATCCCATGTTAGGAGCTTCTTAGCCGGCTCGACATAGGAGTGAAGTAGGAGCTTGTAGAGTTGGGGAAGTACGTACGCCACCCCACGATTGGTATTAAGGAATACACCCGTCATCCACTCAATTAATACACACTAATCAACCGGTAAAAGATAGTTAGGGAGTAAGGAAATCTAAGTAAACACATTTCTCTCCATATAAGTTTCACGACCTTTTCATTTTCAGTTATTTTATTTTATTTGCATTTGTAGTTATTTAGGTTAGTTGACTAGCAACTAATTCCGCCCACTCCTTCAAAACCGAGATTTTACTTGCTTTCATAAAAACATAAAAATACAAAAAGAATCTTCCCTCACCCTTAGACCTATTAGAGTAGTTTTTCAATCCTAACGACATTATTCCCTGTGGAGAACGATCAATCCCCCGTACTTACCACTACACTATACTACATCGGTCAGGTATACTGCCTGGTGGGGTTGTAAGCCTCTTGAGATCCCTCGAGAGGTAAAACCTGTTGTAAGGTCGCAAAACCACGCATCAGCGGTTACTGTCGACTTACGCCAATGTTATTTGGTGCCTGTTAATGTTTTGTGTGTCATGAGCTTAGCAACTGTTTGACGCTTACTTGATATATGTATTTGTTACTTATATCTTCCAGAACTGAAAATCTTGTGTTCAACTATTTATTTTAAACCTATGAATTTCACTCAACCTTTGTGTTGACTTTTTAAGCATGTTTTATCTCAGGTAATTGATGCATAGTATACAGGCACTGGGAGTGGCATGAAGATTATCGATGACTTTCAGCTTTTTACTATCACTTATCATTCGAAAAACCCCTTTTGAACTATGTCTTTTATTTTCGCTGCGTATGATGTTTGAGAACCTTTTGAACTCTAGTGTTTAATTATAATTAGAATGATATGTTTTTATTGAAACGGCTTGTTATGAGGTTGTTATCTATGATTGTGACTGCGTTACCCAAAAATAATACCCCAAACTATGTTCTGCTTCCATATTTCGAGTTGGGGGTGTTACAGAATGTTATCAGAGCCACGGTTTATAGAGAACGAGGTCATACTCGACTATAAATATTTTCTTTCTTTTTCTGGTGTTAAAACGTTTTCACAATCGATAGCCATCAGCCCTCCATGCCCCTTCGCTCTTTTATCTTTTATGTATGCATTCTCTCATACTATTATGTACTTAAACTTTCCGCTGCTATTTTACTTCATATAAAACCATTTTTATAAAAGTTGGCTAGAATTTTTATATTTTCCAATACTCCTTGTAGAGTATCATGTCTGCACCAGTCCCATCCGGTCAGTTGTCAGTTGCACCCCTTGATCCCGCGCTTGCACCACTTAGTCCAGAGGAGGATCCATACCCTATTGATGATGAGATTGAGGATGATGATGAGATGGAGGATGATGATGATGAGGGTAATGATGACGAGGAGGAGGAGCCGAAGGATGCCGAGAGTGTCACCCTCAGAGCTTAGGGCTGAGCAGAGCCATTTGCGTCAGGATATCGGTTGGTGTACGGATCGCTACATCTCGATGTCTCGACGGTTGAGTGTGCGACAGACTGATGTTCTAGGGTTGAAGAAGGAGATTAAGGGAGATAGGAGAGCTATGGGTGATTTGTATGTTGAGTTGTATGAGCATGCTGCGAGGTTGAGTTCTACAGAGAAGACAGAGACAGAGATTCGGGAGCGTTTGGCGTCATTGGAGAAGAGGATGTCCGAGGTTGAGAGGATGTGGAGAAGTTAGACCTTGGAGCTGTGTTCACTGATATTGATAGCCGTCATTACCAGCGTAGTATTCAGGAGTTGAGGGATGAGATCCATGCCATACAGTGGCAGGCGTACTATGACAGGATGGCGCGATTCCATTTCGATGATAGTGTTGAAGTCTTGGCTACATATGGATGAGACCGTCAGTAAAGATTAGTGATCATCTTTATTATGGTAGTTTAGTATTATAGTAGTAGTTTGCCTTGTACGTACTAAACTGACTAGTTTCAGTTAGTAGATTTTGATAAGAAACTTGTAGTCGTTTTGCATATCTTGTAAAACTTATGACAAGTATTGAATCTATGATGTATTTTGGTGATGTACTATTTATGATGTTGAACGTACGATGTATTATGATGTATCATTGTGTTGTTTACCTTGTGTTATGATTCTGTTACATTGATCAAAAACTTACCGTGTTGTACACTTGTAATGATTGATAAAATTATGCCGCCTAGGAGAATGACACCAGCTGAGATTAAGAAACTGGTGAATGATGGTATCGCCGCGGCGCTTGCAGGGCAAGTGGGTGTTGGCAATCCAAATGGTGGGCAGGCAGGAATGTTCGTTGCTAATGATAATCGTTTCTGCACCTATAAGGACTTTATGAATTGCAAGCCTATCACTTTCAAGGGAACTGAAGGAGCTGTTGGTTTGACTCAGTGGTTTGAGAAGACAGAGTCTGTGTTTCTACGAAGTAACTGTTCTAAGGATTGCAAGGTGAAGTACGCGACATGTACCTTAGTGGAACATGCGTTGTCTTGGTGGAATTCTTTTGTTCAAACCATGGGACTAGAAAATGCTTAAAACATAACGTGGGAAGAATTCAAAAGGGAAATGGTTAAGAAGTACTGTAGTCGTAGTGATGTGAAGAGGTTGGAGACTGAGTTTGACTATTTGGCCGTGAAGGGTGTTGATCTTGCTACTTACGTGCGTCGATTTCAAGAATTGAAGGTTTTCTGTGCTCACATGGTGCCAGATGACAAGAAACTACTAGAGAAGTTCATTGGAGGATTACCCTCCAGTATTGAAGGGCATGTGACGTCTTGCAACTCTCAGACTCTGGATGAGACTATTCGTATATCCGAACGACTTTTGGAACAAGTAATTAAGCATGGTGCTATTCAGAGGAGTAACAACTATGGCAACAAAAGAAAGTGGGATGACAACAAGAGGAACACCAACTACAACAACTACAATAATCACAACAACAGTAACCCTCACCACAATAACAACAACAATCAGTACCGTAACAACAACCATCACCAACAACAGAACAGAAGGAAAGAGACTGTTAAGGCTTATGTGGCTGCACCAGCATAAGTTGAAGGATATGCTGGGCCGCATCCATTTTGTGATAAGTGTAGACAGCATCACGTAGGACCATGCATAGCTAAGTGTCAGAAATTTCAGAAGGTTGGACATATTGCTAAACATTGTAAGAGCAGAGTTGTGGCTATTGGGAGTGACACACAGCCAGTGGTGAGTTGTTATAGATGTGGAGAGCGTGGTCACTACAGAAGCCATTGCCCAAAGAACAACGGTCAGCGAACTGAAGGCGCTCGTGGGAGAGTGTGACAAATGATAATTTGAGGTCAATACTATTCAACAAACTCGAATTTATTTCCTAGACATTTAATTGAAAACAATTTGCATATAATCTTTACTTGAACCAACGTGAAAACCTAGAATATAATTCTAGTACACTAGGACTTAGGCTAAATTTAGTCCACAATAATCAAGTACCTTGCTCCTACTCCAATTCACAACTTTAAACTCTAAAACAATTTCCTTTTCTTAAATTACTTACGGTTGGCAATTCAACAAACACTATTCGTAATTCAAAATTTAACACCCGATATACCCAACTCTCCCAACGATTATATCTAATGTATTTTTATACTTCCAAAATTTTTACAAAAGTTCCAAAAATATTTCCTTACACCAAAAATAATTTCTTTATATCCTAAATTTATTTACGTATAACTTCCGTTAATCACCGAACCAACAATCAATACCTATTGTTAATGGCCAATACATACAATATATACACTCTTGTATCAAAACAACACATTTTATCCCAATATATCCTCATTGCCGCCCCGCCCCCTTCCTTTGGTTTGAAAATAATACAAGATAAAGGTACAAAGCATTTAATTAGCTCCATACTTCCCACATTTTAAAAGCATGGGCAAGTTAAGATTTTTGGAGAAAATCATCCCTCCCCCCGTTCCCTTGTCCAATCGGCCATGCCCTCTCCCCATACCCAAACCATACCTAAATTGACTATTACTTGCACTTTGAAAACCTCTTGCTATATATATATCACACAACATCCTCATTCTTGCACTAGTTAGTTCAAGAAAAATAAATATCACCTCCCATTCTACACTATAAGTCGACACACACTTGGAGCCAAGAAAAGGAGAAGTCTTGTTGTGGCTAAGATCAAGCACTCTTAGGGTATTTTAACAAGTATTTGGAACATTAATCTTGGGGTTAAACAAGTGACTTGCACTCATATCTCACTAATCACTTTTGTAAGTAATCATACACTACAAAAATTTCATGTTTTTCATTATGTCATAATGCTAGACAAGTATATACTTAGTTATCACTTGGTACATGTTGATAAAGATTTACATTCACAAAGATCCTTTAACAAAAGTTTATGTTTTGAACAAGTTTTTATTTCAAGAAAACTAGTAGGTAAAACTTTTCGCAAGAAAGTGGTAATAAACCTTATAAACATGTATGTTAGTAAACTTGTATATTTAAACCTTCTTGAGGATTATTTACATGGACCTTAGAACATTGTTGAGTTTATGGTTAGATAATTATTATTATGTTGAGAAGTTGATGGAGGAACTAGGACTAGAATTGAAGTTGTGGTTAAGTGGTAAAATGACTAGAAGATTTGTAAAAATAGTTTGGCACTTTTAAAAGAAATTCTGTCCCGTTTTCATAAATATAGCAAACTCAGTAACTTGGTAACCATTTTAGGCTAGAAATATAGAAAGTAGACTCAATAACGAAAACGTAGCCGCTTGAATGAGTTAAAACGGGCTTGTGACGAAAAAGATATGTTAGTTTCAATTTTTACGACGAAAATATTTACATAAACCTATGATTCTCACCAACATTTTTGTTGACCATTTTAGCAATGTATTTTCAGGTAATTAAGGCATTCGCATCATGGCCTGCATGAGGACTTATCATAGCGTCGCGATGACGACGCGTCTCACTTGTATTTTATGCACTTACACTATCGTTTGGTTTGTAACAAACTTATTTCCGCAACTTCGACAAACCTTTTGGGACCTATCTTTTGTAAACTTTGAATGCTTTCTGAAATCAAACGATGTACTTTTAAAACGACACTTTAGGTCGTTCATTATAACTGTAACTGTGATGCTATGGCAGTCGCGCCCCAGGTATTCCATTCCGCTGCAATTCAGGTATTTGAGGGTGTGACAGATTGGCATCAGAGCTAAGGTTATAGTGTACTAGGTTGTATCATGGACCCTAGACTATAACCACATCATCATAGCATCTCATCATCTTAGCATAAGTGCATATTCACTATACATACGGTTTCATACATACATTATGCAAGTTACTTATACTTATACTTATATATTTATATATTGACCTGGGTTACAGCGATAATTCTTCACCCAACCACCCTATTATCATTCCGGCAGACTCGGATATCGAGGATGCTTTTTCATCCACTAATACACCTACATCATTACTCTCACCTTCTTATACCTCGACATTCCCATATCACTCACCATTGTTAGATGATAAAACCGAGCATCGCATCATCAGTCCTCAATTATACATAGCCTGATCACCTATGTCTAATTCAGGAAGGATTATGCCATGAAGGGAACAATCATCTTTTCAAAAAAAAAAAAAAAAAAAAAAAAAAAAAAAAAAAAATCTTAGTAAAAATCTTCATTCAAAAGCTTTGTAACCAAATAGAATTTTTCATAAACATCCCTATTGATAAACCCTCTCTAGATACCTGCACCACATGTCACTCACTCAGCCGTTAAGTGGACCTTTACGATTGACCTCTCTAGGAAAGACTTCCCATCTACGAGGAGTATTCCATGACATAAGAAAACAATGAAAGGATTACGAAACCACAAACAAGGACTAGAAGTATACAGTAAGTTAATTCGTATCGCAACGGAAAACATAAGATCTCACGAGGCAATCCAAATCACTATCTTGGCATAGTCACCCAATCCTATCATTCCAGAAGTACTAGTTAGACCAAGTAAGACAACAAACCTAAGTCATGTTCCATTTTAGAAACAACCAAGTAAGTTGAATGCTCATACTTGTAAGACTTACCTAATATTAACCAATAGGTATTATCCGACACCAGAAACAAGATGTTAGACAACTAAGCATTCATGTGAACATGCCTACTCGACTATTTCATCCTTTTTAATGCTTTCAATTCAAACAAATTTTCTTCAAAATGCAATTATACAAATCATATACCTTGTAGGAAAATATTTTTCTAAAGAACCTATTTTGACAAGTAATCCCCTTATGGTCAGCTTTTAACAAAACTATCGTACGTTAAGAAAGATATAACATCAATCTTTACTAAATGGTTCTATTCACATCATGTCAAAGACCTGTCTATAAAAACTTTGGATCACATTTGAAAACAGTCCAACCTTGCATAACTACTAAATTAATTCAAACTTGTGAATTCATTTACTCAAATTTGTAGATTCATTTATTCTAAGAAATATTTTATTTATTCAAACTTGTAAAATCCGTTTACTTAGAGAAAGATTTCAAAAAAAACACTCCAGATCGGGTCAAAATTTGAAAATCAACCACCGTACCAAAACACTTCATACATTTAGGAGCTTGTGATTGTCAAACAGTAGCATGGAAGAATTCGATGAAGAAAATCTAGGGAGATACTATTGAACAGTAAGAATCTTAGCAATGAAGACTAAGCACCTTAGGCAAAGGGAGACTCATATCGTAACATTAGTTAGA
The DNA here is from genome assembly GCA_021014915.2 of Artemisia tridentata subsp. tridentata. Classification (NCBI taxonomy): domain Eukaryota; kingdom Viridiplantae; phylum Streptophyta; class Magnoliopsida; order Asterales; family Asteraceae; genus Artemisia; species Artemisia tridentata. The sequence continues at coordinate 361,426,372 of CP139508.1, read as the reverse complement.
GCAAGATACAAGGAATCAAAAACTGTTACCATAGCTTTATCCTTCCAATAACACTTTTCCGACAAACCTATCATCGTGAAATCAGTCATGAGACACGTTATATAAATTTCAAATACTCCTAATAAAGGGTAGACGATACACCTCAAACTTCTGGCAATCCCTTTAAGATATTTCCTTACCCAATCAGATATACGCACGCTTTACCATCCTCAGACCAACGAACATTGAAGAGAACTATCCAAACACTATAGGACGTGCTCAGCGCCGTATAATCAACTTTGAATTGTTTAGAGTGATCTTTTGATATTGACAGATTTCACCTTCAGCAATAGCCATCACGCGAATATAAAGACTACACCCTTTAAGGCACCCTATGGTCGAAGTACCAATCACCTACTGACAGACCGAAATCGGAAAAGCCCAATTGTGAAATAACAAAGGAAAATCGTACAGGTCAAGAATCAGTTACAAGCGACAAGAAAATAATATAAAAGTTAGGTCGGTACATGACGCAAATCATTGGGATTATGTGTCCCTAAGCCGCGAACCATTAGGATTCGAATTGGGGAATGAGTTATGTTGAAAGTCTTGCCTTGGAAAGGCATGATGCAACTTTGGAAATGCGGGAAATTGAACCCTAGGTATATTAGACCATTTAAGATTCTAGCTAGAATCGGCCGAGTAGCTTACAGACTTGAACTTCCACCAGAACTCAGTAGTGTGCACAATACATTTCAGATTACAACATTAAGAAGTGTTTATCTGACGAATCCCTCATCATTCCATTAGTAGAGATTCAACGCGATGACAAACTTAAACTTTATCGAAGGGCCTGTAGGAATTAGGGATCAAAATGTCAAGCAATTAAAGCAGAGTCGAATTCCTATCGTGAAAGTTCGCTCGAATTCTCGAAGAGGTCTTGAGTTTACTTGGGAGCGGGAAGACTAGATGTGACTCAAATATCCACATCTTTTCATCGAGACCACTCCAGAGACCAACACCTTCTGAATTCAGGGACTGAATTCCTTTTAGGGTGGAAGACTGTGACAAATCGTAATTTCAGGTCAATACTATTCAACAAACTCGAATTTATTTCCTAGACATTTACTTGAAAACAATTTGCATATAATCTTTACTTGAACCGACGTGAAAACCTAGAATATAATTCTAGTACACTAGGACTTAGGCTAAATTTAGTCCACAACAATCAAGTACGTTGCTCCTACTCCAATTCATAACTTTAAACTCTAAAACAATTTCCTTTTCTTAAATTACTTACGGTTGGCAATTCAACAAACACTATTCGTAATTCAAAATTTAACACCCGATATACCCAACTCTCCCAACGATTATTTCTAATGTATTTTTATACTTCCAAAAAGATTACAAAAGTTCCAAAAATATTTCCTTACACCAAAAATAATTTCTTTATTTCCTACGTTTATTTACGTATAACTTCCGTTAATCACCGAACCAACAACCAATACCTATTTTTAACACCCAATACATACAATATATACACTCTTGTATCAAAACAACGTATTTTATCCCAATATACCCTCATTGCCGCCCCCTTCCTTTGGTTTGAAAATAATACAAGACAAAAGTACAAAGCATTTAATTAGCTCCATACTTCCCACATTTCAAAGCATGGGCAAGTTAAGATTTTTGGAGAAAATCTTCCCCCCCCCCCACCCCATTCCCTTGTCCAATCGGCCATGCCCTCCTCCCATACCCAAACCATACCTAAATTGACTATTACTTGGACTTTGAAAACCTCTTGCTTTATATATATATATATATATATATATATATATATATATATATATATATATATATATATATATATATATATATATATATATATATATATATATATATATATATATATCACACAACATCCTCATTCTTGCACTAGTTAGTTCAAGAAAAATAAATATCACCTCCCATTCTACACTACAAGTCGACACACACTTGGAGCCAAGAGAAGGAGAAATCTTGTTGTGGCTAACATCAATCACTCTTAGGGTATTTTAACAAGTATTTGAAACATTAATCTTGGGGTTAAACAAGTGTCTTGCACTCATATCTCACTAATCACTTTTGTAAGTAATCATACACTACAAAAATTTCATGTTTTTCACTATGTCATAATGCTAGACATGTATATACTTAGTTATCACTTGGTACATGTTGATAAAGATTTACATTCACAAAGATCCTTTAACAAAAGTTTATGTTTTGAACAAGTTTTTATTTCAAGAAAACTAGTAGGTAAAACTCTTCGCAAGAAAGTGGTAATAAACCTTATAAACATGTATGTTAGTAAACTTGTATATTTAAACCTTCTTGAGGATTATTTAGAGGGACCTTAGAACATTTTTGAGTTTATGGTTAGATCAATATTATTATGTTGAGAAGTTGATGGAGGAACTAGGACTAGAATTGAAGTTGTGGTTAAGTGGTAAAATGACTAGAAGATTTGTAAAAATAGTTTGGCACTTTTAAAAGAAATTCTGTACTGTTTTGATAAATACAGCAAACTCAGTAACTTGGTAACCATTTTAGGCTAAAAATATAGAAAATAGACTCAATAACGAAAACGTAGCCGCTTGAATGAGTTAAAACGGGCTTGTAACGAAAAAGATATGCTAGTTTCAATTTTTACGACGAAAACATTATTTTCAGAAAATAGTTGAATCTGTCCAGAATTTTGAGGGATGAAAACTGAGGTTAAATGGTAACTAGACTAGTCGAGACCTTGAAAAGCCGATAGTATATTTAAATACCTTCGCGGGGATAGCTAAAACTTAAGAAACAGAGCTACAACGCAAAAGTTAAGGCTAAAAGAAAGTTTACGATGGTATATACGTTGACAGCATGTATTTTGGCTATTAGAAAAGCTGATGGAATGTATAGAATGGATTTTTGGACCTTTTGGAGTATATTTTGGCTAAAATGACGTAACGAAAATGGTAGAACATTATATATACTTATTAGGTGCGTTATAGATTTTTAGAATAGCCATTAACATGACAACTAAAATTTAGTCGCAAGATTTATAAGTTACAGTTTCTAAAAAGTGGTAATTTTTTAAATAAAGGATCAAATTGACGCAACTATATTTTGACAATAAATATTTCAACAACATGTATAAGTGATAAAGTAAAGTATGAACTTGCGTGCATGGCCTTGTTTTCGAACCTAAGACATATGCATTATTTAGGTCGCGGTTAGGGTATCGGACCTATATTTCCATTTGCCAAAGTTTCAAATCGGGATTTACTTTTGCTAAGGTGAGTTTTCATAGCCCCGTTTTTCAAAGTTAATACTTCATTTCAAACCTACGGGGGAGAATACATTGCACATCATTTTATTATGAGCCCAAGTATGTTAAATTCATTTACATTGCTTAAGTTACCGCATTGCCATATTAAAGTCCCCTGTTTATCATGAACCATTAATTACGAGTAAGCGAGGGTGAGTGAATAGATCTATTGAGGGTGACTCCTCCAACCGGGTTGGTAGATCCAACTGGTCAAACGGATGCATTTCATTTAATATCAGGATTAGAGTTGCTTGGAAAACACTCTGTTGGGGCGTTCATTTTCAGTCTAGCTTCGGGGTTATGAGCTTAAGTACCAATGTATCATTTTTATTGTGGCATTCTGGCCATTTCACTTTATACTTGTGGTTATCGTACAAAACATTTACATAAACCTATTATTCTCACCAACATTTTTGTTGACCGTTTTAGCAATATATTTTCAGATAATTAAGGCATTCGCATCATGGCCTGCATGAGGACTTATCATAGAGTCACGATGACGACGCGTCTCACTTGTATTTTATGCACTTAAACTATCGTTTGGTTTGTAACAAACTTATTTCCGCAACTTCGACAAACCTTTTGGGACCTATCTTTTGTAAACTCTGAATGTTTTATGAAATCAAACGATGTACTTTTAAAACGAAACTTTAGGTCGTTCATTATAACTGTAATTGTGATGCTATGGCAGTCGCGCCCCAGGTATTCTATTCCGCTGCAAATCAGGTATTTGGGGGTGTGACAGAGAGCATATGTGATGGGCAATGGGGAGCAGTAACAGGATCCGAATGTGGTTATCGGTACGTTTCTTCTCAACAATCGTCGTGTTAAAGGCCTATAGGATTTGACCATCCCGCCATGTTGACTAAGTTTGGTCCGCATGTGATGTACTATATTCGATTTATCACTAGGTATCTGGCAAAGTATCTAGCTCGAGGGCAACTATTATATTATGAATTTCGCGGTTACTGTCGACTTACGCCAATGTTATTTGGTGCCGGTTAATGTTTTGTGTGTCATGAGCTTACTAACTGTTTGACACTTACCTAATATATGTAATTGTTACTTATATCTTCCAGACTTGAAAATCTTGTGTTCACCTATTTTAAACCTATGAATTTCACTCAAACTTTGTGTTGACTTTTTAAGCATATTTTATCTCAGGTAATTGATGCATAGTATACAGGCACCGGGAGTGGCATGAAGATTATCGATGGCTTTCGGCTTTTTACTATCTTTTTACTATCACTTATCATTCGAAAAACCCCTTTTGAACTATGCTTTTATTTCCGCTGCGTATGATGTTTGAGAACCTTTTGAACTCTAGTGTTTAATTATAATCCGAATGATATGTTTTTATTGAAACGACTTGTTATGAGGTCGTTGATATGTGTCTAAATACACATATATTTTATATTGTTAAACCCACAAAAACGACCAAAAACACACAAATGACCTTATAAATGTTGCAAATTCATTAAAATGTGTTTTTATGTGATTCAGGTACAAAAGATTGAAAAACAAGTGAAAAACACACAAAGTTTACACAATTGTCATTTTCAGTCCCTGAAGTATCACCAAATTTGCAAAACTAGTCCCTGGCTAAAATACAACCGGATCTGATGAACTCAAATAAGTACATTTTATTACTATCATTTATCCTATTAATTTGACTTGTTTTACTATATTATGTATGAGGATTGATACTTAATCGTTTACTTTTGTAATTCTCAGGTAAAAACAAGCATTTGGTGAAACTTAGCGATTTTGGACTAATTATGGAGCAAAACGTACATAAAGTGAAAGTCTACTGACATGGACAAGATCAAGTCAATTCTGCTCCAGATGCGCCGCATCTCACTCTCGACATGCGCCGCATCTCTATCAAGATATCACCAGATACGATCCAAGATACAAGAGGACATGTGCCGCATCTAATCATGGAGTTACGCCGCATCTTCTGGCGGTGTACGAATATTCCTGAATATTATAATCTTGGACCCCACGCGAAGTTAAGTACATGCGCCGCATCTACTTAGTAGATGCGCCGCATCTTCCCTCAGACAGAAACTATAAATACCCCGTAGACCAGACGAATTACAAGTTCCGAAAAAACCTAAAACCGAAGTTCGAACAGGAGAAACAAAGGACGAATTCAGTCAAGGAGGCAGCACAAGACACACCCAAATCAAAGATACAAGAGCTGTAAGAAGGTGCTGCATGTGTTTAATTCATTAAGTAGTTTTGTTTTATTGTGTTAGCAAACTTTAATTCATCAGGATTGGTGGCTTGTGTAATGTGACAACGAAAGATTGCACTCCCTTTAATACTTGTTTTCCCATCAATTAAAGTTTATATGTTGATGTCTTTGGTTACTACTTATTAGTGCATTGATAACCTCTGTGTTTATTAGTGGCTTGCGGGCATTTGACTGCGGGACATAATGTGGCTCCCACGGTTATTACTAAATTGATCACTTAGGAATAACTTTTAGACATAAGTAATCATTAAGGGTTTACTCGCCGATAAGATTAGGACCAACGAGAAAGGGTTAACTACATACACTTCATATAAAGCTATCAATAAAACAAGTGACAATCTACTTAATCATAAGGACAGCCCTCTTATTGTCTCAAGTATTTATCTGTGTACGTGTGTGCTACTTGCTGATTCGTGCCTATTGGTTTATTTTATTATTTAATTGCAACAAACCGTGCCAGTCTCTCAGGCTGAAACCCCCTTGCGTTAGGATATTAAAATACTGATTAGAATAACGAGATAATACGTTCCACTCTTAGTGATCGACACTCTACTTACCATTATCTTCATATTGACCGGGTACACTGCTCGTTAAGTGTGTGTGTTATTGATAAGTCGGCTAAATATAAATTTAAAACTTGAGTAGGCATTAAAACTGCTAAACCGCAACGACACATCACGCGCATCAAGTTTTTGGGCGCCGCTGCCGGGGAGTGAATTGTTATTATCTGTTAATTTAATTAGTATTTTAATTAGTTTTTTCTTTTTATTAGATTAATTGCATCATTGTACTATTTTGCATATTTGTTGTATTGTGTGTTAATTGTTTTCTTTTATTTTTGTGTGTTTATTTTCGTTTGTGTGTTTTATTTTTGTTTTTATTTTTCGTATTTTTCTGTTCTGCAATCGTTGTACTGTGCTAAATCAAACGATACGGCGCATCTGATCTCTCAGATACGGCGTATTGCGTTTAATTTTTTAAAAAAAAATACAACGCGTTTAATTAATTCGATACGACGCATCTTTTCCCCAAGATACGGCGTATCTGTTTTTAATAAGAAAATTTTTCTAAGCGATAAAATAATACGACGCATCTGCTTTAGCAGATACGACGTATCTGTTTTTCGATAAAAAAAAAATTTTTTAAACGTTAACGCCATACGACGCATCTGCTTTAGCAGATACGGCGTATCTATTATTTTAATTAAAAACAGTTTGCGAATTATTAAACAGATACGGCGTATCGATCTGTATCGATACGGCGCATCTTTCTGAATCAAAAATCTTTTATTTTTAAACGTAACGAAAATACGGCGCATTAACTTTCGTTAATACGACGCATTTAATTTTAATTAGATAAGTTGATTTTTGATTAATTAATTCGATACGGCGCATTCTTAAATTCTAAAGCGGCGTATCTATTTTCTGGATAAAGTCTGATTAAATTTTAACGTATTAAGATACGGCGTATCCAACTTTTTGGATACGGCGCATCGTCTGCAGATATCAGTAACTTTAATTTTTCGTATTCCGTTTTCGTTATTAATTATCTGATATATTACTTTCTCGAGCATACCCTACTGATATTTTTGTGTTGATTTCAGGAAGTGCATGACCAGGAGTTCTACGAAGAACTTGATTCAACCTTTCGAAGATCCTGAACGAGCCCTACATTCGCTTAAAAGGCTTTTCAACACAAGAAGCTTTGATCTTTCAAGTTCACTCGAGCTTGATTACTTTTCTGAAGAAAAAGAGGAAGTTGAAACAGAAACAATGGGCGAAAACACTACTATGGAGGAATACATGAACAATACCCGTGCTGATTACACTTCAGGAGTTGCTAGACCTAAGTTTGATGATAATTCAAAATTTGAGTTGAAGGGTCAGTTTCTCAAAGAGCTAAGAGAGAATGCTTTCAGTGGGACGGAACAAGAGGATGCTAATGAGCATGTTGAAAAGGTCCTGGAGATTGCAGATTTGTTTACTTCAGAAGGAGTCAATACCGATCAACTCATGCTAAGAATCTTTCCAATCTCACTAAAAGGAGCTGCTAACAAGTGGCTAAGGAATGAACCTGCTAGTTCAATCACTACATGGGAAGGTTTGAAGAGCAAATTCCTGAAGAGATATTGTCCACCTGCTAAGACTGCTAAAAAGATGGAGGCTATCAATAGTTTCAAGCAAGAGCCTGATGAAACCCTTTATCAAGCTTGGGAACGGTTTAAAGATGTATTGATAAAATGTCCTCAACACTATCTAACCCCTATGCAGGAAATAATATTGTTTTATCAAGGATTGGACGTGCCTACAAGACAGATTTTGGATGCTAAGGGAGCTGTACCTCAAATGAGTGCAACCAATGCTAGGAAAGCAATCCAAGATGCTGCTGATCATTCCCAAAAATGGCACGATGGGACCTCTACTAGATCTAAGAGCAGCACTAATTTTGACGGGATTGCTGCTATTCAAGCTCAATTGGATAAAATTAGTAGAGAGATGAAGAAGCGAGATGAAAGAGCATATGCTGCCCAAGTTGGATGTGAAAAGTGCGAAGGACCTCACTACACTAAAGATTGCCCGAACAAGAATGAAAGTGAGACATTTGAAGAAGCATATTACACCCAATTTGGACAACCATTCCGACCTTCAGGAAGATTTAGGGAAGCTAGTCCGGGATTCTATCAAAAGAACAACTTCAATCCCGCTTATCAAGAAAGGAGGCAGACTTTAGACGATACTTTAAAGCAAATTATGGCCGATGCTGCTAAAAGACATGAAGAGAATACTGCTATGATCAAAGAAATTCGAGCTTCAACGGACACTACTACAAGAAATCAAGGAGCTTCGATCAAAGCATTGGAACAACAAATTGGTCAACTGAGCAAAGTTCTTCAAGAAAGGGGATATGGAAGTTTACCGAGCTCAACTGAAACCAACCCAAGAGATCATGTCAAGGCCATAAGCACCACTGAAGAAGTCACTCCTAATATACCTAGAAGATCGATGAATGGTAATGATGGTGCTAGACCCGAATTTTTCTTTAATTCTTCAATCAGTTTAAGGAGACTACTAAAAGAAAAGACAAAGATTGAAGAGGAGATCAAGGCAACAATGAAAGAAGAGAGCTCTGCAACCGACTTAAATGCCTCGCCTCATAAAGAAAGAGACCCAGGAAGTTTTACTCTACCTTGTTCTATTAATAATATATCTTTCAATAATGTGTTAGCTGACTTAGGAGCTAGTGTTAGTGTTATGCCTCTTAAGACATTCGCTACCCTAGGACTAGGAAAATTAGCACCAACTAAATTACTTATTGAATTGGCTGATAAAACGGTAAAACGACCTGAAGGGATTGCTAATAATGTGCTAGTTAAGATTGAGCAGTTTATTTTTCCCGTAGACTTTGTTATACTAGACATGCCCGAGGATGTTAAGATTCCTTTAATCCTCGGAAGACCTTTCTTATCTACTGCCCATGCTAAGATTGATGTGTTTAAAAGAAAAATCTCATTAAGGGTAGGGAATAATAAACTAGTCTATAAGTGCCAAGATCCGGTTAAAAGCATAATTAGAGGTGTTTATGTGCTAGGATTAAGAGAGCGTATGGACCTCGATCTTGAAGCTAGACTTATGGGAGAAACATTGATTCAAAACAACTCAACTAATCCTAATCATGAGAACTTTGAGGAATTCATTGACCTTAATGTACCTACCGAACTTAGACGCGATGTTGTTAATGATTCTGATGATGAGTGGTATGATTGTGTGGTAATTAATAAGCGTAGGAGAATAGTTGAGAAAACAAATTTGAACAATGATGTGTTTATTGAACTACCACCCCACCTTGCTTATTTGTGCCTATATGATAATAAGAATTTCCCGTCTATCATTTTGTCATCTCTGCCCGAAAGGGACAGGACTTTGTTCATACAGATAATGAAGAAGAACGGCGTGGAAATTAAGGAAGGGCAAGGAGTGTTCAATATTACTGAATTGGCGATGAAGGAGCGCGATGTTTCCGACTCCTTCAATGATCGATATTAAAGAGCTGAACGTGAGTCTAACTTGAAGACTCTGGAATAAAGACAAGTGCTTACCGGGAGACAACCCGGAGAATTTTTATTATTCTGTTTTCTGTGTCGAGTCAGTCCAGGCCGCATGAGGATACGGCGCATCTCAATTCTGAGATGCGACGCATCTCCTGCAATGGTCATATCTTATTTTATTTTTCTGCATTTTTATTTTCGACTTTAAAACTATTTATCAGTTTATTTTAATGCGGCGCATCTTTATTCTGATCCGTATTTATTCCAGGCTCGATACGGCGTATCTTCTTCAATAAGATACGGCGCATCGACTGACCTGATGATTTTCAGTTTTAATTTTTAAGTTTTATTTTTCCTAACTACTAATGTATTATGCAAAGCTTGAACCTTTCTTATCTTAGGTGTGTTTTAAAGTGTTGGTGGTATTATAGTTTCCTGGATTTCCTGTGGATACATCAAGTATGAAGCTTTAACGTTCTAATCCACAAGAAGTTGATTTTTGCTCTTATACTAATGGAGGATCATACCGAGCAAATCTCAGGGGAGTTTTTCTGTTCTAATTCTTTTATTTTCCAGTTTTTAACCTTTTATACAAACAACGAGGACGTTGTTTAACTTAAGTGGGGGGATTGGAGAATTAGAACACTTAACAATTACTTGTCCTAAACTTTTTCAAAAATTATGCTTAAAATGTGCTTAATATATCAAACTTAAAAATTTTTAGCATGTTTTTGTTTAAGATCTAAGTTGCATAACTGCACACATGACGTTATTTTCAAAAATTGTGATTTTTCAAAATTCACAAATCTATGAGTGTGCCGGTGACTTGTAGACTTTAGAACTTGGCTTGTATACTATTCGAGACCACCATAATGAGTATTATTTATATAATTGGAGTGACTTGTCTAACTTGGTAAATTTCTAGGATTACACCCAAATAGCCTATTATATGTTATGTGTTATTAACTAACTACACTGGTTAGTTAACCCCCGTATAAACCCTTTTGTTACTCTCATTTTTAGAGTAAGATACCCCTAGAAAAACCCTCAGAGCCATTCCTTTCGTTTCTTACACCTATGTTTAAAATGTTTCGTTACACCCTTACACCTTAGCCTACCCTGTAGATTAGAATCCGTGGTTGGTTGATTGCTATAGGCAAAGTGTGTTTCCTTACATTACCTGTGTTCGCGTGCGTAATTCATTATCTATGGTTAGGTCGGGAAATTGCACAATGCAATTGGAGTGAAAGTAAATATTGTATATTTTGGAGTTTATTTTTCGTGTGTTTACTACTTTCACTATTACCATTATTTCTGAAGTCATGAAAAGTATGGAAAAATTATCCGGAAAGAAAGTTATAGTGATGTGGTGAAATTTTACACATCTATGTTTATGTTTAATAAAAAAAAAAAAAAAAAAAAAAAAAAAAAAAAAAAAAAATCGAAAAAAATGAGAAAAGAAAAAGAAAGAAAGAAAAGTTGGAAGTTAGTTTTAACCAACTTATGTAAAGTTATGTAAGTGGTCGATATCACCACTATTTGTTGTACTATATCTATGGATTGAATGGGAATTGGCAGTTATGGGAACGCCAATTAAGGTTTATTCTTTGATTAAGATCTTGTTGAGTATAATTCGTGTCTACCTAAAGCGTGTGTTTCAAGTGTTAAAGCGTGAGTTATTCGATGATATGAGTCTTATTCATGGGATGGTTGGGATAGTGATTAACCACACTTAGGATTTTAATTTATTTGTTTTGTTTATTTTTATTTTTGCACCAATTTATATCCCAAATGTTATCCATGCCCTTTATTATTCTTTATCCAACCGAACCTTTGATTTATTGAGATTGGGGATTTGAGCAATCTTAAGTATCGTAGTCGTGGATTCGGCTATGTATTTATGATTTTGTCGCCCTTTTTGATATATTATTATTGGTGAAGTTTGGACCTATCTTTAGCCTATTCGAGTTAAGGATTTGAGCAATTGCAAGTATCGTGTTCGTGGATTCGATCATGTATTTGTGATTTTGTCGCCTTTTCTGGAATTTGAGATCGATAGTGAAAGAGAATAATTAACCCTTAAGCCTAAAAACCCTTTTTACCGCTTTAGACTTGTTACTCCTTAGCTTTAGTGGTGGAGATGTGTATACTTGCCAAGCTTATGATAGAATATTCGTCGCGACTGGACAGTTAAACGATTAGATTTGCTTTTATCGACTTATTTTATTTTACTTCTAATTCGTTAAGTGTTTAGTTGTATGATTATGAAATGAACGAATACATGCTTAAATATAAAAATAAATCCTAACATCTTTTAGGATACATTTTCATAAAAGAAATTCTAAGGTTTACTTGGGGACAAGTAAAGTTCAAGTGGGGGGATATTTGATGAACTCAAATAAGTACATTTTATTACTATCATTTATCCTATTAATTTGACTTGTTTTACTATATTATGTATGAGGATTGATACTTAATCGTTTACTTTTGTAATTCTCAGGTAAAAATAAGCATTTGGTGAAACTTAGCGATTTTGGACTAATTATGGAGCAAAACGTACATAAAGTGAAAGTCTACTGACATGGACAAGATCAAGTCAATTCTGCTCCAGATGCGCCGCATCTCACTCTCAACATGCGCCGCATCTCTATCAAGATATCACCAGATACGATCCAAGATACAAGAGGACATGCGCCGCATCTAATCATGGAGTTACGCCGCATCTTCTGGCGGTGTACGAATATTCCTGAATATTATAATCTTGGACCCCACGCGAAGTTAAGTACATGCGCCGCATCTACTTAGTAGATGCGCCGCATCTTCCCTCAGACAGAAACTATAAATACCCCGTAGACCAGACGAATTACAAGTTCCGAAAAAACCTAAAACCGAAGTTCGAACAGGAGAAACAAAGGACGAATTCAGTCAAGGAGGCAGCACAAGACACACCCAAATCAAAGATACAAGAGCTGTAAGAAGGTGCTGCATGTGTTTAATTCATTAAGTAGTTTTATTTTATTGTGTTAGCAAACTTTAATTCATCAGGATTGGTGGCTTGTGTAATGTGACAACGAAAGATTGCACTCCCTTTAATACTTGCTTTCCCATCAATTAAAGTTTATATGTTGATGTCTTTGGTTACTACTTATTAGTGCATTGATAACCTCTGTGTTTATTAGTGGCTTGCGGGCATTTGACTGCGGGACATAATGTGGCTCCCACGGTTATTACTAAATTGATCACTTAGGAATAACTTTTAGACATAAGTAATCATTAAGGGTTTACTCGCCGATAAGATTAGGACCAACGAGAAAGGGTTAACTACATACACTTCATATAAAGCTATCAATAAAACAAGTGACAATCTACTTAATCATAAGGACAGCCCTCTTATTGTCTCAAGTATTTATCTGTGTACGTGTGTGCTACTTGCTGATTCGTGCCTATTGGTTTATTTTATTATTTAATTGCAACAAACCGTGCCAGTCTCTCAGGCTGAAACCCCCTTGCGTTAGGATATTAAAATACTGATTAGAATAACGAGATAATACGTTCCACTCTTAGTGATCGACACTCTACTTACCATTATCTTCATACTGACCGGGTACACTGCTCGTTAAGTGTGTGTGTTATTGATAAGTCGGCTAAATATAAATTTAAAACTTGAGTAGGCATTAAAACTGCTAAACCGCAACGACACATCACGCGCATCAGGATCCCATTTTATTTACAAAACCCAAAACCTTAAAATCCAAGTCCATATAAACCCAGTTACAAATCCAGTCCACCTTGGGCCCAAAAACACCAAAGCCCACCCATTCCTAATAAATAAATAAAACAGACAAATAAAACACCCCGACACCTTCTCCTTCTTCCACCTCCATCTCCCTTTACACCTGTAAATGCCACCTCCACACCACCACCTCACCACCTACTCCATCTCTTTTGTCCCCCAGCTCACCCTTACACCTACACCAGTAATAAATGCATTTCCCACCCAATTTCACCCAAAACCACCACTGCTACTATACCAGTCCCCTGTTTTGCTTAAAACCTCTCCAACTTGGCTCTAAATATCTCAAATGTCCCCCACAACTCTCCACAACAATCCAAGAGTCCTTAATTGTTTTGAAACTGCCACAAGCTACGTATATCAAAATTGGCGCCAAAAGCAATTTAAACGGTGGAGATCAATTTGACCAATCCAATGGTCCAGGAGAGGTGGGATTCACTCAGAAAGTCAAGAGGAGGCAAAAGGGTGTATAAAAGACAGAAGATGAAGAAGGAGAAATTACCTTTGGATTAGCCTAGGTCATAGTTTAATTAATCTTTACTGTTTTTCATAGTGTAATGTTCTTTAAAGTTTTAAATCTTGTACTTTTCATTAAAATAGTGTAATGAACCTTTAATTTCAGTTTTATTTCAAGTATCTTTTAAATTTCATGTTTTCACTTAATTTCACTTAATTTTCAAGTCATTTAAATTCTGTTTAATCATGGTTGTTTCTTGGACTCTAGAAGCACATATAGGCTCTTGACAAAAGCATACAAGCTTTTAGATACAAATAATCAGTCATGATCTTTTAAATTTAAAAATAGAATAAAAAGCAGAAAACAGAAAAGAAATAAAAAAAATATGGTTACATGATGAACAAGCTTGGAGCAGGGTGTATTTTGGATTGCCCTTGGGTTTAGAGCTTCTTGGGAAGCTTAGGATTTAGTTGTGGCTCCTTGGTTACTTGATTCTCAGCTTGGAACATTTTGTAAGCCTTTTTATTAATTGTTGCACTTTACTGTTCATGTACCTCAATTACTTTAATTGTTATGTTTCCTGGTTTAATTGTTGTTGTTTAAAGTTATTAGAGTGTAATATTGCTAGTTTGTTCATTAGATTTACTTGTTCTTAAAAATTGAAATCATACAGTGTTTACTGCAAATTTGACATCTTTGTATTATCTGCTTGTGTACTTGAGATTTATGTTCAATTGGTCTAATTATGTGTTATTATAATGTTTGGAATCAGGTTCATGTTCAAATTCATTGAATACTATTAAATTCATGTGACAAGTGCATTTATAGGACTGTTTGAATTTGGAATGATTTAGGGTCCTGAGATGGTTTATGTTGTTATTTTCTGTTGATCCATGAGTATTATGCCATTTGAGGGTTTGACAGCCCTTTAAGCTCAGTGTTGATAGATTTAATGGTCAATTTCAACTTAAATTTCAATTTCATTGCTCACTGTATTGTTGCTGTTTACTCTGAGTATAAGTTGTGTACAATATTGTTCTTGTCTGATTGTATGTAGCTGCATGATCCATTAACTCTGGATTAGACATCTAATCCAGTCTTTATTTAAGTTTTAGTCAAAATTGTTTTTAATCTCTTCTAGTTTCTTGTCTGTTTAACTTTACAAGTCCAAATTCTACATAAGTGCTTAATAGTTGTTAATATTTGTTAATTTCATGTTCATGTAGATTAATATAGCTTATTTGCTCATTAGATTCAGATCAAAGTTGATCTAAGTCAACTTTGATCATTAACATAAAAAGTCAAAATTTCAATTTTCTGTTTTTGAATAAAATGTATAATTTTGTTGTAGCTTTATTTTCAAGTTTCTGGTTAAGTCCTTTTTGGATATTTTAGATATGTTGCTAATATTACTGTTGTAATTTTGTTAATTTTTCTTTTGCTTATTTAAATGCTTATTTGAGTGCTTATTAGAGCCTGTTTTTGCCCTGCACCCAAGTTAAGCTGTCAAGTCCATAAGCTTGCAAAAGCTTATGGATTTGGCCTAGACTTGTGTGTTTGGCTTCTTTGTTTAGCTTATATAGCTTATTGTTTAGCTCAGTGCTTATTTTTCCTTTGTAGCTTAATTTAGTCACTTATTTTCCCAACTTATTTTGTTCCAAACAATTCCCTTCACTGAAGCAAACAGTGAAGGTGAATGTTTTCATAAGCCTTAAAAAGTTTCCCCACTAGCTTGAGCTTGTGTATTTCAGCTTCATCTGAAGCTTATCTACCAAACTCAATATCCAAGTGTAGGTTGAGCATTTAAAGCTTATTAGATAAGTTAAATTTGATCTTGTGTTTGCCCACTCACAACAGTCCACTTGTGGACTTACACCATTTCCATAAGCTCTTATTAAGCTCATTAGTGATCATAAGCTTTTGTGGCTTGGCTTTTTATGAAGCTTAGCAACCTAAATTTATGATCCTGCACTTAAATTCACCTTTGCAGCTTATTTACCTAGGCTGCAATAAGCTTAAACTTATCACAATTTCCTGAGTGTACTGTTCACCAGCATACTCAGGAAATTCACACAATCTTCATAAGCTTGCCAAAAGCTACTCAGTGGGCCCCATGTCAAGTGAATTGGCTTTTTGAGAAGCCAATCCACCAAACTCCTAGGGGCAGCTCTTTATTTCCACTTCCAAGCTTATTTGATAAGCTTGGTGAGGGCTTTTTGTTTGATCCATGTTTCTGAGTATGCTGAAAGATCTGCATACTCAGTGAAATGATGCCATTTTCAATAGCTCCTCAAAAGCTCAGCTGTGGACCCCACAGCTTGAGCTTGAGCTTTTTGGAAAGCCCACCAACCCAGCTAGCTACTACAAGTCTTGTTATGGCTTTTTCAGCTTATTTGATAAGCTGAATTTGCCAATTAATAGAGCTGCAGGGTTGTTTGGATTTGTGCTTAACTAGAATTGCTTATTTGCTTATCTGAGCTTATATTGTCAATTCCAGTGCATCAATCCTAGGACATATTGTCCATATAACTTATGCACTTATCCCTTTTCTCTTTATTTTCCTTTCATAAACTTTTTTCAAGCTTGTTATGAGCTTTTGACTTTACTGTAAGCCCATAAGCTCAACTGAATGGGTCAAAAGCTCATAATCTGCTTATATTGATGTTCATAAACTTTTGTTTTCCTTAAACATGTCCCTTGGACATGTGTACATCCTTCTGTACCTTTGTTTCACTTTTTCAAGCTTGTTTCAAGCTTATGGCAAAACTGTGAGCTTTTAAGCTACTGAATAAGCCATAAGCTGTGAAACTGCTTATTTCTTTAGTTTGCATAGTTTCATTTTCTTTATATATGTATAATAATAGTATGTAAATAATCCAGAAAACAGAAAACACAAAAATAGCCACACTTTGCCAAGAAGTGATAGCTTCTATTTAGAAGCTTGAGCTTATTGGCTTATTTCTGTAAATATGATATAACTTTTACATTTTTCCTAGCTTCTTTTATTTTATATAGAATTATGTAAAAATCCTTAGATTTTTCTTTTACTGTTTAATATTTATAATAAATCAGTTTTAGTTTTTAATACTTTTTAATATTTAATAATTAATAATAAATAGAATATTTGTATAATAAATATAATTTTAGTTTCAAAAATTCTTTTATATTAGCTTAGACTTTTCTAAGTTTTTATTTTATTTATTTAGGCTTATTTTCTATTTTTCTTATTTTTAGGTTATTATTAAATAGTAATTAATTAATAATAAATCATATACTTGTAAAATAAATACATTTTCAGTTTTAAAATTCATTTTATAATATATTAGACTTTTCCAATTCATAATTTCATTTATTTAGGTTAATTTTAGATTTTCTTATTATTTAATTCATTTTTAAATACATTTAATTTGATTTTAATTAATAATAATTAAGTAAATAGTATAATAAATAATTTTAATTTTCTAATATTTTTCTTATTCTTTTAGAATTCCAAAAATATAATTTTCACATTTGTGGGAGTTATATTTGACTGAATTCACTTTTTATTTTGATACGGTTGCGTAAACGTATACGTTTTAGGTTTTTTAGATTTTCTTATTATTATAATAAGTTTGTAAATATAGTTACTTATTTTATTTTTATTTAATTTGCATTTAAGCCGCTAAGGCATGCAAATTCCCTCTTTGGGAATGTTTGTTTTATTTCGTTTTGTACGTTTACGTTTAATTTAATTTAAACGTACGTTTGTTAATCTTTCGCGTTTTTAGGTTTCTGATTGTACGTTTTTAACGATACAGCTGTGACAGAGCTATGACTATTCACATTCCTAGTGTTAGTCAATCAGATTCCTGTTTTTGTATATTCCATATCATTTCAGCACGCACATTCGTTGTATTACAGTTTACACACCTCGTTGGGACTTAACGACCCGGGGATATAATTCTGTACTCCCATGGACTTAAATTGCATTTTTCTCCCGGGCTGTCTAGGGTTCTTTTATTACGGTTGACCATTCACAAGCGGTTGGCTTGTGTGATAAAACCTGACCGTTCGGGAGGAATCAGTCGTCATCTATGATTGTGACTGCGTTACCCGAAATTAATACCCCAAACTATGTTTCGCTGACATATTTCGAGTTGGGGGTGTAACATATAGGTGATGTAGCAATATAATAACATATCAAATAAATACACGCCGCGGAAAACATCACCATACAACGGATCCATAGTGCCATATGATCAATCAAATAGAATAAACACATAAACAAGTGAGATATACCTTTGTAGCGTGATCGGGAAGTCACCACCAATAATATAACCCACGTGCTGTATAAGAAACCCCAAGAGATCAATTAGGTTGATCTCCTCTAAGTGTGAAACACACTACACTTCCTTGATCACCACTATGATGCTAGTCTAACGGTTGTAACGGATCAATAACAATGCATACAATGTGAATTGTTAAAGAATATGGAAAAACTAAAAACCCTTAAGGGTGTTTTGTTTTGGCCGTGTATATCAAGAGGAGAGGGAGGGAGGAGTTTGTTGCTTGATTGTAGCAATCATATTAATGTTATTGATAACAATTAATTTGATTGATCTTATCAACACAATGTTACACTTAGCTCCCCTTAAAGACCTTAATATGCCTCTCTAGTCCCTCCTTAAGGCCGGCCATATGTAGGGCCCACAATGGGCTTGCCCGTTGTTGGCCCAGTCCAAAAACACTAAGTCTAACTTAGTATTTAATGGCCCGTTATAGATTCCTTGTTATATAGCGGTTTATATATTGTAAATACGATAATTACAATCTATAAATGATGTCTCAGTGTATAAGTGTGTGACCCCATAGGCTCACATATGTCTAGCCATATAATTAGTTATTATGACACGAGCATACACCAACAGCTCCCACTTGAGACGTCATAATAATTAAGTAATTATACAAGCAATGGTTAGCGTCTAGCAACACGCCACTGCCCCCAGAAATATGTGAGGTTAGTTTCTTAAACGTCTCATTTTAGATGGTATATATGTCATCTATCCTTTTGTTTCAGATTCCGTGTTGAACATTAGACATGGATCAAAAGTCATTCTAAAAGTTCAACTATTATGTTTCTCGATACAGATATTGAACAAGATTACCAAGTGAATTAAGATTCATCTTAATCTCATTTGGGTACGGCCATACAAACATCTGTTCAATTCATCGAGGGGCCCAATAGTATCTAACTCCATAACATGTGGAGGAACAAATCCTATTTTGACTGCACGTGTCATTCACATGCTTCATATCACTCCTGATAATGGCTTTTATAACTACCTTATTCAGGATAGCGTTTAACCATATCAAGGAATGAAATTCCACACATGCAAAACCTGCTTGCATCTCAAGTCTAAGGATAAGAGACATAACCTCTTGCGAGTTTCACTATTGACGACGATCCATGTAGTGAATACTCGTAGGTTGGGTCAATCCAATGTTCATCACAATGAACAACATGTGAGTTTGGCAAATGAATCACCAACACGCTCACATTTGCCTTAATTTGATGATACTCCCGTATCGTCAACCGACAATGGATAATTTTAGAATAAATAAATTATTCATGGATTAAACATGCAAATATAGAACACAGTTGATATGAAATGAAAATGATCATAACCAGTACATCAATTCATCATTAATATAAACTGTTTAACGTTCCAATTATTCAAATACTAAAAATACAGATCTACATGAGACTACTAGCTGGTCTAAGTCCAATGCTCCTAGCATGTTCGACATGTTTGGCACAAGGCATTGGTTTAGTAAAAGGATCAGCTATGTTGTCATCTGTATGAACTTTGAGAAGACGAATATCACCACTTTCGATTACTTCTCGAATGTAGTGAACTTTTTGACGAAAATGTTTGGCACCCTTTTGAACACCTGGTTCATTGGCTATGATAATGGCACCTGTATTGTCATAGTACATATCCATAGGTCGTTCGTTGTTGGGGACAACGCCAAGCCCAGAAATGAATTTACGTATCCAAATCGCCTCCATTGCAGCTTCAGAAGCAGCTATGTATTCAGCTTCTGTAGAGGACATCGCGATAGTGCTTTGTTTGGCACTCTTCCAGTCAACAGCACCTCCGTTCATGATGAAAACATATCCCGTTTGGGATTTGGTGTCATCACGATCCGTCTCCCAGCCTGCGTCAGTGTAACAAGTGACAGTGAGCTCACGCTTGACATCACCACCATAAACAAGAAACGTATCTTTAGTATTTCATAGATACTTTAATATGTTCTTAACAGCAGTCCAGTGACATTCTCCTGGATCCTGTTGAAATCTACTCGTTAGGTTCTGAGAGAACGCTATATCAGGTCTAGTGCATCTAACCGCATACATTATGGATCCCACAGCCGAAGCATACGGGATTCCCTTCATCCTCTTCACCTCATCAGGTGTGGAGGGTCCTTGAGATTTACTCAATACTGTATTTGGTTGCATTGGAAGATTTCCACGTTTGGAATCTTGCATCCTAAATCGCTTCAGGATTTTTTCGATGTATGCACTTTGACATAAGCCGATTAATCGTTTTGATCTATCCCGATAGATCTTGACTCCAAGTATGTACGAGGCTTCTCCTAGATCTTTCATGGCAAAGCAACTTCCAAGCCAGGATTTTACATCTTGTAGCATTAGAATGTTGTTTCCCATAAGTAATATGTCGTCGACATATAAGACTAGAAATACGACCATACTTCCACTAGTTTTCATGTATACACATGGCTCATCAGAATTTTGAGTGAAACCAATCTTCTTGATTTCATCGTCAAATCTCTTATTCCAACTTCTAGATGCTTGCTTTAATCCATAAATGGATCTTTGAAGCTTGCATACTTTAGTTGGATGTTTAGGATTCACGAAGCCCTCGGGTTGCACCATATAAACGTCTTCGTTCAGGTGGCCGTTCAAGAAAGCTGTCTTGACATCCATTTGCCAAATCTTATAGTCATAGTACGCTGCTATGGCTATAAGAATCCTAATAGCTTTTACGTCTGCAACAGGCGAGAAGGTTTCTTCATAGTCAACCCCGTAGGTTTGAGTGAAACTTTTGCTACTAGACGAGCTTTGTAAGTGTGTACTTTTCCATCCATGTCGGTCTTCTTTTTGAAGAGCCACTTGCTCCCAACGGTTTTAGCATTAGGAGGTAGGTCGAATTCGACCCAGACATCATTGTCTTTCATGGATTGCATCTCCGCATTCATAGCTTCGATCCATTTATCATGTTCAGGACTCGATAATGCATGTCTATAGTTAGCGGGTTCACCATGATCCCCTAACTCATGTTCCTCAGCATCGACATAGAAACCATATCGCTCAGGTGCTTGAGGTATCCTTGCGGATCTACGAATGGGAGCAACATCTTGATGAGGTTCAACATTTTCATGTTCAATCTCATTTTGATGCTCACTAGTGTTACCAGAAGGTTGTGCATCTTCCTCTTGAATTTCATCAAGGTCTACTTTGCTCCCACTTGCCTCTTGTGAAATGAGACTATTCTCAAGAAACTCAGCATACCGAGCAACAAATATTTTGTTCTCGGGTGGGTAGTAGAAGTAGTAACCCATCGTTTCCTTTGGGTATCCTACAAAGATACATTTGATAGCTCTGGGCTCAAGTTTGTTAGGTGTGTCTCGTTTCACGAGAGCCTCACAACCCCAGACTTTCAAGTAAGACAAATTAGGGACCTTCCCATGCCATATTTCGTATGGTGTCTTGTCTACCTTCTTGGTTGGAACCATATTGAGAATGCGTGCAGCAGACTCTAGAGCATAACCCCAAAAGGACATTGGCAATGTTGTTAGACTCATCATGGATCGAACCATGTCTAGCAAGGTTCGATTTCTCCTTTCAGATACACCATTATGTTGTGGTGTATATGGAGGAGTGAATTGTGAGACAATCCCACACCTTTTTAGATGATCTAAAAACTCTTGACTCATGTATTCACCTCCTCGATCGGATCGGAGTGACTTTATGGTCTTGCCGAGTTGATTTTCTACCTCATTTTGAAAGACTTTGAACATTTCGAAGGCTTCATGTTTATGTTTAATCAAGTAAACATAACCATATCTACTGAAATCATCAGTAAAAGTAATGAAGTAGTTAGCTCCTTCCCTAGACATGGTTCTAAATGGGCCACATACGTCAGTATGTATGAGTCCAAGTAGATCTTTAGCTCTTTCTCCAACATGGGAGAAAGGCTTTCGTGCCATTTTACCAGATATACAAGAGATGCATTTATCAAACGACTCATGGTCGGTTGACTCTAAAAGCCCATCGCGTTGCAGCTTCGTAATGCGTTTCTTGTTTATGTGACAAAGACGGCAATGCCATAGAAAAGTGGAATCTAAGTTACGTTTAGATTTCTTATTGCTAACATTATATATAGAACTAACGTTTGAAACAAAATCATGCATATCAATTTCAAAAATGCCATCACGAGGAATAGCATTAAAATAAAATACATTATCCTTAGAAACTGCAATACCATAATCCGTAAAAGTATGAATAAAACCATCATCTTTCAAACGTGAAAGTGAAACAACACCTCTAGTGATAGTAGGTGCAAAATGGCAATTATTTAAAACAATAACTAAACCATTAGGGAGGATGAGATCAAAGCTCCCTATCGCTTCGACAGCTGCACGGTTGCCATTACCAACGTACAGGTTCAAAGCTCCTTGCTTCAACTTTCTGCTTCCCCTAAGCCCCTGCACATTATTACAAATGTGAGTACCACAACCAGTATCATATACCCAGGATTTGTTAGGAAAAGTGTAGAGCTCTATAGTGAAGATACCTGATGTGCTAGCTACGTTAGCTGCGCTAGCTTTGTTCTTCTTCAACCCTTCTAGGTAGGACGGACAGTTCCGCCTCCAATGCCCCTTCACTCCACAATGGTGACAGGGAGAGTCCTTTTCCGGGTGCTCCTTCTTGGCAGGTGGGGGGATCTTTGGTTTGGGGGCGTAAGCAAGCTTACCCTTGCCCTTACCATTTCCCTTGCCATTTGCCTTCAGCTTCTTCTTCTGGATTCATCCTTCCTTTATAGCTAGGACCATAGGAGCCTTCTTGGGCATTCCTTTCTCTGCAAGTTTCAGCATGTTATGCAGCTCATGAATGGTCTTGCCCATGCTGTGCATGTTGTAGTTCTGCACAAACTGATCATAATCCTTTGACAGTGAGGTAATTATCAAGCTCACTCCAAGGATCTGAGGCATGGGGTATCCAAGACGCTCCATTTGGTCAAGGTAGCCCTTCATTTTCATGACGTAGCTACTGACCGATTGGCCCTCCTCCTGCTTGCATGCATGAAAAGCTTTGACAGTGTCAAACAATTCTTGCTCAGCTTGCTGCTCGAACATGGTTTTCAGTTCGGTCAGCATGTCAAATGCTGCAAGGTTCCCTAAGTTCTTTTGGAGCTCAGGGATCATGCTTGCAAGCATAAGACAAGCAACCTCTTGCTGCTCATTAACCCTACGAGTGTAGGCGGTACGAACAGTAGCGGAGGCATTAGCAGGGGGTGCTTCAGGTAAAGGTTCTTCCAGATGGTAAAACTTTTGCTCAGCCCTGAGGACAATCCTCAGGTTGCGATACCAGTCCAAAAAGTTATTACCATTCAGTTTTTCTTTTTCAAGAATCGATCTGATGTACGAGTTGTTTATGGTTTGATTAGGAGTTGTCATCTACAAAACAAACAAAGTTCAAATTTTAGTAAGTTTCAATAATTAATCCTTTTTAAAATTAACTACCCAAGTTTAAGCATATTAAAACAATTAATTTTACGAAAAAGGCTAAGATCCTCATTGAGGTTCCATCATCACATCAGTTGATCTGCTAGCAATGATGGATTCAATAGGTAGGTAACGTCGACCAATTGCATTACATGTGCAACTCTTAGAACTTTATGGGACTCATGGCACTAGTGAACAAGCAACTAGTGTCAAGCTGGCATGTTTAGTCCCATCTTTGCCTCGGGTCAAGGTCTAACCGCTTAACTCGATTAAGTCATCCAATTTGAAAACGTGTGATAATATATCTAGGTCTCACGCATAGAGAATAGTCACCTTGGGTTACAATTCAACCTAGGTCCCACGCATAGGCAAAAAGTAATTGCAAGTGTCCTCAAAATTGGACGGCACGACTTAAATTTTGACGGGTAAAATATTTTGACGGGTAAAGTCTAATCATTGTTTTAATTTATGTGTGTCAAGTTGTCCATTTCAAGACTAATATATATCCTAAGTGGATTATTATTTAGTTTGGACAATACAAATAAATAAATAAACAAACAATCTCAACCGGTTTAAGTGTTGTTTATTTAGAAAACAATGATTTTTAAGTTTCAAATCATATTTAAACTTAGTTAAACTAAATCATAAGACTTAGTTCAAAATGGTTTATGTTTTGTTTTAAGTTTTAAGAAAACAATTTTCGTTTTACATGTAGTCACAACATACATAAAAACAACCAACCAAACATTCAACCACAATATGCAAAGCCTCAACCGATGAAAATCCTATGCTTGGTCTTGTGAGCCATCACAAGAACCAAGAGTCAACTAGGGACATATATCACAACCACATGGAGGGCTCCCACTTGCTCCAAGACAATCATGAGCAAGTAAAAAGCCCATAATGCACATGAACTTCAGATTCTGTCAGCCCAATTTTTCTGTTTTGCAAGGCCCAAGTGCCCAGGAAGATCACCTCCTCATGATTCGGCCCAGTTGACAAAGTTGTAGCCCTATGTCTTGTGGACCTGCACCAAAAATTTTAGAAAAAAATACCTTACCAATCAGCGGGAAATCACGTTTTCCCAACAGGTGTCCAGCAGCAACTTTCGGTCTACAACTCTTCAATCTTTCGCCATTTGCGTCCCAGCTCTTGTTTACAATACATATAAAGTAAAATACAACTAATCTACTTTGTATCTACTGTAAAATGCCCAAACATGGGCTACACCAAAGATGAATTACATTACAAAAGTGCCGAAACAATGGCAAACCCCAAAGCAAGAAAAAACAACCAACAATCACAATCACAACGCACAAGTGGTCTAGGTTTTCATCGGCTTTGCATATGAACACATAATAATACATTCAAATAAAGATTATTACATGGTGTTGGCTAACTCCATGGACAAACATGCATGTATTTGCCATGGATAACAAAATAAATAACAAGAAATAAATTGTTAGCCAACGAATCGAAGAAATAATTAACAAGAATTAAAACCCCAAATGGTACGCGTGACAAATGGCCAAAGACTCAAACCCCACTGATGTTAGGACCTTATTAACACCTTTTTACCACAGAAAAATAAGTGATGAAGCGAAAAGTGTACCGCTTTTAAGGGGTCATTTAAGCCCTAAATCGTATTTATTTGATCAAATATTGCCCTAAATCGTTCCTTTTGTCATTTTAGGTACTTTTGAGGAGAAATCTGGAAAAGGAGGCATTTTGGACGTTTTTGGAGCATAAAAGTGAAGAAAACGACAAAGTCTCAAAATTGTGCTGGAAATTACCTTTGACGGCGTCAGGATTTGTTCTGGACGGCGTCATGGCTTGGCAAAAGTGGTGGATGTGAAAATTACTCATGATAAGCCAGAGAAATTTGCATGGAATTCTGACGGCGTCACGCTTTAATGTGATCAAGGTCGTCACGGCTTAATTTAAAGAGGGACGGCGTCACCCCTAATTCTGACGGCGTCAAGCCTTGATAAGCCAGAACGGATTTTGGAAAGCTAAAGAGGGACGGCGTCAAGAAGGCCATCCGGGAACCCTAAAAGCGGCGAGGTGACGGCGTCACACTCCATAACGTGACGCCGTCAGATCTGAAAGTCTATATACAGTTTTGCAATTTTTTGTCATTAGTGTGGAACTTATTGGGGAACTTTGTGTGTGAAAACCCTAAGACGAATTTAGCAGCTTTTTCAAGGCTTTTTGCCTTGAGATCTTCCATGTTACATTGAAGATAAGTTATCAATTAATCATTCAATATTTCTATGTGTTGTTTGATTCTATCTTATTCTTGTCTTTTGTTTAACATGCTAGGCTAGATTTATCTTGTGTTTGCTTAGATCTAATGAAACCTAGCTATTGATTATTGGTTATTAGTGTGTTATTAGTTGTATTGGATGATTGTTCATCTATGTTAGGCTTAAGAAAACTGGTTAACTTCCTATTCGGTAACTTGCTTGAACGTCTTAAGAAACATGAACCAATGCGTACTAAGGTTTTTATGGTTGTATTTAATGCACAAGCGAATTCTAGTGATCCCATGTTAGGAGCTTCCTAGCCGGCTCGACATAGGAGTGAAGTAGGAGCTTGTAGAGTTGGGGAAGTACGTACGCCACCCCACGATTGGTATTAAGGAATACGCCCGTCATCCACGCAATTAATACACACTAATCAACCGGTAAAAGATAGTTAGGGAGTAAGGAAATCTAAGTAAACACATTTCTCTCCACATAAGTTTTACCACCTTTTCATTTTCAGTTATTTTATTTTATTTGCATTTGTAGTAACTTGGGTTAGTTGACTAGCAACTAATTCCGCCCACTCTTTCAAACCCGAGATTTTACTTGCTTTCATAAAATTATAAAAACATAAAAAGAATCTTCTCTCACCCTTAGACCTATTAGAGTAGTTTTTCATACCTAACGAACACTATTCCCTGTGGAGAACGATCAATCCCCCGTACTTACCACTACACTATACTACATCGGTCAGGTACACTGCCTGGTGGGGTTGTAAGCCTCTTGAGATCCCTCGAGAGGTAAAACCTGTTGTAAGGTTGCAAAACCACGCATCAAGTTTTTGGCGCCGCTGCCGGGGAATAGTTATTGTTTAGGTTGAATTTTTATTTTATTAGGTCTACTCACTAGATTCCTTTCTAGTGAGATTTTTATTTTTCTTTTTATTAGATTTCTTTAGTCTATCTTTTTCTTTGTGCCCTTTGTTTGTAAAACCATTTTCGTTTGTCACCATGGCGAATGAAATTCCATTTAGATCATTAACAATAGAGGAACAATTACTTTACATGGATAGATTTGCTTCCTGTTGTTCCAATGAATTTTTAAGTGATCTTAGATATATACAAGAGGAGATGGGTATAAAGTTTGATAGGTTTGATGAATTATGTGCATGTGTGGCTTCTATTAAACAATCATTGTTAGGATCAACTCCTTTTAATAAGACCCTTTGGAAAAATTTTGAGGAAAGCCTCCTAACCGTGAACCATAAGTTTAATGAATTAATGGGTTCGTATACATCACAACTTGAGGAAACAATTGAGGAGGATTTAGCCGAACATGAGCATATTGAGCAAAAAGACCTAGGTTTTATGATCAATGACTTTGAATCTCAAGGAACACATGATGAATCCTTTAGGCAAATTGAACATAGTAATCATGTTATCGGGGAAGATTCTTATGAATCGGACTTAGAACTTGAAATGGCTAGAGAAGGATTTGAGATACTTAGGAGCATGTTTGGGTTAGATTCTACTAAAACTCATGATGTGGATATAATTGATATAGAGACAAGGAAGGATGAGGTAAATAACACAAACCTACAAAGTACCCCACAAGTCCTACCATCATTCGAGGCATACATACCGCCCGTGACTTACCCGGAAGAAGTAGAAGGGACTATAGGAACCCCAATTGAAGTAGAACCTTTGGAAGAAACAAAACTAGAAGAAATAGGTTTGAATACTTGTAGTCATAACCTTTCTTTTAGTTCTATGGAAGTTCCTAGTTTTGATGAACCGGAGCCTAAACCAAAACCGTTACCTAATCTTCCATCCTTAGATGTGAACTTAGGAATTGAATTAGGTCCCGATCCACCCATCAAACCATGTAGTCTGGGTAATGTTAAGATTAAGGTAGTAGACTCTAGGCCTTGTAGAGAGGAAGCTGACATAGGAGTGAACCATAACCTTTCATACTTACATCACCCATTCATGATTGATCACAAGAAACATTATGGGTTTAAACCGGGTTTATTAGGTCAAGATGGATTCCTAACTAGGAATCTCTCGAAGTTGATAGAAGATGATCCCTTTTTAGGAGAAAACTTTAATTCACCCATTGACCAAAGTGAACTAGGTAAGGTTATGATGAAAGGAGCACACCCCTTTGAGCATATAATTCATCCACCAATCTTTCCTCACGTGGCATACTCCTACCTAGCTGGTGTGTATCGCTCCTATCACCCGCACTTAACCCTAAGTGTAGGGAAAACCTCCCCTATTTCCCTTAAATAAGGGTAGAGTCAGGCTCGTGACTCGAACAAAAACAAGCGCTTCTTGGGAGGCAACCCAAGTTTTATTTGCTTTGTGTGTTTATTTATTTGTTTGTTTGATTTTATTTGTTTCCGTATGTGTGTTTAAGTTTTATTATTATTGATTCATGTTAAAAACTAATTTGTGAAAATGCTTTATCTTGTTTTTAACTTCGTCTTAACTACATATGAAGGTATTTTGCAAAAGTTAAGTGTAAGGGAAATCTAAATCGGTTTATTAGAACACAAATGAACATGAATCGTAATAGTAATAAATGAACATACATATTAGTATTTGTTTGAGTCAAATGCTTGTATCGAGTCATAATGATGTTTTGCAGGATTTCCAGGAAGTAAGATATAGGTTTTTCCAAAAAATTTCAGGAAACGTAACATGAGAATTCTGTCAGATCATTTCTGACGGCGTCAGGCTTTACAACCTGACGGTGTCAGGTTTAATTTTCTGGAAATTTTTGAAAGTTTTGTTTTCATAAAAAGTTTTTATTAAATCTCTAACTTATAATCTCCAGGAATCTGCAAAATTATCATTCCTGATGAAGCGAAAAGTGTACCGCTTTTAAGGGGTCATTTAAGCCCTAAATCGTATTTATTTGATCAAATATTGCCCTAAATCGTTCCTTTTGTCATTTTAGGTACTTTTGAGGAGAAATCTGGAAAAGGAAGCATTTTGGACGTTTTTGGAGCATAAAAGTGAAGAAAACGACAAAGTCTCAAAATCTTGCTGGAAGTTACCTTTGACGGCGTCAGGATTAACCCTGGACGGCGTCATGGCTTGGCAAAAGTGGTGGATGTGAAATTTACTCATGATAAGCCAGAGAAATTGCATGGAAATTCTGACGGCGTCACCCTTTAATTTGATCAAGGTCGTCACGTTATAATTCAAAGAGGGACGGCGTCACGTTCATAGTCTGAGGGCGTCAAGCCTTGATAAGCCAGAACGGATTTTGGAGAGCTAAAGAGGGATGGCGTCAAGAAGGTCATCCGAGAACCCTAAAAGCGGCGAGGTGACGGCGTCACACTCCATAACGTGACGCCGTCAGATCTAAAAAATCTATATATAGTTTTGCAATTCTTTGTCATTAGTGTGGAACTTATTGGGGAACTTTGTGTGTGAAAACCCTAGGACGAATTTGGCAGCTCTTTCAAGGCTTTTTGCCTTGAGATCTTCCATGTTACATTGAAGATAAGTTATCAATTAATCATTCAATATGTCTATGTGTTGTTTGATTCTATCTTATTCTTGTCTTTTGTTTAACATGTTAGGCTAGATTTATCTTGTGTTTGCTTAGATCTAATGAAACCTAGCTATTGATTATTGGTTATTAGTGTGTTGTTAGTTGTATTGGATGATTGTTCATCTATGTTAGGCTTAAGAAAACTGGCTAACTTCCTATTCGGTAACTTGCTTGAATGTCTTAAGAAACATGAACCAATGCGTACTAAAGGTTTTTATGGTTGTATTTAATGCACAAGCGAATTCTAGTGATCCCATGTTAGGAGCTTCCTAGCCGGCTCGACATAGGAGTGAAGTAGGAGCTTGTAGAGTTGGGGAAGTACGTACGCCACCCCACGACTGGTATTAAGGAATACACCCATCATCCACGCAACTAATATACACTAATTAACCGGTAAAAGATAGTTAGGGAGTAAGGAAATCTAAGTAAACACATTTCCCTCCACATAAGTTTTCACCAACATTTTCATTTTCTGTTATTTTATTTTATTTGCATTCGTAGTAATTTGGGTTAGTTGATTAGCAACTAATTCCGCCCACTCTTTCAAACCCGAGATTTTACTTGCTTTCATAAAAATATAAAAACATAAAAAGAATCTTCTCTCACCCTTAGACCTATTAGAGTAATTTTTCATACCTAACGAACACTATTTCCTGTGGAGAACGATCAATCCCCCGTACTTACCACTACACTATACTACATCGGTCAGGTACACTGCCTGGTGGGGTTGTAAGCCTCTTGAGATCCCTCGAGAGGTAAAACCTGTTGTAAGGTCGCAAAACCACGCATCAAGTTTTTGGCGCCGCTGCCGGGGAATAGTTATTGTTTAGGTTGAATTTTTATTTTATAGGTCTACTCACTAGATTCCTTTCTAGTGAGATTTTTATTTTCTTTTTCTAGGTTTTCTTTAGTCTATCTATTTTCTTCGTTTCTTTGTTCGTAACCATTACCATCCGACATCATGGAAGATGGTAATATCCTTAATCCCAACATCCCACCACCACAACAACCACCACCACCTCCTAGAGCCCGTACTTTAGGAGAGTACTCCCGTCCTAGCCACCTTGGCTATCGAAACACCATTGAGCTCACTCAAGGAGCCAATGTCACACCCTTGCGATCCGACACCATCCGGTTGGTGCAAAGCGGATGCGCATTCCATGGACTTCGTTCTGAAGATCCTAATCAACATCTCAAGGACTTTCTCAAAATTGTTGATTCTATAGACCTTGATGTTGCCACTCGAGAGACGACCCGATTGCGTCTCTTTCAATTCTCTCTGCGGGACCAAGCTAGTCAATGGCTAGAACGTCAACCCGCAGGATCCATCACCTCTTGGGATGATCTCACTACTCGTTTCCTTGCTCAGTTTTTCCCACCGGGAAGAACTACCAAGCTAAGGAATGATATCTTGATGTTCCAACAACGTCAAGGCGAAACCCTCTACGAGGCATGGACTCGATTCAAGGACTTACTCCAAAAAGTCCCTCATCATGGCATAGAACTTTGGCTCCAAGTCCAAATCTTCTATGACCATATCAATCTCTCCACGAGGCAAACCATTGACCAATCGGCCGGTGGCAAGCTACCTGATCTAAGTGCGGAACAATTATGGGCTCTCCTAGAGGATCTTGCTCTTTATGACAACGAAAGTTGGAGTGATCCCCGTGATTTGAATAAAACGGTCAAGGCAATATCTTTGCCTTCGAACAATTCAAGCACTTTCGACCGTAGGATCATAGAACTTGAAGACCAAGTCAAGTTTCTCATGAAATCCTACGAGGCTCCTAAACCTTCAAGCCAAGTGAACAAAATCACTTCTTCATGTGAATTATGTAGTGGTCCCCACGACACTCGTGATTGCATGGAACTCCCCGAACAAGCTTTTGTGGACTACGCATCCTCGCGTACCGACGGAGCGGGAGACAAGTGGGACACTTTCAAACCCGAGCCAAACCCCTATAGTGATTCATACAACCCCTCATGGAAAAATCACCCGAACCTTAGGTGGAAACAAAACCAAAACGCACAACAAACCAATTCTTCCAACCCACCTAATCGTTTCCAATCAAGCGGTTCCAACTCGAACCGTACTTTCAACAACAATCCTTCCGGCAATGGTAGTACCAATAACTTTGAAGGATTGATGTCCCAATTTATGGCATCTCAAGAAGCTCGGATAGCTAGATTCGAATCCGAATTCAATCAACAACAAACGGAGATGACCAATAAAATTGACAACTTGTTGAAAGCTCTCAATAACCAAGTGTTATCACCTCCACATAAGGACGCTAGGAACACAAATAGCGGACCCCAAGTAAAAGACCCCTCTTCATCCAAACACGTCCATTTTGTCAACATTGTCACTATTAAACCAATTGATAGGAATGAGGATAATAGTGAACCTAAGGATGAGGATAGAAATAAAGGAGTAGACTATGTTATGGAAAGGATATTCGGTTTCTACAAGGATTGTTTGAAATTAGGACCGGAATATAAAACCGGGAATGAAAATGGCCTAGGAACCGTGACCAATGATGGAGTCACGTAATGTACATGACTTTGAGTCTAGCTACAAGACTCGTTAATAAAGAAAAGCGCTTCTTGGGAGGCAACCCAAGCTTTATTTGCTTTATTTGTTTGATTGTTTGTTTATTTAATTTTATTTGTTTCCGTATGCATTTCTTATTCTTTTTGTTTACTGTTCATGTCTCAAATATAAATTGTGAAAATGCTTTATTTTGTTTTTAACTTCGTCTTAACTATATATAAAGGTATTTTGCAAAAGATAAGTGTAAGGGAAATTTAAATCTGTTTTAAAGAACAAGATTGAACATGAACGATAACAATGAGATATAAGCATGCATATTAGTATTTGTTTGAGTCAAATGCTTGTATCGAGTCATAATGAAGTTTTGCAGGAATTCCAGGAAGTAAGGTATAGGTTTTTTCCAGAAATTTTCCGGAAACTTAACATGAGAATTCTGTCAGATCATTTCTGACGGCGTCAGGCCTTACAACATGACGGCGTCAGATTTTAATTTTCTGAAATTTTTGAAAGTTTTGTTTTTCTACCGGAATCATAAAAAGTTTTTATTAAAACTCTAACTTATAAACTCCAGGAAACTGCAAAACATTCATTCCGCAAGCATTATATCTTTAATTGTTTTATTTCTTAGTCTGGAATTACACCTAGTTGTGAGTTGTCTTTGTTCGGTTTGATGCTTTGGTTTTTCTTGTTTGTTTTCTCGGGATTAACAGGTTATTTTGGACAAGGAGATGTTTTTGGAATCAAGCTTTTGACGATGCATTAGTCTTGGAGCTTCTACATTCTCTTGGAAGAAGATCTAACCATGTTACCTCTTTATCCACCGAACGAATCAGGGGAGTATTTGATTTCATTCTTTTACCTTATTTACTTTTACATCTTGTTATTTGAACATTGGGGACAATGTTCATCTTAAGTGTAAGGGGGGGGGGGGGTAAAAGTGCGATACTTTAGAGAATGCTATTACGCTTGATTTTTGTTTGTTTGATGGTAGATGTGTAATAAAACTGAGATAAATACCTGTTAGGGCAATTTTAGTGCCAAA
The DNA here is from genome assembly GCA_021014915.2 of Artemisia tridentata subsp. tridentata. Classification (NCBI taxonomy): domain Eukaryota; kingdom Viridiplantae; phylum Streptophyta; class Magnoliopsida; order Asterales; family Asteraceae; genus Artemisia; species Artemisia tridentata. The sequence continues at coordinate 361,393,297 of CP139508.1, read as the reverse complement.
TTTAAAAATTTTTACAACATATAGGAGTGAAACTTTGGTCTTAATAAGCGTCTCACGGATAGGAGTTATATGACTAGCACAAAAACCGTACCACTAAAAAATTTTCCACCCCCAAATATGTGAGGTTCGCCCCTAGAATTGGTAGGAAAAGCATTTATGCTATGATGTGTGTACCGGTAGCACTTAGATTCTAGAATTTGCGTTAGGACCATTCCGAGGCCACAAGTGAGACTACATTCGTGTAGTTAGATTTACTACATGATAAGAGGCATTAGGATTAACCCATTGTTTTACACCTGTGTTTTTGTTATAATTACATTGGCTACATTGGTCAAGTAATTCTCCCACACCCTTTGCGTTGTACTCATTTTTAGTACACGATACCCCTAGTACACCCCTCAGAGCCTATCTTTTCGTTTCGACCTTTAAGCATTTTACTTAAAGGAAGAATTTGTTACACCCCACTAAAATGTACACCCAAATCGCCTTAGCCTACCTTGTATGCACTCATTTTTAGTGCATTATTGTGACAACATTTGTTTAAACCCAAGTTAATTATCTAGTTGATTATATGGTTGCTAAGTCGAGTCATATCCTTGTACATATTGTTTTGGGACGATTGGGACTCATGGGTAAAGTACTAGTGTAATGGAGTAATGGGGAAGATCATCATTTATTACCCCTATATGTGCTAAATATTTTAAAAGTACTCCATGTTTTTCAATTATCTTAATTCGAGTCATTATAATAGTTATTTGTAAAGTTATGTAAAAGTTCAAGTGTAAGGGGAATGCAATGCCCCTATGATGTATTATTTTGGATGGTAGGGAAAAAGTGTATGCAAAAAAAAAAAAAAAAAAAAAAAAAAAAAAAAAAAAAAAAAAAAAAAATCAGGAAAAATACAAAAAAATGAGAAAAAGAAAAGTAGAAAAAACATACGGACTACCATCCCGTTTTATTTTATGTTTTTTTTTTATTTTCTTTCATTAGCTTAAGATTGAGTCGAGTCTTGGCTTAGCAACATTGTATAGTACATGTAATTGATCAAGATCTTTAACTCGCCACCAGTAAAATATCCCTTATCCAACAAAACCGTGTTTATCATATCCCTACACCTAACGTTATAACCCATGTAAAAGCCCTCTTTGATAGTTTATCTTAGGTGCTTACGCCTAGTGGAGGAGGTTTTCAATCCTTTCCCAAGCCTATGGTAATCTATTTGCCATGACAGGTAGTGAGAGATATTATCCGTTTTCATTTATGAGATTTATTTTGATGACACTTGAGAGATGTGAGTATCTAAACACTACTTGTGAGGTGCTAGTTTGTAATCTCCGTGCTTATTATGATTAAAGTGGAACGGATATTTGTTGTAATTACTTTTATGTTAGAATTAAATGACCCCTAACTTGTATTTTGATTAGAATAAAAGCGCATTTGCTTGAGGACAAGCAAATCTCAAGTGTAAGGGTATTTGATGAAGCGAAAAGTGTACCGCTTTTAAGGGGTCATTTAAGCCCTAAATCGTATTTATTTGATCAAATATTGCCCTAAATCGTTCTTTTTGTCATTTTAGGTACTTTTGAGGAGAAATCTGGAAAAGGAAGCATTTTGGACGTTTTTGGAGCATAAAAGTGAAGAAAACGACAAAGTCTCAAAATCTTGCTGGAAGTTACCTTTGACGGCGTCAGGATTAACCCTGGACGGCGTCATGGCTTGGCAAAAGTGGTGGATGTGAAATTTACTCATGATAAGCCAGAGAAATTGCATGGAAATTCTGACGGCGTCACCCTTTAATTTGATCAAGGTCGTCACGTTATAATTCAAAGAGGGACGGCGTCACGTTCATAGTCTGAGGGCGTCAAGCCTTGATAAGCCAGAACGGATTTTGGAGAGCTAAAGAGGGACGGCGTCAAGAAGGTCATCCGAGAACCCTAAAAGCGGCGAGGTGACGGCGTCACACTCCATAACGTGACGCCGTCAGATCCAAAAAATCTATATATAGTTTTGCAATTCTTTGTCATTAGTGTAGAACTTATTGGGGAACTTTGTGTGTGAAAACCCTAGGACGAATTTGGCAGCTCTTTCAAGGCTTTTTGCCTTGAGATCTTCCATGTTACATTGAAGATAAGTTATCAATTAATCATTCAATATGTCTATGTGTTGTTTGATTTTATCTTATTCTTGTCTTTTGTTTAACATGTTAGGCTAGATTTATCTTGTGTTTGCTTAGATCTAATGAAACCTAGCTATTGATTATTGGTTATTAGTGTGTTGTTAGTTGTATTGGATGATTGTTCATCTATGTTAGGCTTAAGAAAACTGGCTAACTTCCTATTCGGTAACTTGCTTGAACGTCTTAAGAAACATGAACCAATGCGTACTAAAGGTTTTTATGGTTGTATTTAATGCACAAGCGAATTCTAGTGATCCCATGTTAGGAGCTTCCTAGCCGGCTCGACATAGGAGTGAAGTAGGAGCTTGTAGAGTTGGGGAAGTACGTACGCCACCCCACGACTGGTATTAAGGAATACACCCTTCATCCACGCAACTAATACACACTAATCAACCGGTAAAAGATAGTTAGGGAGTAAGGAAATCTAAGTAAACACATTTCCCTCCACATAAGTTTTCACCAACATTTTCATTTTCTGTTATTTTATTTTATTTGCATTCGTAGTAATTTGGGTTAGTTGATTAGCAACTAATTCCGCCCACTCTTTCAAACCCGAGATTTTACTTGCTTTCATAAAAATATAAAAACATAAAAAGAATCTTCTCTCACCCTTAGACCTATTAGAGTAATTTTTCATACCTAACGAACACTATTCCCTGTGGAGAACGATCAATCCCCCGTACTTACCACTACACTATACTACATCGGTCAGGTACACTGCCTGGTGGGGTTGTAAGCCTCTTGAGATCCCTCGAGAGGTAAAACCTGTTGTAAGGTCGCAAAACCACGCATCAATTCCACAAGCATTATATCCTTATATATAGAGTTTATCCCGCCGATGTTATGCAGGTTTTCGTGTTTGTTTTCTCAGGTTTAACAGGTTATTTTGGACAAGGAAATGTTTGTTGGATCAAGCTTTTGGTGATGCATTAGTCTTGAGCTTTTACATTACCTTGGAAGAAGATCTAACCGTGTTACTTCATTATCCACCGAGCGAATCAGGGGAGTATTTGATTTCATTCTTTTACTTTTTTCTTTTACATCTTGTTATTTGAACATTGGGGACAATGTTCATCTTAAGTGTAAGGGGGGGTAAAAGTACGATTAGAGAATGCTATTACGCTTGATTTTTGTTTGTTTAATAATAGATGTGTAATAAAACTGAGAGAAATACCTGTTAGGGCAATTTTAGTGCCAAATTTAAAATTTTTTACAACATTTAGGAGTGAAACTTTAGTTCTAATAAGCGTCTCACGGATAGGAGTTATATGACTAGCACAAAAACCGTACCACTAAAAAAATTTTCCACCCCCAAATATGTGAGGTTTGCCCCTAGAATTGGTAGGAAAAGCATTTATGCTATGATGTGTGTACCGGTAGCACTTAGATTCTAGAACTTGCGTTAGGACCATTCCAAGGCCACAAGTGAGACTACATTCGTGTAGTTAGATTTACTACATGATAAGAGGCATTAGGATTAACCCATTGTTTTACACCTGTGTTTTTGTTATAATTACATTGGCTACATTGGTCAAGTAATTCTCCCACACCCTTTGCGTTGTACTCATTTTTAGTACACGATACCCCTAGTACACCCCTCAGAGCCTATCTTTTCGTTTCAACCTTTAAGCATTTTACTTAAAGGAAGAATTTGTTACACCCCACTTAAATGTACACCCAAATCGCCTTAGCCTACCTTGTATGCACTCATCTTTAGTGCATTATTGTTACAACATTTGTTTAAACCCAAGTTAATTATCTAGTTGATTACATGGTTGCTAAGTCGAGTCATATCCTTGTACATATTGTTTTGGGACGATTGGGACTCATGGGTAAAGTACTAGTGTAATGGAGTAATGGGGAAGAACATCATTTATTACCCTCATATGTGCTAAATATTTTAAAAGTACTCCAAGTGTTTTGATTATCTTAATTCGAGTCATTAGAATAGTTATTTGTAAAGTTATGTAAAAGTTCAAGTGTAAGGGGAATGCAACGCCCCTATGATGTATTATTTTGGATGGTAGGGCAAAAGTGTATGCAAAAAAAAAAAAAAAAAAAAAAAAAAAAAAATAAAAAAATCAAGAAAAATACAAAAAAATGAGAAAAAGAAAAGTAGAAAAAACATACGGACTACCATCCCGTTTCATTTTATGTTTATTTTATGTTTTTGTTATTTTGTTTTTAGCTTAAGATTGAGTCGAGTCTTGGCTTTGCAACATTGTATAGTACATGTAATTAATCAAGATCTTTAACTCGCCACCAGTAAAATATCCCTTATCCAACAAAACCGTGTTTATCATATCCCTACACCTAACGTTATAACCCATGTAAAAGCCCTCTTTGATAGTTTATCTTAGGTGCTTACGCCTAGTGGAGGAGGTTTTCAATCCTTTCCCAAGCCTATGGTAATCTATTTGCTATGACAGGTAGTGAGAGATATTATCCGTTTTCATTTATGAGATTTATTTTGATGACACTTGAGAGATGTGAGTATCTAAACACTACTTGTGAGGTGCTAGTTTGTAATCTCCGTGCTTATTATGATTAAAGTGGAACGAATATTTGTTGTAATTACTTTTATTTTAGCATTAAATGACCCCTAACTTGTATTTTGATTAGAATAAAAGCGCATTTGCTTGAGGACAAGCAAATCTCAAGTGTAAGGGTATTTGATGAAGCGAAAAGTGTACCGCTTTTAAAGGGTCATTTAAGCCCTAAATCGTATTTATTTGATCAAATATTGCCCTAAATCGTTCCTTTTGTCATTTTAGGTACTTTTGAGGAGAAATCTGGAAAAGGAGGCGTTTTGGACGTTTTTGGAGCATAAAAGTGAAGAAAACGACAAAGTCTCAAAATTGTGCTGGAAATTACCTTTGACGGCGTCAGGATTTGTTCTGGACGGCGTCATGGCTTGGCAAAAGTGGTGGACGTGAAAATTACTCATGATAAGCCAGAGAAATTTGCATGGAATTCTGACGGCGTCACGCTTTAATGTGATCAAGGTCGTCATGGCTTAATTTAAAGAGGGACGGCGTCACCCCTAATTCTGACGGCGTCAAGCCTTGATAAGCCAGAACGGATTTTGGAAAGCTAAAGAGGGACGGCGTCAAGAAGGCCATCCGGGAACCCTAAAAGCGGCGAGGTGACGGCGTCACACTCCATAACGTGACGCCGTCAGATCTGAAAGTCTATATATAGTTTTGCAATTTTTTGTCGTTAGTGTGGAACTTATTGGGGAACTTTGTGTGTGAAAACCCTAAGACGAATTTAGCAGCTTTTTCAAGGCTTTTTGCCTTGAGATCTTCCATGTTACATTGAAGATAAGTTATCAATTAATCATTCAATATGTCTGTGTGTTGTTTTGATTCTATCTTGTTCTTGTCTTTTGTTTAACATGCTAGGCTAGATTTATCTTGTGTTTGCTTAGATCTAATGAAACCTAGCTATTGATTATTGGTTATTAGTGTGTTATTAGTTGTATTGGATGATTGTTCATCTATGTTAGGCTTAAGAAAACTGGCTAACTTCCTATTCGGTAACTTGCTTGAACGTCTTAAGAAACATGAACCAATGCGTACTAAGGTTTTTATGGTTGTATTTAATGCACAAGCGAATTCTAGTGATCCCATGTTAGGAGCTTCCTAGCCGGCTCGACATAGGAGTGAAGTAGGAGCTTGTAGAGTTGGGGAAGTACGTACGCCACCCCACGATTGGTATTAAGGAATACGCCCGTCATCCACGCAATTAATACACACTAATCAACCGGTAAAAGATAGTTAGGGAGTAAGGAAATCTAAGTAAACACATTTCTCTCCACATAAGTTTTACCACCTTTTCATTTTCAGTTATTTTATTTTATTTGCATTTGTAGTAACTTGGGTTAGTTGACTAGCAACTAATTCCGCCCACTCTTTCAAACCCGAGATTTTACTTGCTTTCATAAAATTATAAAAACATAAAAAGAATCTTCTCTCACCCTTAGACCTATTAGAGTAGTTTTTCATACCTAACGAACACTATTCCCTGTGGAGAACGATCAATCCCCCGTACTTACCACTACACTATACTACATCGGTCAGGTACACTGCCTGGTGGGGTTGTAAGCCTCTTGAGATCCCTTGAGAGGTAAAACCTGTTGTAAGGTTGCAAAACCACGCATCAATAAGCCTCATGGGCTGATTTGAAATTGGGTTAAAAATCTTCCAAAAAAACGCGTTTTTAGGCCATTTTACGGGTACCGATCAAGTAAACAAACAACGTATGCATAAAAAATGGCCATAGGATCATAAAGTACAGATCTTAAGACCTTATTAAAGTCGACATATTCATAATATATAAGCCCTAGGGGCTGTTTTAAAATCCCACTTTTAAATCCATTGAAAAAACATGTTTTTAGCCATTTTTACGCATACAAGATGATCATATGACAACATATGATGGCTCGTGATACCACTATAGGTGATGTAGCAATATAATAACATATCAAATAAATACACGCAGCGGAAAACATCACCATACAACGGATCCATAGTGCCATATGATCAATCAAATAGAATAAACACATAAACAAGTGAGATATACCTTTGTAGCGTGATCGGGAAGTCACCACCAATAATATAACCCACGTGCTGTATAAGAAACCCCAAGAGATCAATTAGGTTGATCTCCTCTAAGTGTGAAACACACTACACTTCCTTGATCACCACTATGATGCTAGTCTAACGGTTGTAACGGATCAATAACAATGCATACAATGTGAATTGTTAAAGAATATGGAAAAACTAAAAACCCTTAAGGGTGTTTTGTTTTGGCCGTGTATATCAAGAGGAGAGGGAGGGAGGAGTTTGTTGCTTGATTGTAGCAATCATATTAATGTTATTGATAACAATTAATTTGATTGATCTTATCAACACAATGTTACACTTAGCTCCCCTTAAAGACCATAATATGCCTCTCTAGTCCCTCCTTAAGGCCGACCATATGTAGGGCCCACAATGGGCTTGCCCGTTGTTGGCCCAGTCCAAAAACACTAAGTCTAACTTAGTATTTAATGGCCCGTTATAGATTCCTTGTTACATAGCCGTTTATATATTGTAAATACGATAATTACAATCTATAAATGATGTCTCAGTGTATAAGTGTGTGACCCCATAGGCTCACATATGTCTAGCCATATAATTAGTGATTATGACACGAGCATACACCAACATAACAGTCACAATGTCAAAATACAAATAAACTCGTTAGTCAATTATATTTTGACACAACAATTTATAACCAAACACACTTTTATTATTCTAACCAAACACACCTTTTCTATTTTATACTTATGGGCTTGTGAGCCCATTTAAAACCAAACGCAACTCTTACTTTTAATGAGCTTGGGAGCCCATTTATGACAAACACAAATGTACCCATTTTGACTAGTAATGTAAACCAAAACGCACCCTTGTACGACTGATGACCAAACGTACCCTAATTTGTTGCAACCACTCGACCGAGCACCTTAGGTGTCTCGTTAATCCAACCGAACAAGCAACACACAATGGTGGTGCCTCTTGTCGGACTAAACACATCAACGCAAGCACAAACAAGTAAACACTCTTAACCGAGACCAAACAAACGTAAGACCACCCTTGTGGTGTTTTCTGTTTTCTGTGAACCAGGGCAACAACCAAACCAAACTCAAAACTCACCCTATGTGGGCGTTTCCCCTCGACTGGAAATAAACGAGACACAAAACCAGGAAAATAAGCAAAATACGAATAAGCCTCAAAATAAGCTTCTAACAAACCTTACCCTATTCGGATCTTACACAAATCCGACACAAACACATCAATTCCCAGGTCAAGCTTTACCAAGACTTATCCAAATCCATCTCTCATATACAGGTCGTGACTAAACATTCACGAGACAAACACACGATACCAACAAAATTAATAGCAACAACAAAAAAACCATGTCAAAATCAAGACCCGTCTCGTACGGTTTTTAACTTGATACGTATCCCTACCAAACCAAAAAAAAAAACCCACTCTAAAAAAACTAATTTCTTACCACACATGTTGTTAGTATTTCGTATTATCACATTTTTAGATCCACGTCTCTAATCCACGAAAACCTTAACACTTATATATAATCGGTCAACAAATTAAATGATAATAAAACGGATCTTAGGGTTTCGTCTTCCCAACACGAAAGGAGAGGAGGAGGAGGGTGAGAGGAGAGGTTGAAGGCAACAGTGGTGGTAACTTCGCGAGTACTACTCGAACCTTCAACTCCTCTAGCCAATACTCACTCTAAAACGCGTAACCAAAAAAAAAAGACCCTTGTCTTATTGTCTTCATTGTGGCGGCAGTAAATGGCGATGACGGAAAAACGGTGGTGACAAGGTGATAGGTGGCGGCTGTGTTATCACCGGAGGGAGGGATAGATGGGGTTGTTGATCGTGGATTATGTTGACTGTATGGTGGTGGCCAACGGCGAGGGTGGTCGAGTGGCATCGGCGGCGGCGGCTATATGAGGGGGGGGGGGAGGAGTTGATAGAAATGATTTATCAAACCCTATCTCATTCCTTTTATACTAACACAAGGAACCAATTATGTAACCCTAGGAACTTCAGGGGCCGCGGGGAAAAATTAACTGCAGGGATCATTATCGCAATTTTGTTATCTTTTGTAAATTTGTGGTTCGGGACACGTTAGGGCTCGATAACGTGCGTTTCAACTTACGGGAATTACGCCATTGCGTTCCAATTAATATTTCCAATAAAAATGACTATACATACGCCTGGTATCTCGTAAATAATACCAAACTCAAAATAAATCGTCGGTTCTCCATATAAAAACACGTCGGGAAAATTACGGGGTATTACACATTACCCAAGTTTGACTCAACATGAACACCCCGAATATGTTTTCAAGGTTTGCCATATGCTTCGACTAACTTCGTATCATTCATACGAACTCGAGGTGCCAACTCAGAAAGAGTCGGGAAATTAGATGCCAAAGACGAAGTATCCATACTAGCACAACTCGACTCATCATCTTTTTTCTATTTCATTTTTTTCACCTCCCCTACCCGAATCCAAGAAACCCTTCATCATCGATCCTCAAACCAACATCAATACCAAACATCAACCAGTTTCCAAGATAAGTCCAAAGCAAACGAACCCCAAACAGCAGCCCCTAGACGCAATTAAAGAGAACCCAAAACAACAGAATTTGTTCAGGGTTTAAAGCAAAACGTTTAGCGATTAGGTTTCAACCTCCTTAAACCTTAGAATCAGGAAGATTGACAATCGAAACGAAGCAATATAATCGACTGTCAAATGCATGCAAGAATAGAATTAATGAACGTGCATGGTAAAACCTAAACCCTAAACCCTTATAGGGCTTTAATGGGTACTTAAAACATCTTTACACTAAGGGAGACCATATTTTCTTGAAAATAGACATTTTTTCCTACATTTATGGCTTTGAATGACAAAAATTGGACAAAAAACGAAGAAGTTGTTAAGTTTATGGATATAAATTAATATATGTATGACCGGATTCGAACACGAGACTTCGGGGTTGCACACTTTACGTATGAGTTTCAATGTTTTAATAATTAATATAATAAGTTATGTTTGATTATTAAATTCACAATATACGATTGAAGAGCGTTAGGTAATTAATAGAATTGACTAACGGTCGGTAAATGTCAACGGGATACGAAGAAAATGAAACGAGACAAGAGAAGGTTCTAGAAATCCTCTTTTGGGCTTGTTTATGGCCAAACAATGGAATCCCACATCGGAAACCGCTGTAAACTTGATCTCAACCATAAAGGTATAAATACATCCCTATGTATTCATCCCTTGGTACACTTGATTCAATAGAATGCCAAACTTCTTCTCTTTGTCAACGAGTGAAACCCCAAGTAAGGGATTTACGAGTGACCTTGAGTTTAACAAAGGTGTTTGGTTAATCTATTGTGATCAAGAACCTAGCTTTTCTCATTGAAACGTTAGTAATACGTGTGTACAAGAACGAAGTACAAACATACTTTTGCTTGTGTTCTTTTACCCATTCGACTATGTATTAGTCGAGTTCTCTAAACCCTAAGTTAGGGTTTCACTAGTTCTTGGTTGATCGATTTCTTGTTTAGCTAGAAATCAAAGGTACGCATATTCTTTTATTTTGGTTAATTAATTACAAGTATTAGATCTGTTATTCCGCTGCATGCTTTGATGTTTACATGTTTATATATAAGTGTTATGATATAAAAACTCCAACAGTGGCATCTAGAGCCGTTAATACTGTGTAATTAATTACCGAAACACATAAAATTGGATTGTTAATTGATTATTGCATACTTTTAGGTTTCTAAGTTTTTTTTAAAACTGTTATTTTTTTTGGTCGAAAGTACTGTTCATTCGAAATTACTGTTCATCCGAAAGTACTGTTCATTCAAAGTTACTGTTCATCCAATAGTTACTGTTCATCGAAAGAAAAAAAAAATTTTGGTTTTGAAAAATTATAGAAACCTTAGGATGTATGCAATATTTTTTATGTGAATAATTAATGAATATTTGTGATATGTCATTAATTGATATGCGTCCATTAAGAATTGATTATTGTAAATAATAAGTGCTATGTGGGAATCCATGACGAAAACATGCATGTTTTGTCATGGATTATATTGGACTTGTAGTAATTGTTACGTGCTTTTTGATTACATGCTTTTATTATGCGATTAGAATTAATTAATTAGGGTTTTAGTAATAAAAGTGTATGACATGTTTAATTACTAAAAATTAATTAATTATGTAACTAGGGAATACCTAGAATTGGGGAAGACCCTATTTGAATCGTATATTAAATCAATTATATGTGTTATTGTATATATTTATCGTAGGACTTACGCAACCAATTTATTAGTGTATGTGGTCCATTGGTACCTAGCTCGAAACCAATGGGAGTCTTAGATCAATATATACATGTTAATTGATTTGTTTAGCATGTACATTATTTAAGTCGTTTATTTTTTTGTCAATTGCTATTTGTTTATATATGTTGTGATATGATAGTAAGCAAAGGGTAATTTTAAAAATGAAAATTAAACTAGACTTAATAATGGTGAAACATGGTTTTAAGCTTTAAAAATCTTAAACTTTTAATTGATTGATGCAACTATACAAAAAAAAAATGGTCGAAAGGCGGACCTAATTTTGACAAACTATAAGGTTGGTTTAAGGTTGGTTTCGCATTAAATTGTGGCCTTAAAGAGACTCCATTTTGTCTCTCCGCCCGCTTGTACGTCAAATTAGACTTACCAAGTACAACCATTATATGTACGAAACATCTTAAGGCAAAGTTGTAAGTTTCTCAACGCCATCAATTAAAACTTTGTTGATTTAAGCTTGGTAAAGAAACTAATAACTAAAAGTTTTTTACATGTAACATATGATACAAGATGAATGCATGACATCTTTGTACATATTTTTTTTGATAACACACATCAAAAATAACTACCCTTTATTTAAGTTATATGCCATCCAATGAAACGAAAGCACCTGAGATTACTATTTCCATTTGTCGTGGGACGAGCATGGATGGTAATCAAAGGGTAAATCTCCATTTGTCGTGGGACGAGCATGGAAGTATTTGCAATTTCTTAAGTTGGTTAACTTAATTGAGTTGATAGTGAAAGGACTAGTCACTCAAGGCATAAAGATGGGGATAAAACATGCTTACATTTGCAATTGAGGTTGGCAAAATATGTAAATCCCATAATTCTAGGAATTGCAATTTGAGATTGGCAATTGAGTTCGACTCGTACCTTATTGAGTACTTTCATTACTAGCAGCCCTAGCTGATGTGATGAAACTATGTCAATTTGGATCCTAGTTTTCAGTAAAAATTAAATGGTTAAATGTTATTTACCATGGGTATTTAATTTTCTTGAAAGATTTTATTATCGAAAATACTAAAAATTGAATTTGGTAAATTCTTTTAATGTATTAATGCAACGTTAAAACCGTAAACGTGGGGCATTCTTTTAGTGGAAAATTGATCTACACCCGTAGGGGTTTTTGGCTAGAGTCAACCTTACTAAAAGAATAAGCCTAGTCTACTTTCTTTGAGAAGAGTGAGACTTAATCCTATTCCTTTTCATGAATGAGAAAGGTATAATAGGAAAATTAGAATTGTCTAAATTCTAAGAAATAACTCATAGCAAATTTTATAATAGTTAATAAAATTGCACGTTTTATGAGTTATTAAAATTAGAAGCTAGACTAGTTACCGCAAAATTGGTAAAAGGCAAACTAGCATACTTTGTCTAGTTGTTGTGCTTTGACCGTTTAAAGGTGCTACATACCATTGTAGGGATGGTAGACCTATTGAGGAAGAAATTGCATGCCCAATTTCTCAAGTTAATTGCATTGATGGATAATCCATCATTTACAAAGTAGAATACATTCTTTGAGTACCTAAGTAATTGTTACGTATGGGATTTCTCAAAGGTGTAGGAAAGTAAACAACACACTATTTACTTTTACTGGTTATGAAACACTTATAATGTTGTCAAATCCAGTGGGACCATTGTGTTGTAATTACTGAATTATATATATTAATGTAATGATCTGTAATTCAGTGGGAGCTACAAGCTTTGATATCTTGGTAGTAACCCAGATTATCTCTAGAATCTCTTGAGATAATTACTTTCCAATTATAGACACTTGTGGTTTTAAGGATAGTCATGTACGTTTCCTTACTAGACAAGGTGGTTCTATATCTACTCATATCTATGACACAATCATATTGATCACATAAACAAACGATTGACGTGTTGTTTATCTGATACATGATGTTGTTCCATGCACAAGTGGGAGAAATCTTTATTGTGTGCAAGCAACAACACAAAGGAATATGATTTAAAGGATTCTCTTGACTGCAAGGTAAGAGATTAATGTTCTAATGTGATTTATTCACATCTAATTAATAGAACACTTGGAGTTAATATCTAGCGTAAGTGAGACCTTGACATAGATATTAATGACAAGGTAAATTACATACTTTCATTACTAGCAGATCAACTGATGTATTATTGTAATGACATAAATAAATGAAGAAATCTAATACTACTTAAAATTTGAATGTTTATGTATTCTTGGAATGTCATAAATATATGAAGTAATAAATTAACTTGAAATTACTATTGAAACCAAATTGTGGTGTTCATGATTACTTTAGTTATACATGTTTATATTTTATTGTAAAGATATAAATATGAAGTCTTTTATTGCTATAAGACTTATAAATAAAGTAAGACGTTAACTTGTTATGTTTTTTAATTAAGACATATACAAGAAGTCATTGAGTTGATCAATGATTTATAACGTTGATTGGGATTATAACAGTTTATGTCTTCTTGTTAAGACATGGACATGAAGTGACTTGGTCAAAAAGTACTTATGTTATAAAGCATGCAATTGGCTTGGAAAGTCTATTATACCATTAAGCTGACTTAGTTGGTGAATAGATAAGCCAAACGAAATATATTTATCTTACATGTTGTAAGATTGCCTTACAATATTAATCCTAATGAAATACATAATGTTCATGGTATGTTCAGTTAGGAAAATCAAACTCTTGTTAGATTGTTTGATTAAAGATAACTATATCTTCTATTCTTCCAAAAAGTTATCAAGGTTAGAAAATTGAGTAGTATATACTCAATTAGACTCCAACCTAGAAGATTAATAAGACATCATTTATTATGGAATGTGATGAATCACATTAAGTCTTAAAATTAAAGTTCTGAATTTGTTTAACTGCTTTTGAGTAGGTTATTAACAAACTTAATGTAAGGAACTGTCAACATGTATTTGTTATGTCCCAAAAGAGAATAATTTTGTGTTGCTCTACTTGCTAAGTATTTATAGATAATCTATAAATTGCAAAAGGCAAGTGGGAGATTTTATCTTGAAAATATAAAATTACAAGATACATAATCTTCTAAAATACACTAGCAAAGTCATGATGAGGACTAAACATGTTAATGTTAAATCTCAAGATGATAGAATTCTCATTCATAGATCCGTAAGGATATCTCAAATATTTGAATAATATGTTGAGGATTATGAGTTACAGGATTATGGTAAACCTGTTGATAAATTTCAGACATTGAATTTGGCAAATTACTCATACTATGAATGCTTAGATTCAGTCCAGAAAGATAACTAGTTTTGAAAAGTTAGTTAATCTTGAACTCTATAGTTACACTATAGAATAAAGATGAGTTTCTTCAAAGGAATGAAAATCCTAGTGATTTAAATTTTTGAGTAGAAATCATAATGGACAATTTTGTATACATATTTAATGTGTGAAAAGATTATCAATCACACTTAAGCAATTAACTGTGATTGAAATTCTTCTAGACACATTAAATGTATAAAGATTATGATTGTCATTCTTAGTTTCATTTATATGAAATTAACAATGGAATATCAAAACTCTTTCTTGAGTAATTACTTGTGCGAGGACGATAAGTAATTGAAAGGAGTATTTGAATTCAAATAATCTTTGGAAGTATACAAAGTACAATCATTTATGAATGGATTAATGCATGCATCTAGGAGATATACTTATGTTTAATTATTAAATCCAGTTTTGATTTATAATTAAAATAAGACGATTTCTTTGTATTCCTGAAAGCTAGTGGGAGTGTTAAATTTATTTTCTTGTTTCATATATGTTGTATAACATATAGGAAGTAACATTCCATTAACATTAAATGTTAAGTCTTAGTTTGGAATGAAACTTCACGTGAAGATTTAGGAAATAAACATACAACCTTTGAAAAGATATGACATGAATAAAATCTAAGTTTGACACAAGGATTTATCATGTACATCATGTTGTTTGTTGTATCATGCTTGATGAAAGATGATTTGACAACATTAATATCTAATTGAAAGTTATTAGATAACTAAGTGTAATGGATATGGTTGGATTTAGAATTAACATCCTCAGCCTGGAGTTGCTCCTAAATTCTAAGTATGAACCATATGGCAAATTGTTGCGTAATTGATATAGCCGACAAATCTTGAAAGATTGAAAGGTATCAAACATTACACATTGGATATTAAAGTTTACGGGATTTTAAAAGCATATTGTTGTTTGCATACAATGATGCTAATAAGATTGAGATGACACTCAATACTAGTCATGGTAGGATTTCATCCTTGATAATGGCCATGAGTACTAATTATGCTTAACTGTGAGCATAGTTGCATATTACATTAAAGAATTAGAATACTTTAAACTATAAAAGGTTTGATAGTTTAACTGTCATAAATTCGTGGTTGAGGATGTCACACATTTTATGAAATATTATGTGGCAATATCTAGGTAGATGAATGCACACATACAAGAATTTCACTGATTAAATTCTTAAAATAGGTATTCTCAAAATTCCGATAGATCAAAATTAGTTGATTTATGCCTTGTCAACAAGTATGTTTGACATGACTTGAGGCATAATTCATTAATGGGAATTATCGTGCATTGATCTATTTAGTATTTGGATAGGGATGTTAAGCAATTTTTATTTATAATGAATTAAAGTACTTGGTACGTTTGTTTTCATTAATAATAAATTGTATTATATATTTGCATGTTTAAATCCATGAATAACTTATGTTATTCTAAATAGTCCGTTGTCAATCAATGATATGAGAATATTATTGAATTAAGACAAATCTGAATTTTGGTAGAATATACTTAAATATATTGATGCGTTGTACATGCCAAATTCACATGATATTCAATAATGAATAAATTGAATATAGGACAGATCCCAACCACATGATTGTACTTTATGGATCTTTGTCATTAAAGTAAATCATGAATATTTATCCTCAGGCTTGAGATACCAGATAACAGCCGCGGATATAGCTCATTTTCTGTAAGATAGTCTAACGCTATCCGTAACTGGTAGTTATAAGGGCTATTTTCAGAGGTGATGCAAAGTTCAAGGGGTATGCTTGTAGTCAAGAAAGAATTTGTTCCTTCAAATTTGTTTTGAAGTATAATACTACTAGGCCCCTCGTAGGGTTGACAAGATGTTTGTGCGGCCGCACCCAATATCTATCTGGAATACGTTCGGATGATTTGGTAATCATGATCAATTATAAATAACGAGAAACATAATAGTTAATTATGGAATGACTTAGATCCATATCTATATTAACGTGGTATTAGAAACAAAAGGATAAGTATGATGATGATTCATCAAAAGGTTTTTTCCAGGAAACCACACTCAGGGTCGTTCTGGGGGCATTGGGGTGTTATGCTAGACTAACCAATGTCATTACTATATTAATGCATATCCAAGTGGGAGCTGTTAAGTTTCTGGATATAAATTAATATACGTATGACCGGATTTGAACACGAGACTTCGGGATTGCACACATTACATATGAGTTTCAATGTTTTAATAATTAATATAATAAGTTATGTTTAGTTATTAAATTCACAATAAACGACTGAAGAGCGTTAGTTAATTAATGGAATTGACTAACGGTCGGTAAATGTCAACGGGATACGAAGAAAATGAAACAAGACAAGAGAAGGTTCTAAAAATCCTCTTTTGGGCTTGTTTATGGCCAAACAATGGAATCCCACATCGGAAACCATTATAAACTTGATCTCAACCATAAGGGTATAAATACATCCCTATGTATTCATCCCTTGGTATACTTGATTCAATAGAAGACCAAACTTCTTCTCTTCTTTCCTTGGTCAATGAGTGAAACCCCAAGTAAGGGATTTACGAGTGACCTTGAGTTTAACAAAGGTGTTTGGTTAATCTATTGTGATCAAGAACCTAGCTTTTCTCATTGAAACATTAGTAACACGTGTGTACAAGAACGAAGTACAAGCATACTTTTGCTTGTGTTCTTTTACCCATTCGACTAAGTATTAGTCGAGTTCTCTAAACCCTAATTTAGGGTTTCACTAGTTCTTGGTTGATCGATTTCTTGTTTAGCTAGAAATCGAAGGTACGCATATTCTTTTATTTTAGTTAATTAATTACAAATATTAGATCTGTCATTCCGTTGCATGCTTTGATGTTTATATGTTTATATATAAGTGTTATGATATAAAAACTCCAACAGAAGTTATGTTCGTTTAAGGTTTAGGGTTTATATAGATTAGCTTGTATACATAAGCTAACCGACATAATAGATCAAAATTCAAAACATAGCATATTCTCTAGTGTGTCGTAAGTTGTTAAAAGAAGTATATAAAATTTTAAAGCGACATGATCATGATTTGCAACCTAACAAATTAAGGTTTGAAACAAAAATGTACATGAGATGTGTAAAACAGTGTTTTAATGTAAAAAAGGTTGTGTGTGTTTGTTTTATAATATTAGTCATTAAAAGAATATGTATAACAAGGATAACCATAGCTGCACATTGTTGCCGGTTACAAAACTATCTCTTCTACATTATAATGCATTTAGGACATTCCCTAAATAGCAAGGCTTAAAATTCAAACTTTGTAACTTACTTATTATGGAAATATAATGTCTCTTGCTACATTAATACATGCTAGCTTACAATATAGTATTCATATTCAAATGAATACGTAACTGATATCTTCTATTAAATTAAATAGAGTTTTCAAATTAAAAATTTATTTAAAGCTCATTATTAAAAACATGTAACCACTAAAAATCATTATTATCAATAATGATCATTAATAACATGTAACCGCATCCTCAATATAAATAGACACAAACTATTTCATATCTCTCACATACACATCTGCAATAAGTCCGATTGTAGTAATGGTGTCTCAGTCAGTCGCGTTACCCGACGTGTAAGGCTTATTACGCCAACCCAAAAAATGGTAATGACACTGCCATTATATCGTGCTCAAGGTAACCAATCTTTGATCTGAAAACATGCCAATTCAAAGCAACCCAACCATAATACGCTTCTTGTTCACCACTCAAAACCCGAATCCAATCTTTCCTATACCTAAACCTATGTACCTTCACAACAAACAAAAAGTTTACCGCACGGTTCGACCCAAATAAAACAAATATCAAGAATCGAAAGAAAACGAGAACCATAATAAACACATGGCCACGGGTCGAACCCGTGACCACCAAACCATTCGAACAAGACACGGCCGTGGGTTTTACCCCACGGTTCGACCCAAATAAAACAAATCCGAACACAACACGCGACCCAAGACGATACCACATCAAGTTTTATCCATTTTTATTATCAAAACATAAAACCCATTAAGTTTTAATCCCGAAAATATCAAGATTAGCAACGGGTTGACTCGTATCCGAGTCAACTCGCGTGTTTTTGTCGCGTTTCCTACCTTTCTACTTCGATCTATTCGTGTGAGATGATAAAGATGATGAGAGTGGTGATGTTGACGGTTTTTGAGTGGCGGTGTAAAGCAACAAGGTGGTGGTGGAGCTTTTGGTGGCGCGTGTGATATAAGAGATGAAAGAGGAGGTTATAGTCGTTGTTTTGGTGGTGGCGGTGTCGTGATAGAGGTGGTGGTGTGGTGGTGGCGTGGAGTTGCAGTGGCGGCGGCTCAAGAGAGAGGAGGGTGTGATATATTTTTAGGTTTAGGGTAAAATGAAAGGGATAAGGGGTGTAATAGGGTTTTATAGCAAGAGGGACCTTGTGTGCAATTATTCTGAGTGGGGGAGGGGCGGTTGCAAGAACTCACAAGGACCTTCGGTGTAATTTTTATAAACTTTCCCGAAAACACACGTTATGGCTCGTAAATAATATCGAATGGCACCGAAACATTTTATAAACCGCGCCATTAGTTTTAAAACCGTTTTTCCATTAATTTAGACTATAAATACGTCTAAGTTTGCTGATGTAGATGATCCCCTTCCAATAGTCGACGGTTCCGAAAACACAAGGTAATGAATCTAAGCTTGCTGATGATATGATTATACTTAAGAGATACTTAATGTTTAGAGATAATGAAATTAGTATGTTAAAACATGAGTTGGAAAAGTTGAAACAGGCTAAAGAAAACATTCAAATGAGTGTAGACACATTAGAGTATGCATCTAAGGGTGTCAGTAAGATAATTGAATGTCAAATTGATGAAGCGAAAAGTGTACCGCTTTTAGGGGGTCATTTAAGCCCTAAATCGTATTTATTTGATCAAATATTGCCCTAAATCGTTCCTTTTGTCATTTTAGGTACTTTTGGGAAGAAATCTGGAAAAGGAAGCATTTTGGACGTTTTTGGAGCATAAAAGTGAAGAAAACGGCAAAGTCTCAAAATTATGCTGGAAAGTACCTTTGACGGCGTCAGGGATTGGCCCAGACGGCGTCATGGCTTGGCAAAAGAGGTGGATATGAAAATTACTCATGATAAGCCAGAGAATTTTGCATGAAAAATCTGACGGCGTCACCCTTTGAAGTGATCAAGGCCATCACGGTTTAAATTAAAGAGGGACAGCGTCAAGCCCATTTCTGACGGCGTCAAGCCTTGATAAGCCAGAGCGGATTTTGGAGCACTAAAGAGGGACGGCGTCAGGAAGGCCATCCGGGAACCCTAAAAGCGGCGAGGTGATGGCATCAAGGTCTATAACGTGACGCTGTCAGACCTTAAACTCTATATATAAGTTTTGCAATTTTTTATCATTAGTGTGGAACTTATTGTGTGTAACTTGGGAGGAGAAACCCTAAGACGAATTTCTGCCATTTTTTAGGGTTTTCATACCCTTGGATCTCCCATGTTTAATTGAAGATAAGTGATTATTTAATCATTCAATATGTCTATGTGTTGTTTGATTATATCTTGTTCTTGTCTTTTGATTAACATGTTAGGCTAGATTTATCTTGTGTTTGCTTAGATCTAATGAAACATAGCTATTGATTATTGGTTATTAGTGTGTTATTAGTTGTATTGGATGATTGTTTATCTATGTTAGGCTTAAGAAAACTGGCTAACTTCCTATTCGGTAACTTGCTTGAACGTCTTAAGAAGCATGAACCAATGCGTACTAAGGTTTTTATGGTTGTATTTAATGCATGAGCGAATTCTAGTGATCCCATGTTAGGAGCTTCCTAGCCGGCTCGAAATAGGAGTGAAGTATGAGCTTGTAGAGTTGGGGAAGTACGTACGCCACCCCACGATTGGTATTAAGGAATACACCCGTCATCCACGCAATTAATGCACACTAATCAACCGGTAAAAGATAGTTAGGGAGTAAGGAAATCTAAGTAAACACATTTCTCTCCACATAAGTTTCACAACCTTTTCATTTTCAGTTATTTTATTTTATTTGCATTCGTAGTAACTTGGGTTAGTTGACTAGCAACTAATTCCGCCCACTCTTTCAAACCCGAGATTTTACTTGCTTTCATAAAAACATAAAAATACAAAAAGAATCTTCTCTCACCCTTAGACCTATTAGAGTAATTTTTCAATCCTAACGACACTATTCCCTGTGGAGAACGATCAATCCCCCGTACTTACCACTACACTATACTACATCGGTCAGGTACACTGCCTGGTGGGGTTGTAAGCCTCTTGAGATCCCTTGAGAGGTAAAACCTGTTGTAAGGTTGCAAAACCACGCATCAAGTTTTTGGCGCCGCTGCAGGGGAATAGTTATTGTTTAGGTTGAATTTTTTATTTTATAGGTCTACTCACTAGATTCCTTTCTAGTGAGATTTTTATTTTATTTTTCTAGGTTTTCTTTAGTCTATCTTTTTCTGCTCTATCCATTGCTCAAATCTTCCTTGGCCATCATGGTAAACGAAGATCTCTCCAATCTCAGAGTCACCAGGTGTCGTAGTTTACTAAGCGACCTTATTCCACCCTACGCAGAACCTGATAGGGAAATCCGAAGATTAAGGCGACTCTTTGCAACACCCAAACCATCTGGCATTGCCATCGACTTTGATGATGCCCTCTCCGAGGAAGAATCCAATCATCATTCTACACCTCCTAGCCCTCAACCCAATCACGATATGGAGGTTCCCGAAATCCCAATCCCTAAATGTCTCAAGGACTACTCTTCTCCCACCCCTCGTGGTTTTTCCAATGCTAGCGTTTTTCCAAATGAACGCACGGATGGGGTCTTGCGTGCAACCGATATTTGGCTGGTCCAAAGTGTATGCAAGTTTCACGGATTGAAAACTGAAGATCCAATCCAACACATCAAGGACTTCCTGAAAATAGTGGATACCCTCCATACGGACGGAGCCACTAGAGATACCTCCCGGTTGCGATTCTTTCCCTTCACCCTTTATGAAAAAGCCGGAGACTGGTATAACCAACTTCCCTCCGAATCCATTTTCACATGGGAACAGCTTGTCTCAAAATTCTATGAGAAATTCTTTCCAATAGGAAGAACTTCAACGTTAAGAGACGCAATCTTCCGCTTCCATGTTGGACCAGCTGAACCCATTCACGAATCCTGGATCAGATTTAAAGATTTGATTAGACAAGTCCCTCATCATGGCATTGAACTCTGGCTTCTTGTCCAAATCTTTTATGATAGTGTCCCTAAAAGCGACCAATTTGGCATTAATAATTCGGTAAAAGGAAAAATAGCCAACCTAAGCGCTGAGGAAGGATGGGATAGAATTGAGGAATACGCAAATGATCAAGACGATACCTGGGATGAACCTGATTCGATCATGAGCATTTCCAAGATCATGAAAGAGCCTCCTTTTGCTAGCCGGCTGAATAGAATGAATGATCAAGTCTCTTATCTAGACAAGTCACAACCAACTAAACGGTTGTCAAACCCATACTTGATCTGCGACCAATGTGGTGGCCCGCATGAAGTGGAGGAATGCAAGGATAATACCACCACCGAACAAGCATGCTTGTCAAGCCACGACATCTTTGATGATCCTTCGCTCTTAACTTTCTACCAAAACAATGATTTCACCCCTTGGGGAAATCTTGTGAGAGAAGAGGGAGGAGGAGAATATCCTGACTATAAGGTTAGGAGCACTTTTGAGGATGATCTTGGGCATTTCACGTTTGAAAAGAATCTGCAACTAAATGGTCTCGACAACCTTATCAATAGCCAACAAAACGACATGAGGGCCAAATTCGCAGAACTCAACGCCACTCTCGACGGCCTTGGCGAACCTCAACGAGATCCCTTACTCGCCATCACCACTCGTGCTGGAACAACTACTAAGGACCCACCTTACCCAGCTCAACAATCTAACGTCATGGAACCCAACACCCCTCATGAAGAGAAAGATAATGTGAACGATGAGAATCCCGAACAAACCCCTCCGATAACTCCCTCTCCACCTACTCCAACCAAACAGCCCATTAAAGTCCCATACCCGTCCCGTCTCAAGAATCAAAAGGTCGAAAATGATAATAAAAGATTCTTGTCATATTTGAAGAATTCGGTCGTCACCATACCCCTTCTTGATGCATGTTACCATATGCCCAAATATAGTACATACTTCAAGAAGTTGCTAACCAACAGAAAAGGGCTCGAGGGTCTTGTAACCTTAGGAGAAGAATGTTCTGTGGTGACTCATCGAGGGCTGCCAAAGAAGGTGGATGATCCAGGTAGTTTCACCTTGCCCTGCTCAATAGGATCTCTTTCAGTCAAGAATGCTTTAGCCGACTTAGGAGCAAGTATCAATCTTATGCCGTATTCCATGTTCCTCAAATTAGGGTATTCTGGATTGAAACCTACCCGTATGAACATCCAACTAGCCGATAGATCAGTCAAATACCGCTTAGGAATATGTGAAAATGTGTTGGTTAAGGTAGGGAGGTTCAAATTTCCAGTTGACTTCGTCATCTTAGAAATGGAAGAAGATGACCTAGTGCCTATCATTCTGGGGAGGCCATTCCTTGCAACTGCTCGTGCTGTTATTGATGTTCACGACGGCAAACTGACCTTATGAGTAGGGGCCGATAGCTTAACCTTCGACATCAAGGACACAATGAATCTTTCTCTCGAAGCAGATAATCAGCTTTATTTCATCGAAGAAATCGATGAACTATCCGACGAGATTGACAATTGTATAGATGAACAGATGGAAGCTGGTTGGTTGCGAGATGAAGCTTTCTTACCCATCTTTGAGGAGGAGAAGAATATGGATGTAAACGCAGTCTCCTTCTATCCCAGACAAGAAATCGAACAGCTTGAGCTTCGTAAACCCAAGAACAAACTTAAACCCTCCATCATCGAGCCACCTGCGGTAGAACTCAAGGAACTCCCAAACAACCTTGAATATGCTTTCCTCCAAGGGGAAGATCAACTTCCGGTAATCATAAGCTCTTCCTTGAAAAGTGAACAAAAGGATAAACTCTTAGGAGTTTTAAAAAAATATAAAGGAGTTATAGCATGGAGTGTAGCCGACATCAAGGGGATTGACTCTACTTTTTGCACGCATAAAATACTCATGGAGGAGGATTATAAACCCACCGTGCAACCTCAAAGGCGAGTAAACCCCAACATTAAGGAAGTCGTAAAAAAGGAAGTCATTAAGCTCCTAGATGCAGGGCTAATTTACCCAATTTTCGACAGTCCATGGGTAAGTCCTGTACAGGTTGTACCAAAAAAGGGAGGAATGACGGTAGTAAAGAACGATAGGGATGAGTTAGTGCCTCAACGAACAGTAACTGGATGGCGTGTGTGCATCGATTATAGGAAGTTGAATGATGCAACCCGAAAGGATCATTTCCCTCTCCCATTTATCGACCAAATGTTGGAAAGGTTAGCAGGGCATGAGTACTACTGCTTCCTAGATGGGTTCTCAGGGTATTTCCAAATCCCTATCGCTCCTGAGGACCAAGAAAAGACGACGTTTACATGCCCTTATGGCACCTTCGCCTACAAGCGAATGCCCTTTGGACTATGTAACGCCCCCGCCACTTTCCAGCGCTGCATGACGGCAATCTTCCATGAGTTAATGGAAGACAGCATGGAGGTCTTCATGGATGATTTTTCGGTCTTTGGAAACTCTTTTGATCGTTGTCTTGCTAACCTTGCGAAAATGCTCAAACGTTGTGAGGAGACTAACTTGGTACTAAACTGGGAAAAGTGCCACTTTATGGTAAAAGAAGGGATTGTGCTAGGGCACAAAATTTCAGGAAGTGGAATTGAAGTAGACCGGGCAAAAATTGAAGCTATATCCAAACTTCCCTATCCAACAACTGTCAAGGCAATCCGTAGCTTTTTTGGTCATGCTGGCTTCTATAGGAGATTCATTAAAGATTTCTCAAAGGTAGCTAAACCAATGACCCAGTTGCTCATGAAGGATGCCCCGTTCGACTTCTCTCAAGAGTGCAAGGATGCATTCGATCGATTGAAGCAGGAACTTACCCAAGCCTCAATTATGGTCACCCCTAACTGGGAGTTACCCTTTGAAATCATGTGCGATGCTAGCGATTATGCTGTTGGAGCAGTATTAGGCCAAAGGCTTAACAAACACTTTCAGCCAATATACTACGCTAGCAAAACCATGAATCCTGCTCAAGAAAACTACACTACCACTGAAAAGGAATTACTGGCCGTGGTATTTGCTTTTGATAAGTTTCGCCAGTATCTTGTCCTTTCTAAAACGGTTGTTTTTACGGATCATTCAGCTATTCGATATCTTTTCGCTAAACAGGATGCTAAACCACGATTACTTCGTTGGATCCTACTATTGCAAGAATTCGATGTTGAGATTCGTGATAAGAAAGGAGCAGAGAATCTTGCGGCTGATCATCTCTCTCGTCTCGAAAACCCCAGCCTCGCTGAATCTGACAAGAGTGAGATTCGGGAGTCATTTCCTGAAGAGCAGCTCATGTCAATAAACGATTCTGAACCTTGGTATGCGGATTATGCTAACTACCTGGCAAGTAGAGTCATTCCTGAGCATATGAGCAGGCATAAAAAAAAGAGGTTCTTCAATCAATTAAAGCACTACTTTTGGGATGAACCTTTCTTATTCCGAAGATGTCCGGATCAGGTAA
Source organism: Artemisia tridentata subsp. tridentata (assembly GCA_021014915.2). Classification (NCBI taxonomy): domain Eukaryota; kingdom Viridiplantae; phylum Streptophyta; class Magnoliopsida; order Asterales; family Asteraceae; genus Artemisia; species Artemisia tridentata. The sequence goes on along the minus strand of CP139508.1, from coordinate 361,368,113 downwards.
TCCGGCAGTGTGTTTCGGAGAAGGAAGCTGTCAGAATTATGAAAGAATGTCATGCAGGTCCATCGGGAGGACATCATGGAATGAACACTACTGCACGAAAGGTCTTCGACGCGGGATTCTATTGGCCTACAATATTTCGTGATGTGAAGGGTATGATACAGACTTGTGACGCGTGTCAAAGAGCTGGGAATATCTCTAGGAGGGATGAAGCCCCACAGAATTATATACAAGTTTGCGAGGTTTTCGATGTTTGGGGAATTGATTTCATGGGACCCTTCCCATCTTCAGGAGGGAATGAATACATCTTAGTGGCCATTGATTATGTTTCGAAATGGGTGGAAGCACAAGCCCTTAGGACTAACGACGCTAGGGTAGTCATTCATTTCTTAAAAAAATTGTTCGCTAGGTTCGGAATTCCGAAGGCTCTTATCAGCGACAGGGGAACCCATTTTTGCAATTCGCAAATGGAGAAAGTTATGAAAAGATATGGAGTCTCTCACCGATTCTCCACCGCTTACCATCCTCAAACCAACGGTCAAGTCGAAAACACTAATAGAGCCATAAAGAGAATATTAGAGAAAACGGTCAATCAAAACAGAAAAGATTGGTCTTTTAAGCTCGATGAAGCTTTGTGGGCATTCCGAACCGCTTATAAGACACCAATCGGGACTACCCCGTTCCGTTTGGTATATGGCAAGGCATGCCACCTTCCAGTAGAACTGGAACACAAGGCATATTGGGCACTTAAGGCTTGTAATTTGGATTATACGGTTGCGGGAACAAATAGATTCTTACAGCTCCAAGAGCTCGATGAATTGAGATTAGAGGCTTATGAATCTTCCATTACATACAAAGAAAGGGCAAAAAGATGGCATGACCAACGGATTAAGAGACCCAAGGAGTTTTCGGAAGGAGACAAGGTATTATTATATAATTCTCGCTTAAGGCTATTTCCGGGAAAACTTAAATCTAGATGGTATGGACCTTTTACCGAAAGGAGCTCCTCTAAAACCGGAGCCGTTGTGTTGATTGACGACGAAGATAGAGAATTCACTGTGAATATACAACGAGTCAAGCATTATCAAGAGAATGGTAATGAAATGATCAATGAGGAAGACATAACTTTTGATGAAGAAATCACGTAATGTACGTGACTTTGAGTCTAGCTACAAGACTCGTTAATAAAGAAAAGCGCTTCTTGGGAGGCAACCCAAGCTTTATTTGCTTTGTGTGTTTATTTATTTGTTTGTTTGATTTTATTTGTTTCCGTATGTATGTGTAATTTTTATTATTATTGATTCATGTTAAAAACTAAATTGTGAAAATGCTTTATCTTGTTTTTAACTTCGTCTTAACTACATATAAAGGTATTTTGCAAAAGTTAAGTGTAAGGGAAATCCAAATCGGTTTATTAGAACAAATGAACATGAATCATAATAATATTAAATTAACATACATATTAGTATTTGTTTGAGTCAAATGCTTGTATCGAGTCATGATGATGTTTTGCAGGAATTCCAGGAAGTAAGGTATAGGTTTTTCCAAAATTTTTCCGGAAACTTAACATGAGAATTCTGTCAGAATATTTCTGACGGCGTCAGGTTTTAATTTTCTGAAAATTTTGAAAGTTTTGTTTTCATAAAAAAGTTTTTATTAAATCTCTAACTTATAATCTCCAGGAATCTGCAAAATAATCATTCCACAAGCATTATATCCTTATGTATAGAATTTATCCCGCCGATGTTATGCAGGTTTTCGTGTTTGTTTTCTCAGGTTTAACAGGTTATTTTGGACAAGGAAATGTATGTGGAATCAAGCTTTTGGCGATGCATTAGTCTTGGAGCTTCTACATTCTTTTGGAAGAAGATCTAACCATGTTACTTCTTTATCCACCGAACGAATCAGGGGAGTATTTGATTTCATTCTTTTACCTTAGTACTTTTACATTTGTTATTTGAACATTGGGGACAATGTTCATCTTAAGTGTAAGGGGGGGTAAAAATACGATACTTTAGAGAATGCTATTGCGCTTGATTTTTGTTTGTTTAATAGTAAATGTGTAATAAAACTGAGAGAAATACCTGTTAGGGCAATTTTAGTGCCAAATTTAAATTTTTTTACAACATTTAGGAGTGAAACTTTGATCTTAATGAGCGTCTCACGGATAGGAGTTATATGACTAGCACAAAACCGTACCACTAAAAAAATTTTCCACCCCCAAATATGTGAGGTTCGCCCCTAGAATTGGTAGGAAAAGCATTTATGCTATGATGTGTGTACCGGTAGCACTTAGATTCTAGAACTTGCGTTAGGACCATTCCGAGGCCACAAGTGAGACTACATTCGTGTAGTTAGATTTACTACATGATAAGAGGCATTAGGATTAACCCATTGTTTTACACCTGTGTTTTTGTTATAATTACATTGGCTACATTGGTCAAGTAATTCTCCCACACCTTTGCGTTGTACTCATTTTTAGTACACGATACCCCTAGTACACCCCTCAGAGCCTATCTTTTCGTTTCGACCTTTAAGCATTTTATTTAAAGGAAGAATTTGTTACACCCCACTTAAATGTACACCCAAATCGCCTTAGCCTACCTTGTATGCACTCATCTTTAGTGCATTATTGTGACAACATTTGTTTAAACCCAAGTTAATTATCTAATTGATTACATGGTTGCTAAGTCGAGTCATATCCTTGTACATATTGTTTTGGGACGATTGGGACTCATGGGTAAAGTACTAGTATAATGGAGTAATGGGGAAGATCATCATTTATTACCCCCATATGTGCTAAATATTTTAAAAGTACTCCAAGTTTTTCGATTATCTTAATTCGAGTCATTAGAATAGTATTTGTAAAGTTATGTAAAAGTTCAAGTGTAAGGGGAATGCAACGCCCCTATGATGTATTATTTTGGATGGTAGGGCAAGAGTGTATAAAAAAAAAAAAAAAAAAAAAAAAAAAAATCAAGAAAAATACAAAAAAATGAGAAAAAAGAAAAGTAGAAAAAACATACGGACTACCATCCCGTTTTATTTTATGTTTATTTTATGTTTTTGTTATTTTGTTTTTAGCTTAAGATTGAGTCGAGTCTTGGCTTAGCAACATTGTATAGTACATGTAATTAATCAAGATCTTTAACTCGCCACCAGTAAAATATCCCTTATCCAACAAAACCGTGTTTATCATATCCCTACACCTCAAGTTATAACCCGTTTAAAAGCCCTCTTTGATAGTTTATCTTAGGTGCTTACGCCTAGTGGAGGAGGTTTTTGATCCTTGCCCAAGCCTATGGTAATCTATTTGCTATGACAGGTAGTGAGAGATATTATCCGTTTTCATTTATGAGATTTATTTTGATGACACTTGAGAGATGTGAGTATCTAAACACTACTTGTGAGGTGCTAGTGTGTAATCTCCGTGCTTATTATGATTAAAGTGGAACGACTAATTGTTGTAATTACTTTTATATTAGTGTTAAATGACCCCTAACTTGTATTTTGATTAGAATAAAAGCGCATTTGCTTGAGGACAAGCAAATCTCAAGTGTAAGGGTATTTGATGAAGCGAAAAGTGTACCGCTTTTAGGGGGTCATTTAAGCCCTAAATCGTATTTATTTGATAAAATATTGCCCTAAATCGTTTCTTTTGTCATTTTAGGTACTTTTGGGAAGAAATCTGGAAAAGGAAGCATTTTGGACGTTTTTGGAGCTTAAAAGTGAAGAAAACGGCAAAGTCTCAAAATTATGCTGGAAAGTACCTTTGACGGCGTCAGAGATTGGCCCAGACGGCGTCATGGCTTGGCAAAAGAGGTGGATATGAAAATTACTCATGATAAGCCAGAGAATTTTGCATGAAAAATCTGACGGCGTCACCCTTTGAAGTGATCAAGGCCATCACGGTTTAAATTAAAGAGGGACGGCGTCAAGCCCATTTCTGACGGCGTCAAGCCTTGATAAGCCAGAGCGGATTTTGGAGCACTAAAGAGGGACGGCATCAGGAAGGCCATCCGGGAACCCTAAAAGCGGCGAGGTGACGGCGTCAAGGTCTATAACGTGACGCCGTCAGACCTTAAACTCTATATATAGTTTTGCAATTTTTTGTCATTAGTGTGGAACTTATTGTGTGTAACTTGGGAGGAGAAACCCTAAGACGAATTTCTGCCATTTTTAAGGGTTTTCATACCCTTGGATCTCCCATGTTTAATTGAAGATAAGTGATTATTTAATCATTCAATATGTCTATGTGTTGTTTGATTATATCTTGTTCTTGTCTTTTGATTAACATGTTAGGCTAGATTTATCTTGTGTTTGCTTAGATCTAATGAAACCTAGCTATTGATTATTGGTTATTAGTGTGTTATTAGTTGTATTGGATGATTGTTTATCTATGTTAGGCTTAAGAAAACTGGCTAACTTCCTATTCGGTAACTTGCTTGAACGTCTTAAGAAACATGAACCAATGCGTACTAAGGTTTTTATGGTTGTATTTAATGCATGAGCGAATTCTAGTGATCCCATGTCAGGAGCTTCCTAGCCGGCTCGACATAGGAGTGAAGTATGAGCTTGTAGAGTTGGGGAAGTACGTACGCCACCCCACGATTGGTATTAAGGAATACACCCGTCATCCACGCAATTAATGCACACTAATCAACCGGTAAAAGATAGTTAGGGAGTAAGGAAATCTAAGTAAACACATTTCTCTCCACATAAGTTTCACAACCTTTTCATTTTCAGTTATTTTATTTTATTTGCATTCGTAGTAACTTGGGTTAGTTGACTAGCAACTAATTCCGCCCACTCTTTCAAACCCGAGATTTTACTTGCTTTCATAAAAACATAAAAATACAAAAAGAATCTTCTCTCACCCTTAGACCTATTAGAGTAATTTTTCAATCCTAACGACACTATTCCCTGTGGAGAATGATCAATCCCCCGTACTTACCACTACACTATACTACATCGGTCAGGTACACTGCCTGGTGGGGTTGTAAGCCTCTTGAGATCCCTTGAGAGGTAAAACCTGTTGTAAGGTTGCAAAACCACGCATCACAAATCCTCAACAAAGCTAAGTCAGGCCTAGGGTATAAGTCAGTTCCACCTCCTTATAGAGGAATTCCCACACCCCTAGGCATTGACCTAGAACACACAGGTTTAGAGGAATTTCAACTACCCAAAATGGAATATGGTCCAAAACCTAAGGAAAATGTGGTAGTAGATAAGCCTGTAGAAGTAAGTTTTGAGAGTGCAAGTGATAAATCACTCTCTGAGGACAAAGTATCCTCTGATAGGTCCTCAAGTAGGGAATCAGATGCTCCAACCATAGAGGATTGGACTTCTGATGATGATGAAAGTGATAAGGTTAAGGCTAAACCTGATAATGCTAAGGTAGGAAGAACAAGGGTTCCTAAGGTGGTCAAAACTGAGACTGTTAGGCCTAAAACCAATGCTAAACCATTTAGACCAACAGTTAGGTATGCTGAAATGTATAGAACCACAAACAAGCCTAGAGGTAACCAGAGAAATTGGAACAACCTCAAGTCTCACCAATTAGGATGATGACTTTGTTTGCTATAGGAAATCTTGTTTTACATGTGGTAGCTTTGACCATCTTGCTGCTTATTGCAACAATAGGGTAACTAGGTGTTCAAGTCCTAGGGTGAACTTAGTAAAACCTCCCATTCACCCTACAAATGCTAGAATGATACCTAGATCAGTTCTTTTAAGGTCTGGACCAAGAGCAGTTCATACTGCTAGACCAGAAATTCATATTGCTAGGCCATTTATACCTGTTTACCCAAGACAAACAGTTCAAGGTGCAAAAACAACTTTTAAATCTACACTAACAACTGTTAAGAGGCCCTTTACTAACAAAGCAGTGTTAAACAAACATGTTTGGAAACCAAGAGTACAAACCACAAAGCCAGTAGTTCATACTGCTAGCCCAATAGTTAGTACTGGTCATCTTAATCATACTACTAAGGGAAATATGGGCAATGGTGTTAATGCATCAGCATCATGGGTTTGGAGACCTATCAAACCTAATGGTACTTCAATTGTTTTAAAAAGAATGAATTATGTTGATGCTAGAGGCAAACCTAAGTTTGTGATGGCTTGGGTTCCACAAGGAAATTAATTCCTTGTTTGGGTGCAATGTTAGTCATATGCTTATATTGTTGTGAGACAAGTGCTTTGCACCTTGTTTCCTTGTTTTTAGACTAACAATTGCAGGTATGGATGATGAGCACAAAGGAATTACAAGTGCTTTATGTTTTGGACTGAATGGTGTTTTGGAGTTTAGTGTGTGATCTGTGCACACAACAAATGGTTATTGGTTCACCATGTCTAACCCACATAAGAACCAACTAGTCCAGAGCAAACGGTTTCTGGTAAAGACTAATCAAATCCGTTTATGGTTGACAATTTACCAAAAATTGTATGGTTATCAACTCACCATATCTAACTGTGAAGAGTTGGCTGGTCCAAAGCAAACGGCTATTGGCAAAGACATATCAAATCCGTTGATAGCTGATAGTTTGCTAAAAACTATATGTGTGTTATAATGCTTCAAATTCATATAAGTTAATACTGTTCTTTGAAAATTTTTGATAATGGTTTGTACTGCTAGTGCAAGTTTGTACTGCTCAACTAGCCGTTGGTACTGTTGTGTCAGTAATTAATTTTGGTATAAAAACTAGCCGTTGGAAGTTTGTTGCGATTTTTACTGATTAAATTATGGTTTTTAAGGGATCCTCTTCTAGATATTTTAAATTTTATTCTATTATAATCTTATCCTAAAATAAAAGTTAACTTATTCTTTAAGTCGGTCAATACAAACCCTAATTCTCTCAATAATATCTCATCTCACTTTCAGCTTCTACTTTCTAACCTAAATTTTCACTATTCACCACAGTCAAATCAAATTTTTACTGAGAATATTATGGCTAATTTGGAATTTATCAAGACGCACAATCAGGTTGCTTATTTGGAGAAAACAGAGGAAGGGGATGGACCAAAATTTTATGAGATTGTGGACTTCTTGAACGCGTCTCGTATTAGGTATGCTTTAATTGTTTCCCCTACTCTTATTGTCTCTCATATCACACAGTTTTGGCAAACCGCAATTGTCAAAATTAGTGAAGAGGAAGACATAGAAATTCACTCCAAAGTGGATGGCATATCTTTTGTTGTTACCGAATCTACTTAGGAGACATCTTAAGTTGCAAGATTCAGATAGTATAAACAATATGCTAAACACGGAAATTTGGCAAGAAATTGCTAGAATGGGGTATGATACATTCAATCAAAAACTCACTTTTCAAAAGGGATGTTTCTCCCCACAATGGAGATTTCTAATACATACTCTCTTACATTGTTTAAGTCCCAAAAGAACATCATGGGAGCAATTCAGTAGCAATATTGCTATTGCCCTCATATGTCTGTCAACAAACAATGTTTTCAATTTTTCAAAATTTATATTTGAGAGTATGGTTGCAAATGTGAAAAGTAAAACAAAATTTCTTATGTATCCAAGATTTGTTCAAAGTTTTTTGAATAAGAAAAAGAATTTGCTTAGACAACATAAAGAAAATTTTCCTACTCCTAGCCTACAATCAAAAGTTTTTCAAAATATAGCTATGGCTAGTAGATTGTTTAATGGGGTAGAAATACCTCTATTTCCAGAGATGATTCAAGTTGATCAGGGTGAAGGGTCAGTAAACCCAACTGATCCCCAACCAACACCCATTCCAGTTCCAGAAATAACCCAACCACCCCCAATTATCACAACCTATAGGAGAAGTTCTACACCTAGTCTAACTAGAGTGGAAACTGGATCCTTGCCCAATGACTCACCTCTCCTAGCAGGTAACACAACTAGAAGTGTTGAGGGTAGAACTAAACTTGATGAATTGACGAATCTTTGTACCAAGTTATCTGCACAAGTAAAATCTCTAGAGGATGATCTGAAAAACCACAAGAACAAATTTGCCAAGGTATTTACTAAATTGACTCTCAGGGTAAAGAAGTTGGAAGATCAGCTAAAGAGGAAAAGATCAAGAGTGGTGATAGATGATTCTTCAGATAGTGACTCAGATGATTCAGATGATGATGGTGGTGATTCTCCCAAACAGGGGAGGAAATCAAGGAAGTTTGGAACTCAGGGAAGGAACACAGAATTTGAAGAAGGTACTAGTGGGCATTTGGATGAAGAACAAGGTACTGATGGTGGTAATGATACAGATATGGGTGAACAAGATCAAAATCAAGATACTGCTCAGAATGTTGAAGAAGCAGTACAAACTACTGATGTTGAAGAACAAGCAGTACAAACTGCAGAGACAGAACAAGAAGCAATACAAACTGCTAAAGACAAGGTCAAAGGGATTTTGATTGAAGAAGAAGAGCCTCATCAGAAGAAAATTGTTAAGCCAAGAACTCAGATGCAAATAGATCATGATGCTGAAGTGGCAAAGAAAATTCAAATGGATGAAGAAGCAAAAGAACAGATGCAAATTGGTCTTGATGCAGAGTTAGCAAAGAAGATGTCTGAAGCAGAAGTGATTAATTTTATGGAAGAAAGAAGGTTAGAAAAGATAGCTTCAGATGAGCAGATTACTCAAGAAACCTTTGATGAACAACTTCAATACTTATTAGATTCAGATCTAATTGTGAGAGCACAAGGAGTACAACTTCTTAAAGATCAGAGTTTAAGTGAAGAAGAAAAGTCTGCAAAGCTCACTGAATTCATTTTGAAGAAGAATAAAGAAGTTGCTTGGAGCAATCTTATGCAGAGGATCAGAGAAAGTCAAAGTAGAGGTTACAAAAAGAAGATGCCTACTTATAAAGAACAGATCAGCTTCATGAAGAGTTATTTGAAAAATCAAGCATTGTGGAAGCAGAGTTACTTTAAAGGAAGATTTGATGCTGAAACTGAACAAGCTTACTATACAGCTTATGCAAGACTCAACAAGCCAATTTCAAAGGATTTCACAATTGATACAAGGCATGGTAAAGGAAAGAAAAGGGAAGCAGAGATGTTAGAATCTGATACAGCAAAGCAACAAAAGACTGAACCTAAGGGATTAACTGATGAGCAAATCAAGAGTATGATTATGGTAGTTCCTGAATCCACAAACATCAATCCAATACAAACAAAACACCCTATTGTAGATTGGGAAGTATTCACAAAAGGTAGAATGAAATGGTGGAAGATCATGAGAACTGGTGGAATATCTGAGAGATACAGATTATTTGAAGATTTGCTTAAGGGTTTTGATATGGAAGATATTAATCAGTTATGGAACTTAGTACAAGACAAGTTCAAAGTTGTAGATCCTAGTGAAGATAAAGATAAAGAACTATGGGTACAGTTGAAGAGGATTTATGAACCAGATGGTGGAGAAGCTATATAGAGATTTCAAGCAGTGATCAAGGATGTCTCATGGAATCTTTTTGACACATGTGGTGTACACAGAATTTCTACCAAGGATGGGATAGAAATATATATGCTGGTTGAGAAAGACTATCCTCTGAGAACAACTGTATTAGTTACTTTAGTGCATTTAGAATTGGAGGTTGAAGCAGATTCAGACATGGCTGATATGTTGATAAGAAGAATTTGTGATATTAATGAACAAAGGAAAGCTCAGACAAAGAGAATTACTTGATGATGTTTGGAAGAATCCCCACATCATGGAGATGAAGTTTAATTCAGAAGAAACTTAGTGATTTGGAAAGAAATCATAAGTTTAGGGGAGGATTGTTAGGAATTAAACCTAACAGTTAGTACTGGTGGTTAAAAGTTAGTAATTGATGCGCGTGTGCATATGCTCTAATTTATACCCACGGTATGTCGTTGTGGTTTTAGCAGTATTCAAGTTTTAAATTTATATTTAGCCGACTTATCAATAACACACACACTTTAACGAGCAGTGTACCCGGTCAGTATGAATATAATGGTAAGCAGAGTGTCGATCACTAAGAGTGGAACGTATTATCTTGTTATCCTAATCAGTATTTTAATATATTAAGTTAGCTATACAACCTAATCTAACGCAAGGGGGTTTCAGCCTGAGAGACTGGCACGATTTGGTTGAAATTATGTAATAAACTAAACTAATAGGCACGAATCAGCGAATAGCACACACGTACACAGATAAATACTCGAGACAATAAGAAGACCTGTCCTGATAGTTAAGTAGCTTGTCACTTGTTTTATTGCTAGTTTTATATGAAGTGTATAGTTCGATGCAACGCACCGAGATTAAGTCCTTTCTCGTTGGTTCTAATCTTATCGGCGAGTAAACCCTTAATGATTACTTATGACTATCCTATTTATCTTTCTTCCTACTTTTCTACAGACGATAGAATGCATAGGCGATCTAATAAACAGGCGAGGAAGGGGCATGGCGACCCAAGCAATGCTCAGCTAGACACAGAGGTTATCAATGCACTAATAAAAGTCACCAAAGACATCAACATATAAACTTTAATTAATGGGAAAGCAATTTTAAGGGGAGTCGAAGTGCATGGTTAAATCCATGATCACAAGCCCATCAATCCTGACCAATTAAAGTGTACTAATACAATAAAACAAAACTACTTAATGAATTAAATACATGCAGGACCTTCTTACAGCTCTTGTATCTTTGTTCAAGGTGTGTCTTGTGCTGCTACGTCGACTAAATTCGGCCTTAGGTTTATGTGGTCTTCGGTCTTCTTCCGGTATTAGGCTCTTGAAATTCGTCTGGTCTTGGGGTATTTATAGTTTCTGTCTGAGGGTAAGATGCGGCGCATCTAATAAGTAGATGCGGCGCATTGACTTAACTTCGCGTGGGGTCCAAGATTAATATATTCAGGAATATTCGTACACCGCCAGAAGATGCGGCGTAACTCCATACTTAGATGCGGCGCATGTCCTTGCTGTCTTGGATAATATCTTGTGAAATCTTGATAGTGATGCGCCGTATGTAATAAGTAAGATGCGGCGCATCTGGAGCAGAATGTCTTGATCTTGTACATTTCAGTAGACTCTTAACTTCTTGCTCGTTTTGCTCCATAATTAGTCCAAAATCGCCAAGTTTCACATAATACTTGTTTTTACCTGAGAATTACAAAAGTAAACATTAACGTATCAATTCTCACAGATAATATAATAAAACAAGTCAAATAAATAGGATAAATGATAGTAATAAAATGTACTTATTTGAGTTCATCAAATATCCCCCCACTTGAACTTTACTTGTCCCCAAGTAAACCTTAGAATTAATCTTATGAAAATGTATCCTAAAAGATATTAGGATTTATCTTTATATTTAAGCATGTATTCATTTTGTCATAATCACACAACCAAACACTTAACGAATTAGAAGTAAAATAAAATATTCTGATAAAAGCAAATCTAATCGTTTAACTGTCCAGTCGTGACGAATATTCTATCATAGGCTTGGCAAGTATACACATCTCCCCCACTAAAGCCAAGGAATAACAAGTCTAAAGCGGTAAAAAGGGTTAGTAGGCTTAAGGGTTAATCATTCTCCTTAATCTCTATCGATCTCAAATTCCAGAAAAGGCGACAAAATCACAAATACATGATCGAATCCACGAACACGATACTTGCAATTGCTCAAATCCTTAACTCGAATAGGCTAAAGATATGACCAAGTAATCTTCACCAATAATATTATATCAAAAAGGGCGACAAAATCATAAATACATAGCTGAATCCACGACTACGATACTTAAGATTGCTCAAATCCCTAATCTCAATAAATCAAAGGTTTGGATAAAGAATAATATAGGGTATGGATAATATTTGGGATATAAATTGGTGTAAAATGAAAAATAAACGAAACAAATAAATTAAAATCCTAAGTGTGGTTAATCACTATCCCAACCATCCCATGAATAAGACTCATATCATAGAATAACTCACGCTTTAACACTTGAAACACACGCTTTAGGTAGACACGAATTATACTCAACAAGATCTCAATCAAAGAATAACCTTTAGTTGGCGTTCCCATAACGTTCAACTCCCATTCAATCCATAGATATAATATACAACAACTAGTGGTGATATCGACCACTTAATACAAAACTTTACATAAGTTGGTAAAAACAAACATCCAACTCTTCCTTTTTTCTTTTCTTATTTTTTCGATTTTTTTTTTTTTTTTTTTTTTATTTTTTTTTTTAAACATAAACATAGATGTGTAAAATTTCACAACATCACTATAACTTTCTTTCTGGATAATTTTTCCATACTTTTCATACTTTCAGAAATAACGGTAACAGTGAAAATAGTAAACACACGAAAAATAAACTCAAAGATATACAATATTTACTTTCACTCCAATTGCATTGTGCAATTTCCTGACCTAACCATAGATAATGAATTACGCACGCGAACACAGGTAATGTAAGGAAACACACTTTGCCTAAAGCAATTAACCAACCACGGATTTTAATCTACAGGGTAGGCTAAGGTGTAAGGGTGTAACGAAACATTTTAAACATTGGTGTAAGAAACGAAAGGAATGGCTCTGAGTGTTTTTCTAGGGGTATCTTACTCTAAAAGTGAGAGTAACAAAAGGGTTTATACGGGGGTTAACTAACCAGTGTAGTTAGCTAATAACACAAAACATATAAAGGCTATTTGGGTGTAATCCTAGAATTTACCAATTTAGACAAGTCATTCCAATTATAAAAATAATACTTATTATGGTGGTCTCGAATAGTATACAAGCCGAGTTCTAAAGTTTACAAGTCACCGGCACACTCATAGATTTGTGAATTTTGAAAAATCACAATTTTTGAAAATAACGTTATGTGTGCAGCTATGCAACTTAGATCTTAAACAAAAACATGCTAAAAATTTAAATTTTGATATATTAAGCACATTTTAAGCATATTTTGAAAAGTTTAGGACAAGTAAGTGTTCTAATTCTCCAATCCCCCCAGTTAAGTTAAACAAAGTCCTTGTTGTTTGTATCAAAGATTAAAAACTGGAAAATAAAAGAATTAGAACAGAAAAACTCCCCTGAGATTTGCTCGGTATGATCCTCCATTATTTGTATAAGAGCAAAAATCATTTTCTTGTGGATTAGAACGTTTAAGCTTCATATTTGATGTATCCACAGGAAATGCAGGAATCTATAATACCACCAAGACTTTAACACACCTGAATTAAGAAAGTTCAAACTTGCATAATACATTAGTAGTTAGTAAAAATAAAACATAAAAATTAAAATGAAAATCATCAGGTCAGTCGATGCGCCGTATCTTATGGAAGAAGATACGCCGTATCGAGCCTGGAATAAATACGAATCAGAATAGAAGATGCGCCCCATCCTTAACCAGGGATGCGCCGCATTAAAATAAACTGACAAAAAGTTTTAAAGTCAAAAATAGAAAAGCAGAAAAATAAAGTAAGATATGACCAGTGCAGGAGATGCGTCGCATCTCAGGATTGAGATGCGCCGTATCCTCTGCGGCCTGACTGACTCGACACAAAATCAGAAAATAAAATAAAATAAAAGATAAGCATGGGTTGCCTCCCACGAAGCGCTTGTTTTTGTTCGAGTCACGAGCCTGACTCCACCCTTATTTACTGTGTAATAGGGTGTTGTTCCTCCCACTTGGGATCAAGTGCGGGTGATAGTAGCAATAAACACGAAAAGAGTGTAAATTTGCTAGTAAAGATGGAAGAAATAAATAAAGATCATACCTTGGCAATATATGTACATCTTTCCTATCCTTACCCGGTTTGGTTGATAAATTGGATGACTCAACCACTTTATCTGAAAGAGTAGTATGTTGAGGAAAAATGAGTCTCCTTTCTTGGTTAGTCTCTTTGGTAGTAAGGCGTCCCTTGACTTCCGCAGAAGATGTAAAAGGGTCTTTAGCAAGTAAAAGTTCGAGTTCCTCTATAACCTTCATAGGTTCGAAATCATCATCTTCATCAATCATAGCAATGTTTAAGAGCTCATCACCAAATTCTTCCTCGAGCTCCACCAAATACGGGTTGATCACAGGTGCTTCAATAGGTAGCGTAATAAATTTCGCCTCATCATCTTTTTGTTTTGCAACATGTTTAGGAGAACTAGCAAGATTATTAGTAACAGGATTAATAATATTAAATAAATTTATACCACTTTGTGTTGTAAGTGATTCCAATTCGTCTTGTGAATCTCCATCTTCAACTAGTGGTCTTGCAATTTCAGCATCGTCCCGTATTTCATTTTTAAATAAGTAATCCCAGATTTCTTCAAAATCCCTCGTTGGGTCAAAATCTGGTTGAGGTATGTCATCATAAACTATGGCGTCAAATGGTTCGAAATCAAAATTAGAATACTTTTCATCTTCATCCGATGGATTGTCCAATGGTGGTAATACAATTGCAGAATATTCTTCAAAGTAGGGTTCCGTATACACATCATCTTGAGCAATCTCCGGAGAAAAAGTACTATCAAGAACAATTGCCGGAATTGGGTTCACGGTATATGAATCTTCTTCATCATCATTTGACATATACCAAGTGTGTTGAAACGGCAATTTGTTTCTTTCTTTACTTGACTTTTCTTGCCCTAAAATCAAGTATTCTTCCATTGTGATTTCTTTCGTCTCAATGACTTGTGAACCATATCTTGCTCTTTTCAAATCATACACCTGATTATTGCTCAAGGCTCTTTCCTCTTCAAGTCTGATATATTCTTCCATTGTAATATCCGGATCGTCCATCTTCCTGAAATAAAACTTACTCGTGCAAAAGAAGAGTGAAGCAATCAAAGTAAAATAAAAGCTGCTGATATCTGCTGTTGATGCGCCGTATCCTATAAACGGGATACGCCGTATCTTAATACGTTAAAAATAAATCAGACATTTATTCAGAAAAGCAATACGCCGCGCTCGATAAATCAAATGCGCCGTATGTTTAAATAATCAAAAATTAGTTATACTTATAAAAAATTTTAATGCGCCGTATCAGCAAAAACTAATACGCCGTTACTTCGTTACGTTTCAAAATATAAGATTTTTGATTATCAGTAAAGATGCGCCGTATCGACAAAATCGATGCGTCGCTTCTCGTTATTTAATGAATTCGAAAACTGGTTTTAATAATTAATGCGCCGTATCTATAAAAACAGATGCGGCGTATCTCGTTAGGGTTTTGAAAAAAAATTTCTAATTAAAAACAAAACACGTCGTATCTAGGGGATAGATGCGTCGCACTCGAATTATTAAATAAGATGCTGTATAAAAATTAAAAACGCAATGCGCCGTATCTGAGAAATCAGATGCGCCGCATCGTTTGTATCAGCAGAATACAGCAGACAGTAGAATGCAGAAAAATAAAGAAAAATAAAAACAAAAAACAAACAAAAACACACAAAACAAAAAAAATATGCAAAATAATACAATGAATGCAATTTAACCTAATATACAACAGAGTTAGCGGTTAGAATAAAAATTAAAAAGAAAAACCTAATTAAAATACTAATCAAATTAACAGATAATAACAATTCACTCCCCGGCAACGACGCCAAAAACTTGATGCGCGTGTGCGTATGCTCTAATTTATACCCACGGTATGTCGTTGTGGTTTTAGCAGTATTCAAGTTTTAAATTTATATTTAGCCGACTTATCAATAACACACACACTTTAACGAGCAGTGTACCCGGTAAGTATGAATATAATGGTAAGCAGAGTGTCGATCACTAAGAGTGGAACGTATTATCTAGTTATCCTAATCAGTATTTTAATATATTAAGTTAGCTATACAACCTAATCTAACGCAAGGGGGTTTCAGCCTGAGAGACTGGCACGATTTGGTTGCAATTAAGTAATAAACTAAACTAATAGGCACGAATCAGCGAATAGCACACACGTACACAGATAAATACTCGAGACAATAAGAAGACCTGTCCTGATAGTTAAGTAGCTTGTCACTTGTTTTATTGCTAGTTTTATATGAAGTGTATAGTTCGATGCAACGCACCGAGATTAAGTCCTTTCTCGTTGGTTCTAATCTTATCGGCGAGTAAACCCTTAATGATTACTTATGACTATCCTATTTATCTTTCTTCCTACTTTTCTACAGACGATAGAATGCATAGGCGATCTAATAAACAGGCGAGGAAGGGGCATGGCGACCCAAGCAATGCTCAGCTAGATACAGAGGTTATCAATGCACTAATAAAAGTCACCAAAGACATCAACATATAAACTTTAATTAATGGGAAAGCAATTTTAAGGGGAGTCGAAGTGCATGGTTAAATCCATGATCAAAAGCCCATCAATCCTGACCAATTAAAGTGTACTAATACAATAAAACAAAACTACTTAATGAATTAAATACATGCAGGACCTTCTTACAGCTCTTGTATCTTTGTTCAAGGTGTGTCTTGTGCTGCTACGTCGACTGAATTCGGCCTTAGGTTTCTGTGGTCTTCGGTCTTCTTCCGGTATTAGGCTCTTGAAATTCGTCTGGTCTTGGGGTATTTATAGTTTCTGTCTGAGGGTAAGATGCATCGCATCTAATAAGTAGATGCGGCGCATTGACTTAACTTCGCGTGGGGTCCAAGATTAATATATTCAGGAATATTCGTACACCGCCAGAAGATGCGGCGTAACTCCATACTTAGATGCGGCGCATGTCCTTGCTGTCTTGGATAATATCTTGTGAAATTTTGATAGTGATGCGCAGTATGTAATAAGTAAGATGCGGCGCATCTGGAGTAGAATGTCTTGATCTTGTACATTTCAGTAGACTCTTAACTTCTTGCTCGTTTTGCTCCATAATTAGTCCAAAATCGCCAAGTTTCACATAATACTTGTTTTTACCTGAGAATTACAAAACTAAACATTAACGTATCAATTCTTACAGATAATATAATAAAACAAGTCAAATAAATAGGATAAATGATAGTAATAAAATGTACTTATTTGAGTTCATCTGTACTGATGAAGAATTACTGAAGACAACACTGACAGTACTAAGTCAGTTAGTACTGCTCACACAAGAAGTTAGTACTGCTTATATTTTTGTAAACGTGTAATAGATAATTATAGAAAGGATTTTGTAGATATCCTTATTAATATAGATTATAGTTATCTTGTATAGGAATCCTTGGTATATAAAAGGATTGCCTAGGTTAAAGTTTAAGTACGACTCATTCATAGAGATTCAAGGTTGTAAACCCTAGTGATAGAAGATCACTCGTATTATTGAGATAATAATATTGAATCGTTTTGGTTATACTTGATTGTCTTTATTGTTCATATACACAAACTCAAACACTGTTTCATTCATACAAACAAATCTTCTAAGTGTTAGCTAGTAAATTCCGCGTGCTAGTTAATATTACTCAAAGTATCTATCTAACAAAAGGCGTGTGTTTAGATCCGGTCAGTAGTGAGGTCAAGCTTTGATTCTGTAATCTGGTAGTAAAACAATTTGTAGTATGACTGCGAGATAGTCTGTGAAATACTTGCAAAAGTTCAAGTGTTTGTGGCAATACAATTTATTATTTCATGAAAAGATAATATGGTACACAACTCGTTTATATTACGAGTTCAAACAGTTGAAAAATGATGACAAAGTGGTTTGTTAAATGATAGTAAAGATTAGGTAGTGCAACGGGCGGCAATTGATACATCTAATTGGCATAGGACCATTGATAGTCGGAGTCAAATAAGCTTACATCACATAATAAAAGTTCACCAAATCCGTACCATATGACGCGGTTCACAGAAAAATACTAATGAAGTCTTACAGAAACGAACCTAAAAGAGTCTAAACTTAGGTCCTATTACATAGGGTGGTCATTCTTATGTCATAACGTCTGAGTCCTAGTTTCCTTCCGCTCCCTGTTTTCCTTGATTGTTAACTTCTTCTTGGTCCTTTGGTTCCTAACACTCGTTCTTGTAGTGCCCCTTCTTTCCACACCCAAAACAGATTACTTCAGCTCTTCGAATTTTTCCTGATGTTGTCTGTGCTACTGCAACGGTGTTAGGCTTACAATCTCTAGCTATATGTCCAACCTTTTGGCATTTGTGGCACTTCACGGTGCAAGGTCCGCAGTGGTGTAGTTTGCAGCGACTACATATTGGTAACTTTCTAGTATAAGTCTTTCTGTTACTAGGTCCAGCAGTGAAAGTTTTGGCCAACTTTGCCTTTTTGAGGGGTTGTGGAACCCCTTTATTTCCTAGGTTGTTATCCCATTTCCTCTTTTCGTTAATGTTTTCATCTTCTTGAACTGCCCCTCGGTTCATTAAGTCGCAACCCGTGCGAATTCCAAACACGTAGGCAGCAATAGTCTCTGCTACTCGTTGGGCTACGAGTTGTTCCATGGCTGGGGAATTTAGGTCTTGCCTCTCAGGTGACATGGTCCTTCACAATGAGAAAAGAAGCGTGAGACATAGCAAGGATGTGTCCTAAGAGTAGATGGTTCCAAGAGATACGTTATAAGGCGGTAGGTTAGGGTCGTGCTCACATAAGTTGGTGGGTTCCTTTACGATAGTAATATAAGTGTTTCGAAAGAATAAGACGGTAGTCCAAACTTGGAGTCGAATAGGAAATGAATTCGTGTGGTATGTAGCGAGTATTCAACTCGAAGTGAAATGATGATGTTACGTAGGGAGATGGTCTGTGACAATTATGGTGCGACACGTGTAAGTATATAAAAAATACATATATCATATATGTTTAATAAAATACTCAAATAGCATATCATAACACTTAATCATATAAGGCAAATGATGCTCAAATCATAGCAAGCTAAACTGGCAGGCATCTGGCGGTCATAAGGGAAAGTTTTTAATAAATCGGTTATAGTTTAAGGTTTTTATAAACCTAGTTCTCTATAACCTAGGCTCTGAATACCAATCTGTAACACCCCCAAAATCATAATATTGCGGAAGCATACACTTTGGGTGCTACTAAATCGATAATCACAACACAAGATATAAAGAACGGATTGAAAATCCGTTTTAAAATACATTACATGTTCAAAGTCATGCTGTCTGACATAAAATTCATTTCAAATGAAAAAGTAGCCCATTTAACAATGCGGTCCAAATTTCAGAGTTAATGCAACAATAAAAACATTTCCATTAATCATCATGACCATCACTATGCCCTGCCTTCAATAAACACACCTCATTTTCCTGAGAAAAACATGCTAAAAGTCAGCTAACGCTGGTGAGTTCATAGGTTTAAAGTAATTAAGCACGTTTGGACCTTAGCAATATTCTACAAACAATTCAGCAATAACACATATCCTGCTATGCAAACACTAAACCTCATCTAACCGAACTAGACATAGCAGCATGCCAAACTGGCATTAGCAAATAAAGGGGTGCCCGCTAGTGTTAATCCCCAGACACTCGGACTATTTGTATATGGTATACGTTCGCATTGACTATGCCGAGCCAACCGAACGGGGGTGTCATCCCCAATAGATCTATTTATATCATACGATTTCCTAGACAGGAATTGATGATTGATGATAGTGGGCGCAATGGGATTCAGCTAAACTTAGGTTTCTGCATACAAGTGTGTTTAAAAACAAAATCCATTTTTGGTCCATGAAAACAGTTTTGCATGTTTCTCACCCAAAGCTTATAAAACAAATCGTATAAAAATATGGGGCTATAAACTCACCTTAAAATAATAGCAATCTACAAATCAATCAACAAAACAGTGCAACCGCTCCGACACGCGACCTAAATTAGTATGGTAAGTCTTAGCGAAATATTCGTGTCTTATATGTCTTAATTCAATTGAAAAGTTTACGTGTGACCAGTGCTCGTGTATTTCTTGCTTGCTGTGTGGTAAAGTATATTTCAAAATGATTTATCGTATAAACTCTTTGGTGATGGCTCTTGGTAAAAATATATGGTGAATGTGCGTGCGACGGAACTTCCGTGCTCTACTTGTAGCAATTGCGTAAGTAATATATATATATATATATATATATATATATATATATATATATATATATATATATATATATATATATATATATATATATATATATATATATATATATATATATATATCCTTATATTTATATTTATTAATTACATATTTAATTAATTAAGACTTATAATTAAATAAATGATCATTGAATAATTAATTTAATAATGTTGCTAGTGGGGTATTATTATATTATAAATTGTTATATTCATTTTTAATATAATTGTAATTATAAAGAAAATTTAGAAGTATTTAATCCTTGAGAATTAAATAAGTGTGAGTGCATTAGTGCTAAAAATATGTTTATAAATCTCATATGACCTAAAAATATTAATTTAGGAAAATTAATATTTTTATTAATGAAAATAGCCTGTTTCGTCTTTTAGTCGGTTTTTGTCAAAAATATTCTAAGTGTTGAAATTTTAGAAAAATCGGGTTTGACCCATTCGTTTATTCAAGCTTTTCCATTTTTCTCAAGTGTTGCAAATAATCTCTTTGTCGATATAACTATACTTATCGTTATAATTACTTCACTATTATAGTTTTCGACACCAAAGTCAACGTTTAGTCAAAATTTCTTCAAAAGTCAAAAAAAGTCAATGTTTCTAATTTTATGGGCCAAAATTCCTTTTTATTGGCTTGTTGGGCTTAAATTGCCAAAACGAGTCCAAAACGGTTTTTATCGATATAATTCGTTCTATTTTACAAAGATAATCATGGCGAGTCTAAAAATGTACAAAAATTTATTCTTATCTTCCGGGTGGTTTATTGGGCTGAATAGGCCACCTTTAGCCCAAAATCACATTTTTTTATTTCTCGCAATAACTCAAATTTTATTCAAACAGCCCTTTTTAGTTACTTTTTATATTACGTTATATATTAAATAAGCCAATAAGCACTTCAAATAGAGCCAAAATTTTATGTTTTTCAAAACCCCAATAATTATATATTTTTCACATTAGCCGATTTATATATATATATACTCAAAAGTGTATATTTCGACTTAATTACGCGTAATTAGCATCACTTTCGTATCACCAAATTAGTATCACAAGCAACAAGATTTACCACACAAGCAAGAAATATCATATTTTGTATGAAAACCCCCAAAAAAAAGTCGAGCATGTATATATATATATAATAAATTATATAAATATATATAATATATATATGCATCAAACCCTAACTTGTTCATATTAACAAATCATATACATTTAATACTTTTTAACACTTTTAATCATTAAAACAACATGATATAAACAAAATTTGAACAAGATTTCAAAGATTCTTACAAAGCTTTAATGTTTTCGAGTTGAGGATAGCTCAAGAACACACCCAAATTGCACCAATTTTACCAAAAACACGTTCTAATTAACCCGAAACTCTTGAATGTACACCCCGATTGTTTATAACTTGAACAAAAATTTATGGATCTTGGATTTCTATTGTTGGCCATGTACTAAGAGGAAGAAGAGAGGAAAATATGATCTAGGTAATCTTTTGAGTTGAAAAGAAGGTGTAAAAGTGTTTGTAGCCAAATGTAGTATAAATACAAAAAAAATTTAGCAATCCTCCACTAACAATATAATGTTTATAATATACTTTTGTCATCTTGCCATAGCTGTACATGGTTTTAGGAGGGAATATTGAGTGTATTTTTTATCCTCGTTGGTGTATCGTGTGTTGGTTTAAGCTTTAAATAGTTACCGTAAAGTCCCGGTTTGACATTTTTGGACACGTATATGCAAAATAAAGTTTTTATCCACATTTTTATCAGAAATGAAGTAAAATATTATTGCTGACTCAAAAATATATTTATTTGACTACTACCATATATACTGTGTTGTCGGTACGCGTGTGCGGTTGCTTTTCAGTAAAATGTGAGAAAAGTCTCAGTTAATTACGAAACTTGTCAGTAACTATCAGGAATGGAATAATTTAGGTTTACTGACAAAAATAATCTTTTTCTGCAGTGACTGTCAGCTACAGTAAGCGGGACAGCTCCCAAAAATGCTCAAAAATACTCAGAAACATGCAAACGCGCATAGAAATGCTCAGTTTAAAAATAATAAATAACCATTTATTATTAATTTAAAATGTGAAAATTACCATTTGTCACATCAATCCACTCAACCACTGACTATGAATCAATTTCTAAATTTCAGAAGGCTACTAAAGCCAAGCCCTCCAAAAAGAGGGGTCCTAGAAAGAACTAACTTAGTTTACCATTTGTGCAGAGACATGCCAAGGAGCCAGTTTGACATCTAGATAGTGGATGTTCAAGGAGCATGACTAGTGTGAAAGAGTATCTGCACAAATATGTAGAAGAACCAGGACCCAAGGTGGTATTTGCTGATAATTCATCATGTCTCACTGATGGTTATGGTTCAGTAAACTGTAGTGATATAGTCTTTACTAGGATAGCTTATGTCAATGGTCTTAAGTACAATTTAATCAGTGTCAGTCAACTATGCGATGCAATGTACATAGTTCAGTTTGATGATAAATAAGGAATCATCTTCAATGCAAATAAGGAAGTTATCCTTATTGTACCAAGAAGACAAGATGTTTATGTGTTAAGGCCACTGAAACCCTCAACTGGCTTTGGCATAAGAGTCTTTCCCATCTGAACTTCAAAAACATAAACAATCTTGTGAAACAAAACAAGGTCCTTGGCTTACCATCACTTGTGTTTTCAAAGGATAAACCATGCTCTGCCTGTGAAAAAGGTAAACATCATAGAGCATCCTTTAAAACCAAAACAAACTTTTCCATCAGGAACTGCCTTTGGGGCCCATCAGTCCTAGATCCATTAACCATGAGAAGTATACTATGGTCATTGTGGATGAATACTCAAAATACACTTGGGTTTACTTCCTGACCAAAAAGAGTCAGGAAGCAGGAACAATCATGTCCTTTGTCAGAAACATTGAAAATCAGAATGACATAAAAGTCAAACAGATTAGGACTGACAATGGGACAGAGTTCAGAAATCATGAACTTGAATGTTTCTGT
The DNA here is from genome assembly GCA_021014915.2 of Artemisia tridentata subsp. tridentata. Taxonomy (NCBI): domain Eukaryota; kingdom Viridiplantae; phylum Streptophyta; class Magnoliopsida; order Asterales; family Asteraceae; genus Artemisia; species Artemisia tridentata. Next base: position 361,345,110 of record CP139508.1, on the reverse strand, counting down.
GATGAGAAAGGCATTTCCCAAAAATTTTCCTCTCCTTACACACCTGAACAAAATGGTGTTGCTGAAAGAAAAAATAGAACAATCATTGAAGCAGCTATGATAATGCTAAATGGATCAGTCTTTTCCAAGCACTTCTGGACTGATGCAGTAAAAACTGCCTGTTACACACAAAACAGATCCATCATTGTCAAGAGACATAGCAAAACCCCTTATGAGTTATTCAAGAGAAGGCTCCCTGACATCAGCTACTTTCATGTCTTTGGGTGTCCTGTGTTTATTCATAATCACAAGGATCACTTAGGGAAATTTGATGCCAAGGCTGATGATGGATACTTCCTAGGATACTCTCTTGTCTCAAAAGCCTTCAGGGTGTTCAACACTAGAAGACAACAAACTGAGAAAACATTCCATGTTACCTTTGATGAGAGTACTGAAGCAATCAGATTCTCAAACACCTCAGTGGAAGAGATAGGAATTGATGATTCATCAAGATATCCTCCTGATGAATATCATCCTGAGAATGATCCTTCCACTCAGTATCAAACAAATGCTGATATCTCCTACTACATCATCCCTCACAACCTTCCTTACCCAACCATCACTGAGTTTGTTGAAGCACAAACAACTACTGATGCAATCAATCAGTCTGAACAAAGTGCTCAGGAATCGAACAATCTCAGTGATTAGCCAACCCAGTCAGACACTCAAGATCCTGAAGATCATCAAGTGTCTGCACCAGAACTTACACCTCCACCAAATCAGGCCTCCACAAGTTCTAATCAGTATCCAAGACCTCAGGACAGTTGGACTAGGTCTCAAGATATAGAACTTGTCAATATAATTGGAGAGCCTATTGAAGGCATGCTCACTAGAAGCATGGCTGCAAAACTAAGAGCAGCCTCAGCCAATGAATGCCTGTTTGTGGACTTCATTTCCATAATTGAACCCAAAAGTGTCAAAGAAGCACTTAAACATCCAAGCTGGGTTCAGGCCATGCATGATGAACTGGAACAGTTTGACAGAAACAAGGTAATGACCTTGGTCAAATGTCCTCAGGATGTTACAGTCATTGGCATGAAATGGGTGTTCAAAAACAAATCTGATGAAAATGGCAAAGTCATTAAAAACAAGGCCAGACTTGTAGCCAAAGGCTATGATCAACAAGAAGGCATTGACTATAAAGAAACATTTGCACCAGTGGCAAGGATGGAAGCCATCAGGATCTTCGTTGCATTTGCAACCTACATGAACTTCAAGGTGTACCAAATGGATGTAAAAAGTGCATTCTTAAATGACTCACTGAAAGAAGAAGTTTATGTTCAACAACCCCCTGGATTTGAAAGCAGTGAGTTTCCTGACTATGTCTGCAAGCTTAACAAAGCCCTTTATGGACTGAAACAAGCTCCTAGGGCATGGTATGAAACTCTCTCAGCCTTCCTCATCCAAAACAAATTTTTTAAAGGCAAGATAGACAACACATTGTTTATCTACAAGACAATTGATGATGTCATACTTGTATAAGTGTATGTGGATGATATCATATTTGGCTCACCAAGTTAAAAACTTTGCAAACAGTTTGTAAAACTGATGGCAAAGAAATTTGAAATGAGCATGATGGGAGAACTAACTTACTTCCTTGGACTACAAATCAAGCAGACTGAGAAGGGAACTTCTATCAGTCAAAAGAAGTACATCAGAAGCCTACTAAAAAAGTATGAGCTCAGTGATTGTGCCTCAGTCAAAACTCCCATGGTTCCACCAAATAACCTTGGTCCTGACCCTACTGGAAAACCAGTGAATCAAACTCTTTTCAGAGGAATGATTGGGTCACTGATGTATCTACTTGCATCAAGGCCTGACATCCAATTCTCAGTTTGTTTGTGTGCCAGATATCAATCTGACCCAAGAGAATCTCATCTCACAGCTGTGAAAAGGATACTCATGTACCTGAAAGGTACTCCAAACCTTGGATTATACTATCCAAAATGCTCAGGCTTTGATCTCAAAGGATACTCAGACTCTGACTATGCTGGATGCAACATGGACAGAAAAAGCATCTCAGGCTCCTGCCAAATCCTTGGTGGAAAATTAGTCTGTTGGAGTGCTAAGAAGCAACAATCAGTTGCCATGTCCTCAGCAGAAGCTGAATATGTTGCAGCAGCCGGTTGTTGTGCAAATGTACTATGGATGAAAAGTCAATTCAGTGACTATGGAATCCAGTATAAGATGGTTCCCATCTTTTGTGATAACACAAGTGCAATTGCCATCTCAAACAACCCTGTTCTTCATCAGAGAACAAAACACATTGATATTAGATATCACTTCATCAGGGACCATGTCATGAATGGTGACATTGAATTACACTTCATTCCTACTGAATATCAGCTAGCTGAAATATTCACCAAACCATTAGATGAACCAACTTTCACAAGACTGAAAGTTGAATTGGGAATGTTGGATATTGAGAATCAGTCCACTGATTGAATCCATCCAACTAAGTGTAAATTCTAAAAACCCTAGGTCCCTGTCTCAACATGTTCCTCCGTGAAAAAGATCACTGAATCACCTTCCCTGAACCCCTCACTGAATGAAAAGTCATTCAGGGCCCTCAAGATGACATTAAATGCTAACTTAAATGCTCTTAAGTATCTAGTTAGTAAATGTCCGAGGTTGGTAACTGAATATCTATTTAATATAGGAATATATGTTCTTTTGCCTGCTGGCATGCATATCTTGGGCCCCCACTTCCCACTTGGCATTTAATGCCTCTTCTCTCACATAAAATATATGTGATGATGTAAAATCTGCAAATTACGCTTTTTGCAGACGGCACAACTGTTCACCTCGACTGTTGCGCAAAATTCGGGAAAGTGGAGTGGTGGCATTTAATGCGGATCTCAAACGTTTATGCAAAATGGTTTTCAAAATTGAGAAAAACCCGCTTAGTGCCAAAAACCACCTCTCCCTTCCACTTCCCTATAAATAACCTTAACCAAATTAACACACACACGTTTTTAGAAAATTTTAAGCAAACTTTTGGCCTCTTCTTTCAAAACCTATTGTGTATGTGTTCTTCATCTTTAGACCCAGACCATTCTTTCTTGCAAAACCAAGACCATCCTTTAATGGCTGCTTCTAAAGCTATCACCTACGCCCCAAATGTGGAATTCACAATGGAGGGCGTGGATATGACCAAAAACAACGTCGTAGGAAATTTTGCCTACCCCAAAAAATTTTGAGCGTTCAAGAATGTGGTTAAATACCTACAAAACTGCTTTCTTGCTACGGCGTTTACCAAGTCACCCCCAGTCATATATCATGACTATCTTAGGGAATTCTGGTGTACAGCAGTGGCAACTAGCCCTAATAACATCAAGGAAACCCTGATAACGTTCTCAGTGATGAACGGGAGAAAGCCCCTCTCCCTGAATTGCCAAACCTTTATCAAGGCCACAGGTCTTGATTTCACTGAGAACTTCGACCCTCAGCCCACTAATGCAGAAGTAAAGGCCGAATCGCTTTTACTAGGGCCACATGATGAAAAACATCCTGAAGTGGCCCCAGGAACCTTATTGGCCAAAGCACCAATTATAAATACCTGGTTTCCTGCTGTCTGGAGGATCCTGATGACCTTTGTCATTCAGGTCCTTGGTGGCAATAAGTCCTCCACGAAGCAATTAAATGCATCACAACAATTGATGGTGTTCAGCCTCCTGGAGGGCAGAAAAATCGACATTGGAGAGATAATATTCAGAGACCTCATAGCCAAGCTATCAGGGAAATCTAGGCAAAGACATATGTCCTACCCTAGGTTTATTTCCTATGTGCTTCAGGACTTACTAGGCTCTGAATATGATAGGCCAAACGTCCAGGGATCAAAACCTGACGTCTTACACAAGGCCAGCCATTCAATAGACCTCACTGAGGTAACACAGTCCCCTTGACCACTTATATGCTAATGGTCATTCAGGGTGAAGACGATGTTTCTCTTGTGCCTTCTCCTTCAGAGAAGGAGAAGAAGAAAAAGCAGGCAGGGTCCAGGAAGATGGTTAAACCCAAACCACTCGCCACTGAGACCTCTGCCTCAATGCCTAAACAAAGGCAACCAATGGCCAAGACTACTGAGACACCCACAGTTGAAACCCTATTGGCCCAACAACAACCGCCAACGGAGGATACTGAGAAATCACCCTCAGTGTCCTCGGGCAAACCCTCTCCTCAAGGCTCCTTTGACAAATACAAGTCAGTGCGGTCAGGACTCATCCAACCCTCCCATCCCGATGAAGGCACTCATGAATCATCACCTTTGCCTGAGGGAGTACAGGGTCCTATACCCTCAGTAGAGTAGCACCACTCTGTTGAGAAGGGGACCCACACCCAATCACATCCCGTTTACGGCTCTGAGAAATCACACTCAGAGTCTCATGGAATACTAGCCTCTATACCTTCATCAGGGCAACACAACCTTGGTGGAAAGGGGGGCCTCACCATCTCACATCCTGTTAACGGTCTTGAGAAATCACACTCAGGATCTCAGGGAGAAAAGGTCCCTAAATCCTCGTCAAGGTAGTACAACCCTGATCGGAAGGGAGACCTCAACCAATCATTGCCTAGTTAAAGTACTAGAAAACACCCGCCAGTCCTTGAAGGCACCCAGGGGGACAAAGACTTAGAGAGATTCAAACCACCCGGTATACGGAACCCAAAACCCCTCATGGTGGATCCAGTCACACGGGAACGGACTCCACGGTTCAGGCTGAGAAAACCCACTCAGTTCACCTGGAGGGGTCAGAACCTGGCCACAACAAAGGCGAGCCCTCTTTTGAGGGGGAGCCAGATTCAGCCAAGGTTCCTACTCTTGCGGATATTCAAACTCTCATAGATGAAGAATCCGATGAGGAGATGGTTGATTTTGGGAACAAAGAAATTTTTGGTGCTGGAGAGGAAACGAAGAATGGCACATACGACTCTCCTCAGCACACTGAACAACCATCTCCTCCTCCTGAGGATCAACCAGAGCCCCTAACCCAACCATCAACATCATCATCATTATCAGGTCACTCATCTGCTCCTGCTACTCCTGAATACCTGCAGAAGTATGATAATGTTCTTCCTCTCACGGAAAGGCAACTAGTGAAGTTCCTCCGCAAGGCCAATCATGCCCTCTTTCGAGAGATCACTAAAGAACAATGGGACAAGCATACTGAAGCAGCAGTCTCCTATGCCGACTTCAGGGCTACTGTTGAAGTATCTCAGGCTAAACTAAGGACATCCCTGGATAATCTGGGTTCTGCCCAAGACATGCAGTTCTCAAATGTGTTAAAGGCTCTTGACTCCGTTCAAGAGGAACTGAAGGATGATCCTACCCTGATGACCAAGCTGACTGAGTACATGGACACTCAGAAGACCACCTCAACCAACATTACTGAACTGCTCAAGCTCCTGAAAGAGGTGGATCTTAAACCACTAAGGTCTCAGCAAGACTCAATTCAACAGTCAGTCGCTAGCTCCCAAGAGTACCTAACAAAGATATCCTAAGCATTTGATCAACTCTCCAACAAACATAATGAGCTGATCAACCATAATACCATAAAACTCACTGAACTCACATCAACTCAGGCTAGAATGGCGGAAGACCTCTTCGCCCTGAAGAATGAGACCTCAGATGTAAAGAAAATGGTCTCCAGTATTCTGTCTATTCTTCAGGCCTCTCTGGTTACCCCACCTCCTCAGTCAATAGATGCCATTACTGAAGCACCAACATCTGTTGAGGGGGAGAAAATTGATGATCCTACTCCTGAAACTTCATCTTCAGCACAAGTTGTTGCTACAATCCCTGTTCAACCTGAAGCAATAGCAATAGAAGTTCCTGAGTCATCCACCAGTCAACCCCTTCCCACTAACAAAGGGCAGGAAATCATGGTGACTGAAGATCCTCCTCAATCACAACCGGTGAAAGCATCAACAGAAAGGCGTCCTGATCTAGACTCGTCGTTTTGGGTCACCTTAGATGATGGGATCAAATTCTTTGGAACTCCGTAGGAAGTGGCCAAAGTCCTGGATGAACATGACAAAAGAAAGGCTGAGAAAAAGGCTGAGCAACTCAACAGACCCGTAATTGTTGAAGTTGCCAAGGAGGTAATAAAGGAAACTGATCAGGTCATCAAGGGGGAAGAATTCCTCAAGCTTCAGGCCGACCGCATCAGGGAACACAATCAGCAGGTCAGGCTTAAAGATGAAAAGAGGAAGAAAACCTATGAGAGGTATATGTGGCACATGACGAAGACCAAAGGGGATGGCACCATAACAGACATGACCATTCACATGACCAAGCCCATAAGCATAACGGTTCACAGGGTGCCAAGAAAGTCTGAGGTAAACAAACCCTTCAAGTTCTCAGATTATGGGCTAGGGGAATGGGACATGATGATGCCAATCCTGAGGAAGAAGCAAGGCAAGATTTTTCCTAGCCTTCTAGCTACCCTGAACTCCAAATACGGAGAACTAGAAAAGGTAGCTAAAAGTTTAGGAATAGATCATGATAAGGCACTTGCTTCTCAGGGATTATCAATCCCTGAACCTACTCAGAAGATTGGGAAGAAAGGGAAAGTTGTGGAACAAGAGCCTGAACAGTTCATAGCCGTCCTTCATTGCAACAGGATTCCTCCTCAAGGAGTGAAATATGTTCCCAACAAAGTTATCATGACTCCTGAGTATGGTATTTTCTTCGTTAATGAGTTTGGCCAACAGGCCTTCCAAAGAGTCAGTGACATCAACATGGTGGAAACAACAACTCTTCTTGCGTACAAGCTAATGGTGATTCATGTGAAGAGCCCTGAAAACAAAGAGTTCATAAAGCTGATGGATAAGATTGTTGATCGCAGATGAGCTTAACGACCTTGTCAATTATCTTAGATATAAACTCCAAGACAATTAGTATAGAAACTGTTCTTGAACAATTTATTAAATATTATGCGGAAACTAATATTTAATCTTAAGAAGAATAATGAACACACTTGAATTCTCAAATAAAACTTCAATATATTAATACGGTTACTCAAAAGTAACAGGGTTACAAAAACCTTGAAGTGATCGAATTACACAAAGATGCGTACTCTAAACCTAACCCTAGATCCTCCTTTTATACTCTAAGGAGTCCTAGTCGGTTACAAAACTTTCTATACAAGATAATATCAAATCGTATCTTTTCCTAAAATATCTTAACAAACTATACATTATCTTATAAGCAGTAGTATCATTACTCTAGCAGCATTATCATCGAAAGCTAGCAATAGTATGATACTTAGTTAATTTCTTCAGACATCAGCAGCATTATGAATACACTAGCAGTAGTATAACTTTGCCTAGCAACAGTATCATACTTGGTGTATTTTCTTCTAAGTACTCAGAGCAGTAGCATGAACTTCAAGTAGCAGTATCTTCAAAACCCAACAATCCTCCCCTAAACTTGATATTTTCCTCTAAAAATCATCAAGTTTCTTCTAAGAACAGATCAACACCAGGAGGATGCTTCCAAACACTACTTCTGCTCTGAAGTCTTTGATTTTAGCACCTTTCTATACTTCTCTACTAACTCATAGGCTTGATGATCTGAAAGAAATGGTCTCTGTAACCTTAACCTTCCAGGTTGTAGCATCTGAGTGATAACAGCAGTATTATTGGTGAAGGGGTAATCTTTTTCCACCAGCATGTATAAACTTACACCTTTACCAACCAATTCATGTACTCCACAAGACTGATACAGATACCATTTATGAACCTTTTTTGAATTTAGCAAATCCTTCCATTCAATATCTCTTTCATCTGGCTCAAACATATTCTTCAAATAGTAATAGTGTAGCCTTTCATATATTATCTCTGGTCTTGTCTCCCCATACCATTTCTTATACAGCCTCCAAAGTTGTATCACATCATCCCTATCCATGAAATGTAACATCTGTGAGAATCTGATAAACTTCTGACACATTCCATTTGATCTCTTGATTTCCCACCATGGTTCACTTCCATCTTGCACATCATGAGTATAAAAGATGATTTGATATTTTGTTGTCAAAGGAACTGCATTGTTTATCTCAGGTTCTGGTTGTGGTTTATGATCTGTAAACTCCATAATCTTTTTCATGTCATCTGCAGTCACTTCTTCAGAACTATCTTCAGAATCACTCCATTTTATTGGTGTAGTTCTCTTTCTTTTCTTAGCGTTACTCTTCCTTCTTTTTCCTGTTCTTTTTACCCCAATAGTGGACTCAGATTTCTCCTCTGTTACTTCTTTCTTCTTTTCCTCTACCACTTCTTTCTCCTTCTCAACTACCAATTCTTTCTCCTTCTCAACTTCATCAACAATCTCTTTCTCATTTGCTACTTTTTCTGGCACAACTTCTGATACTTTAGACTTTTTAACACTTGACTCAGAATTCATGTAAGCATTTGATGCCACTTTCCTTCTTGTAAACTCTTTAACCTCAGCATCAGTCATAGGCTCAATTGGTCTGTTGAGTCTTGCATGAGTCTCATAGTAAGACTTTGCAACAGCAGCTCTAGTCATCCCTCTGAATGCACTAGGTTTCCAATAAGCTTGGTTTCTCAGATACATTTTCATATAATTATACTCATCAGTTTTTGAAGGTTTCTTCTTTTTGTACTCTCCCTTCTTTTGATTTTGCTTCTTTCTAAATTGCACAAGCAAATCATCTATGGCATCCTGTCTCTCTTCAGAAGTATACATTTCTTTTTCCTCCTTCTGAGTTTGCATTGCTACCTCCCAATCTTCCTGTTCTAGCCTTTGTCTCTCCAATTCATCCTCTTCTTTCCATTGAGGTTCCATTCTCCTTGCAGCCTCTTCATCAGTTTCACTTTGTTGTTCTTTGGCAGCAGCATCCATAAACTTGAACTTCTTCTTTGGTTCTTCAACCAAGATGCCCTTGCCCTTTTCTTTTGATGAAATGGTTGATGATGTAGGTTTAGGTGTTGGGTTAGGCTCTCTTTTCACAACTCCTTTGGCTTTTGGTTTTGGTGCAGGTTTAGTTAAAGTTTGTGGTGGTATTGATGTAGCAGTAATTTTAAGTCTAGGGATTTGTTTTGGTGATTGTTGTTGTGGTGTTGTTGTTGTTTTGGCTCTTAGCATCACTTGAGCTATTGGTATTCTATCTTCACTAGATTCAGAATCAGCAACATCCTTTTCTTCAGCAGTAGAATGCTTATCTGTATCAGCAGTAGAATCTTTAACTCCATCAGCAGGTTGATTTGCACTAGCAGCAGTATGTTCTGCTCCAGCAGCAGAATCATCCTGTGCCTTCTCTTCAACAATATCAGCAACAGCATCACTGCTAACACTCTTTTCAACTGCTTCTAACATAACTTCATTCCCAGACCTATCTTTCACCACAAATTCTTGAATAGTCTCACCACTATCCACCTCCATATCCACACCTGCATTAATACCCTCATTTTCAGCAATACCTACATCCTTTTCAATTTCCACCTCCCCTTAACCCTTTGTCTCACCTTCTTTTTCACTCCTCCCCTGTTTGGGAGCATCCTCCCCCAAACCTTGTGAAGGCCTTGATCTGTTTAATCCTTCAACATGTTGAACCCTGAGTTTGAGTCTTTTGATTTCAACACCCTAAACAGATTTTACTTTCTTGAGCTCCTTCCTAAGACCAAGAACCTCCTGTGACAATTTTGTACATTTATCCGTCAATTCTTTTAATTGTTTCAGAATATCCTCACAACTTCGGTCTGTGTTACCTGACTCGAGTGGTTGATCATTGGATTTGTCAGTATGTACATGAGTTTCAGCCATCAATTCAATATGAGGAGTTTCAAGTCTAGCCTCAGCACTTCGACCTGTGTTACCTGGTTCGAGAGGTGTATCACTGGCATTGGCATTGTGTACATTATCATCCATCAATTCATTGGTACCTTCTTTGTCCTCATCACTTCGGGATGTGTTAACTTCCCAGAGAGGTGAATCAATGGACTTAAACTCAGTCTCAACCCTAGGCTGAGCATCTGAGCCCCCTTTTTGAGCCGTTTGGCTAGGGTTTCCACCACTTGTTTCTGGTTCATTTGAACCTTCCACATTAGGTGTTGCCATGGTTGGGGTCTTATTGATGTCAACACTGTCCTGTTCAACTTCTAAGTTGGAAACAGTAGTGCCAGCCCCTTCCATCATCCCACCTACCACACCTGTGGGAGCCTCATCTGCTTCCATACTGACATTGGCCTGAGGTAGCTCAATGTCCTTATTTTGTGAAGACCTAGGTGTTTGGGTATTTTGGGGTTCATGAGAAGATGATTCATTTGAGTTCTCAGGAGTGGGTGTGTGATGGGAAGCTGTTGGACTTTCAGCTTCTTCACCCTCAACATAAGCAGCAGCAGTATCTAAAATATATTGAGACAAGGGAGTGATTTTCCCAGAAAAACCAACCCCATTGTTCTTTAAATATGAAAACATTTTGCTGGTTAATTCAGGACTCTTATGAATCCCTACATGTTCCAAAGGTTCTTGTAATTGATTATTTATAAGAAGTTGTAAGAACCTTGGGTATATACAAACTTTACCAGAAATATTCTTGTTCATCCCATCAAAAATCATAGCCAAAAAATTGAATGGTTGGCCTGTGGCTAGGCAAATCAAAGCTGGAGAAAAGAGATTCTTGCAATTGCATGAACTCGATGAACTAAGACTCCAAGCTTACGAGAACTCCAAGCTCTACAAAGCTAGAACCAAAGCGTATCATGACAGAAAGCTTAGAATCCGGAAAGAATTCAAAGATGGAGACAAAGTTCTGCTTTTTAATATGAAATACAAGTTCAAAGCACCTAAGCTAAAACCAAAATGGTTTGGCCCATATATAGTGAAACATGGATTTCCATCTGGGTATGTTGAATTACATGACAAGCAAGGTGGAAGTTTCATTGTTAATGGTCACCGAATTAAATTGTATTATGATAAGGAGCAAATGAATGAGATTTCTATCAAAGAGATTCCGCCTGAATCAGACTATGAAGCAATAACATTCATGGCACCCTTTCCGGCCAATTTCAGGAAAAACACTCCATGGGCCGAGGAATATGGTTATATCTATGATGTTCTTCCTAGACCTTGGGAAAGAATCAAATTGGAAAACATAGATGAAACTGGAGAAGGAATAGTGATCGGAAACGTGGTGTATGTTCCAAAAGTCTCAAAGAAGAAACAGAAAATTACACCAACGTAGCAAGAAGGAAGTTTGAGTCAGGCTGATGACTCGTTAATAAAACAAGCGCTTCTCGGGAGGCAACCCGTGTGTTTTCTATTTGCAATTTTACTTCTTAGTTTATTTTTCAAAAGTGATTATATCCCGAAGTTTTTCTAATCCCTTAGTTGAACTTAAGTATGGGGGTGTATCACTAACTTTTAATAAAACTTAGACATATTTCGCGTGTTTCTTTTTGTTTTAAGATTACTGCAGGTAATGATTACAAAGTATGGACACTTGGATCAAAGAATCTTCTAGAGCAAGAAAATATGGTTTATTCTCTTATTTCCCTATTTTCATTCTTTTCGTTTATAACATTGAGGACAATGCTTAACTTAAGTGTGGGGGGGGGGTGAATAGGAAAATAAGGATAAATTGTAAAGGAAAATAAGGATAAATTGTAAACTCCGAGCTAAATTTTAAATTTTGTTTTCCCTTGTGATCTAGTTCTTTGTCATTTAAAGGATTATATATTAGAGTAACTGGATCTATCCACTGGTAAAACCTGTAATTTTTGAAAAATTGAGATGTGTCCCGATTAATATTGCAATCCATTCTGGGATCGATAACATTAGCTAGCACATATTATAACCCTTTTTACTATAAATGTGAAGATTTAAGCCTGTTTCGTATATAGCATACATCTCTTATGCTTGAATTTTTTGCTATGAGTGTGCCGGTGATTTTATTTATTCTTGAACATGTGCTTGTAAATCATTACGAGACCGTTGTGAGATCATTTTTCTTAGTGATATAAGTATATATGCGTGATAAGAGGCAACCTTAGGATTTAACCCAAATAAGCCTTCCAAATTGATATTTAACTAGTTGCATTGACTAGTTAACCACCAGTATAACCCTTTTGTTAGCGTTTATCTTTAGCGCTAGATACCCCTAGTTACACCCTCTGAGCCTATCTTTTTCTTTGATAAAATCCAGAAAAATACAAAAAGATTTTACACTTTAGCCTAGCCTTACCTTTAGTTAAGTCTTGGTTGGTTGCTAGCTATTTGGCAAGATGGATGTTATGTGGGAAATCATGAAAGTACGAAGAAAGTTGTAAACTCCAAAAGTAGTTATCCAAATGAAATCATCGAGAGTATGTGTAAAAAAAAAAAAAAAAAAAAAAAAAAAAAAAAAAGAATAAGTCATCGCAACAATAAGGTGACAAAAATAGCCAATGAGCTATAAAATAATGTAAAGTGCAATCAAGTGTGGAGTTTTTCAAGAATGCATGATAGCGGTTCGAAATAGCTAGTAACATCTGGGCAGTAGACTTTGACTATTTTGTATATTCATTCCTTTCAACCTTTTCTAAAAAAATATATATATAAATATCCCATGCCTTATTCCTACCCTTTTGACTTTGTGAAATTATCAAGTGTATGGACATATAGTGACAATCCAATTTCTTGAGGAATTAAATAACGTTGCTAGCGATCTAGTGTGTATTTTAGTGACCATCCGTTATGAGAATAGCGCGTCAGCGATCTAAGATATACCCTAGTGACCATCCGTTATTTGGTGATGCGAGAATTCGTTGCTAGCGATCTATTATGTTTTGCATAAGGTAGTTGCACATCAGTCTTGCTTATCCCTCGAAACCTTAAACCTGAATAAAAGCCCTCTTTGATATCTATACTTGGTGCTCACGCCATTTCGGTGTAGTTTAGTTTCTTGTACAAGCTTATGGTAATATTTAAATCATGACTGAGCAAATGAGTGTGATTTCTCTTATATACTCCACCAACAACAAATGAGTGTTTTGAGTGAATTATATTTCATTTCCCTTCGTGAGGTGTTTAGTAATGTATATCAAGCAAGAAAATCATTTGGGTATTGTCAAACATCTCGATGCTTCAACCATAAAAGCTTAAAATGATGAATCTAACTTGTACCCGTACTTGGTAGATTTGCATCACATCTTTTTAAACATCCCTGTGTACCATGTGGATAATTGTTTTTATTGCTAGATTTGCTTGAGGGCAAGCAAAGTTCAAGTGTGGGGGATTTGATAACGCTCAAATTGTGCATGTTTTTAGTAGCGTTATTCGTGTTTTTATGTATGTTATTTGGTTATATTTATATGCTTTTGTTACTAAATCATACCAAAGTGTGTTTGCAAAGCATATGTGGCCAAAAAAAGGAAAAAGGAAGAAAAAGATGAGAAAAATGAGAAAGAAGGAAATATTTATGAAAGTGCGAAGATTCTTATACCAAGACCCAATCAAAAAGGCATTTCAAAGAATGAAGGTCCAAGTATTCATGTTGATTAGCTTCAAAGATGTTGAAAAGATCAAGTTTGGATGAAGAACCAAAGACCCAAATAGGAAAAATCAAGCCAAGACGAAAAAAAGTCCCAAACAGCAACCATCCATCCGATCAGTCGCCGCCCGCAACCGAATCGGATGGAGGTAATTCCGAAGACCAACCGATCGGTTGGCCATATTACCGATCGGTTGGAAGCTTGCTGATTTACCAAAACTTCATCATTAAGTTTTGTCTTTTCATATATCCGGTTCTAATGCCTTCCAATAAGGATTCTAGGCTCTTCTAAACTACTTGGAGGACAAGTGAAGCATTAATGAACCAAGACCCTTGGGAGGAGTATTAATAGGATCATTTGTGGAGTATTAAGAGAGCTTTTTCTTAATCGAGAAACTTGTAATCATCAACCACTCATAAAAATACTCTCAAATTCGTCCATTGAAGTCCAGGAAACTTTGGAGGATCAAGAAGTCATTATTTGGAGGTCAAAACGTCAAGAAATCAACACCAATCCTTTGGGTATCATTACTTTATCATTTGTAATCTATTTCCAATCATTGTAAGACTTTCAATTATGGTTTCTAATGTTCAAAGTGCTGAGATTATGTTCATGTTTGCTATGAGTGGCTAGTGCCTTTGTGCACTTGCTTAGATGATGTGTATTACCAATTGATATGCGTATGATTGTGATGACATGTTTTAATTCAATTTCAAGTTGATTCTAAGATCCAATCGTGATTAAGTTTTGTAGTGACATTTGTTGAATCAAGTTTAACTAGTTGCTAATAATTTTAAGGGTCGAAAGAACTATTGTTATTCAACTAGTTATAATCATTTGTCTATGAATGATTGTTTTTACCCATTATTCTTGGTTAAACAAAGAAAGTTAATTGTGGTTTTAATGAGAATGCTTTTGTCTATCAAAAATAGGATTGATGGTAAACCATTTCAAGGCACTACTAGAAAAAGGGCTTTCCTTGACTCCAGATGCGAGTCAAGAAGAGACCTTATGACGCGCACATTGGAGTCAAGGAAAGACTCGTCATAAATCTTCATGACTCGCATATGTGCGTCATCCCTCTATGACGCGCATTTATGACCCACGTTTTATGACTCTCCTTTTTGCGAGTCATAACCTAATTTTTTTTTTTTAAAAAAATTAATTTTTTTCAGTTCCTAATTTTCTATTAAATGACAATTAAAAACCTGATAATACAAAATTAAAAACACAAATATCAAAATTAACACCAAGAAACAAGCTCCAACATCAACTGTCTTGTAAGTCATTACAATAAAACTATCGAATACATAGATTTCAGATTTCTGACCAAGTCGTTCACAAACTAAAACTCAAAACTAGAAAGAGATATACACACTTAAGTACCTAAATCTCCTCCTTCATAGCTACCAAATTACGCCTTGATAGCATACTGGAGAGCTTGTTGGGAGCACCACCAGTAACCTTAGCAACACGAAGAAGAGCAAGTTAGCCAACGCCCCATCCTCTGAATCTCCTTCCAAGTCCTTTATAAGCCCTTTTATTAGTTCAAAAAGAACCTCGACCTGCAACAGATAACCAATCATGAAGGTAACACAATATTGGTCAATCACCTCAACAACGGAATGATGAGTAAAACAGTAAAGATGTTCAATACCTTGTCAGCAGAAGATACACAAGCTTGGTTGGTCATTATGCTTTGGATGATAACCATAGCCATTATTTTATTAGTCCCATTATCAAGGTGATCCATTACTCGAGGATAATTAGACAGCGTCAAGGAAGTGACGATATCACTGTATTTTTCAAGTGGAGCACTCAAAAGTGCAACAACTTGTTTTGTCGCTCTACTGTCTTCAAGCTTAGGTTTGTTAGAAAGTTTCTTAACACATGATCCTTATCCAAGAAGAGAGCAAAATCTTAACATTTCATTTTTAAAACTGATATGTAAAGCTAAATGATGAAATGATCAGCAGCATGGAGTCGTGTGAGGTACATATTTACTGCATAAAATCTCCTAAAATCATCTTATTCGAAAATCTGGATACCCAAGTGAGTTAGTTACCTGATAAAGTTGGGGACCTTTGTCATCATAACCAGCAACATTGTACTTGAACTGAAAGCAATCTCTCCTGCAAGCATTTTAACTTTCTCCACTAGAAGGTCCATCTGATCTATCGAGATTACGCCCTACAATTAAACAAAAGATCATGAATAACAAAGTTAATATTAAGTTGTTTACAAACAAACTTATGCAATTCGCAGCAAGTCTATTAAAAACTATTAGTCCAAGATGAAAAACAAGCAGAGAGATGTTGAAACAGCTTATACAAGTTAAGATAAGTCCAATTGAATCTGATGAAAGGGTAATGCAACAGTGAACACCCCTAATGACCCACTTTAACCCATGAACCAAACACCCTATAAGTTAACTGTTTTGAAGTTTAAAACTAATAATGACCAAATTAATCTGTGAATCAGACTTATTAATAATCAACTAACTTAACTAGACTGAAATAAGCACAACTCAAAAGATAATATGAGGTAGAGTAAGTACCTCCTCAGTCTGAAATCGTTAGCATCCTGCAGTATAATTAAAATTGGTAAATACATATCTGTTTCGATTAATTAACCGAGGAGTAAGACAAATCAGCAGATTATAAAGTTATCAAAACAATAATAATCATTTTTACCTTATGGCCCGGCCTCTTTTACCATCAAAACAATCCACAACATCACCAAACTTCAAACTCGACACCACCTATTTGAACCAAACCCATACACAACCATGAACCAAACTTGATACCAACCACATTATTACTCATTTTTATTATTTATTTACACGTTTTTATTTGTTTATCTCGCAACCCGAGGGTTTTTGAGACAAACCCGTGGTGATAACTTGATAAAAATGGTGGGTTTACCCACCTTGATTCTCGGCTCGAACAAGAAACACGAAAAGAGGAAAAAGGTGTTCGGATTCGAGTATAAATCTTAGATTGAAGTGGTGTTAATGTAGGTCAAATGGCGCGTTTGATAGCTTAAAATGACGGGAAGGAAAAATGGTGAATGATGGTGGTGGAAGTGTAGGTGGATGCGCAGCGGTGGTGGAGTTCTCGCCGGATAAGTGATCGGAGAAGAAAGGAGATGTGGGTGGGTGTGTTTGTCGGCGTAGAGAGAGAAACAGAGAAGTTGAATAACCCTAAGGGGTTATTATATGTGGTATTTATATGGGTGTGGGTGCAGACTTTTAGAGGGGTTTGAGAGGGGGCAGGAGTGTTTTGAGTGTTTTGAATAATTTTAGAGGGGTTTGAGAGGGAAGTTTTAGTGTTAAGAGCGGGAAGTGTTTTTGGGCAAAAAAAAAACGAAGGAGATGGCCCCTATTTATGACGAAGCAAAACGAGTGTCATCTAGCAGGCTAAATTTTAACTGATTATGACCCATATGTTATGACGCTTTTTAAAGCGAGTCATCTTCGATAAAAAATTTACTCGTTATGACTCTTATTTTATAACTCTGCTATTTGCGCGTCATCTTTTAGTGTGCGTCATAAAATGTGAGTCAAGG
Source organism: Artemisia tridentata subsp. tridentata (assembly GCA_021014915.2). NCBI lineage: Eukaryota > Viridiplantae > Streptophyta > Magnoliopsida > Asterales > Asteraceae > Artemisia > Artemisia tridentata. The sequence continues at coordinate 361,328,013 of CP139508.1, read as the reverse complement.
AAAGCCCTTTTTCTAGTAGTGAGGGTCGAAAGATTAATAGTTTACTCTCAATTGTGACCTTTTGTCTATGATCGGTTACCTTTTGTATTGACCATTTCCTAAGCTATTTGATTAAGCAAAAGATTATTTTTGTGTTTAAGGTACACCAACTTATGAACCTTGAATTGATCTTGAATTGAGTGGTTAAACGTAATGCTTGTTTTTGTGAACTAAAAGCTTGACGAAGGTTTAATTTGTAGAAACAATAGATTAGTTCACCAAACTAATTATCATAACCAACATGTTGTCCAAAGTTATCACAATCATGCTTATCAAAAAGTAGTATACTAGCCTCAGCAAGTGTAGTTTTAATCATCTGAATTATTCTATTTTTCATTACTTGTTAAGGAATTTACTTCTAGTAGCTTACAATTCGATTCACTACACAAATCCTTGCGAACGATCCCGACTTACTATCATAATCTTGCTATAACGGACGAGTTCACTTGCTCGTATGTGTTGTTCCTATATTCGGTAATTCGACCTTTATAAATTTAAAACTTGTACGCATTCACGACACATCAAGTTTTTGGCGCCGCTGCCGGGGATTTTGATCGTGTTTCTGTAGGTTTTAGAAGTTCATAGTTCGTTTCATAAAATAAAATAAAAAAAAAGTTTTTCCGAGCTGACCATCCGATCGGCATTCCACTCCATCCGATCGGTTGCCCATTTTTCAAATTTACCGAGAGCTTCAGCCGATCGGTAGTAGCATTCATCCGAATCGGATCACCCCAAACTTAATTTACCGAGAGTTCTATCCGATTGGTAATCCATTCCATCCGATCGGATCCTTAGCCTTTATTCTTCAAATTGTTTCCATTCTTCGCTCGTGTGTTTAGGCATTGCCTCGATTCTCTTGGGAATTGTATGAACACTCGATCAACCGGAATAGAACCAATTTCACCTTTTTCAGATCCCGAACATTTAGTCGACATCATCATTAATACTTTCATTTATACTTTCATTAAAGTCAGCAGCAGAATCCTTGGGCATATCAGCTGAACCACTAGGCTTAGCAGTAGAATGAGAAGTGCTACTGCTAGGCGTAGCAGCAGAATGATTTGGTTTAGCAGCAGAATGGGAGATACTGCTGCTAGCTTTATTTCTTGTACTTCCATGCTTTGTTGACTTTTCAACATTCTTGCCATCATTAGAAGGTTTATCACCACTTCTGCATCATCCTTTGGTACTTCCTTATGAACAGCATCATCTTGTGAACTTTTTCCCTTTTTCTCTGTTGGTGTGAAGAACTGATTAAACTTCCAATTCTCAATCAAAACAAACTCCTCTGCAGATGCATCCTTCTTTGCTTGTGTACTTGCATTGGGGTTAGCTTGTGTTCCTGCAGACATGTTAGTAGAACCTGCCAACACTGGCTCATAATTCATGGTCTTAGTCAAAGAATCAATGTCAAAGAGCCACTTAGGTTCTGATACAGCAACATTTGGGGTGTTTTCACTAAATCTAACATGCAAATTTTCTTTCACATGTCTAGTTCTACTATTGAAAACCCTAAATGCCTTGCTATTTGTTGAATATCCTACAAAGAAAACTTTGTCTGCTTTCTCATCAAACTTGCCTAGTTGGTCATTGGTATTTAAGATAGTGACAGGACACCCAAATGGTTTCAAGAAATCTATCTTAGGTTTCCTACCATGGAGTAATTCATATGGGGTCTTGTTATGAGGCTTAACTACCTTACTTCTATTTTGCACAAAACAAGCAATGTTGACTGCTTCAGCCCAAAAAGTAGTGGGTAATTTTGACTCAGACAACATAGTCCTAGCAGCCTCAATTAATGTCCTATTCCTCCTTTCAACAACACCATTCTGCTGAGGAGTTCTAGCCACACTAAACTGTCTTAAGATACCTTTTTCCTCACAGAACCGATTCATTGCATGATTCTTAAATTCAGTTCCATTGTCACATTTGATTATTTTGACCTTATGATTTACTAGGTTCTCTACTCTTGTAATGAAAGCCTTAAGAATGCCAGAAGTCTCATCCTTAGTTGCTAAGAAGAACACCCAAGTAAACCTACTAAAATCATTAGTGACAACTAAGCAATACATCTTCTTATTTAAGCTCTTCACAAAAGTTGGTCCAAACAGATCCATATGCAACATATACAAAGGTTCAGAAATAGAGTTCACCACTTTGGACTTACAAGAAGCTCTGTGTTGCTTTCCCATCTGACAAGCAACACATGTTTCAGAATTTTCAAAAGTTTTTGAAGGTAAACCTCTAACAAGGTTTCCCTTAACCAGTTTATTTATTGTTTTGAAATGTAAGTGACCCAATCTTCTATGCCAAAGCTTGGATTCATCAATGGTGGCCTTTGCAAAAAGACAAGTTAAATTTCTTTTAGGAATGATGTTCTTAATGTCCACACTGTATATGTTGTTTGTTCTAGGGACTTTAAGTAGCACTAATGAATCATGAGGCAACTTAAAGTCAGGAGACAAAACAAGACAATCAGTGTCTGTAAAAAGAACAAAATTCTTTTTGTCACACATTTGTGAGACACTAAAAAGATTGAACTTAAGTCCCTCTACAAAATACACCTTTTCAAAATCTAATTTTCCTGTTCTAATAGTACCTTTACCAACTATCTTTCCACCTTTTGGATCATTGCCAAAAGCAACATAACCACCATTAAAAGCCTTAAAATCTTCCAAGTTGCTTTTGTCTCCAGTCATATGTCCAGAGCATCCACTATCAAAAATGCATTTATCCTTTAGCTCCAATTGTAGATTGCCCTGCACAAAAAGTAAGAGAGTTAGTTTCTCTTGGGGACCCAAGCCATTACTGATTTGGGTCTGCCTTGTGCATCAATATAATCAAATTTTTTCAAGTTCATTGATGCACTGCTGGACTTAGGTTTCCATTTCCAGCATGCTGAGGCCTTAACAGCATAAAAGTGGTTGCCCACAACTGTGTCTGTGATGACCTTAGGCTCAGCAGCAGAAACTGCTTTTGCCTTAGAAGGAGACACAGATCTGGTCTTTGGAATGGGCCTCTTTGGTGTAGCAGTAGTGATTGTCCTAGAAACACCATTTCTCAACAAAACTTGTCTAGGAATCATGTCTCTATTTGGGTGAGGGTAAGTCTTTCTACCAAAGTTCTTATGATTTACCCTAGTATATTGGTTCCAGACTGGTCTTTTGTGGTAGTAACAATTTTCCTGAAGATGATCAAAGCTACCACAACTGTAAGAGGCCTTTTTAACTAATTCAAAGTCACTACCTAACTTTTGTGAGATTAGGCTGTTCCAGTTCCTTTGATTTCCCCTAGGCCAGTTAGTTGATTTTCTAGGGACTTCTCTAGGTTTGTCCTCAAATTCAACCATCTACCTAGAGATACTGCTTCCTAGCACAGGTTTTACAAACTCAGCTTGTTTGACTTTAGGTTCAATTGGTTTAACATCCTCTAACCTTTTTGCCTTTGATGTTGTCTCTACCTGCTCATCATCACTATCTGATTCCTAATCTTTAATGATTGGTGCATCAGACAATTTTTCATCAATCTTAGGTGTACTAGTCCTAACAGATGTTTCATTGTTTACTTGACTTGTTTCACCTACAGATTGTGCAGCTAACTCAGATATAAAATACAGTTCTTTCCTAGTTGGTGCAAAAGCACTTTTGAGTGGGGGAGCCACTTCATTGTATCCTAGGCCACATCCTCTTTTAATCATCTGATTTTCAACTGCTTTATTTGCTAGAACAGATGCATAATGTTGTTTATCTATCCTAACAACATGTTTTTCTTTCTCATTTAAAGCTGAGTCTCTAGCTAATTCAGCTTCTTCCACCTTTTTATTTAGCATGTTAATTTCACATTCTTTCTTAAATAGCTTACTTTCAAGAGTGTGAATTTTATCAGCATATTCTTCCTCAATTTGCTTAAGAAACTCAACCTTGTTTTCTAATGATTTTAGGCCATGTTGATATCCTAAATTATCAAGTTTGAGTTTTTCAAATTCAACTCTTAAATTATCATACCTAGATTTTAGTTCCTCTATAGTATCTGAACAAGATTTAAATGAACATGAAGATTCATTTGATACCTCAGAGTCTGATCCAGAGGAGGAATAACCCATAAGAGCAAAGTGTTGTTCTTTGGGTTCTTCATTAGCTATCAGTGCATAGTTGGGAACATTCCTCAGCTTGGTCACTCCAGTCAAAGTCTCCCAAGCCATCACATGAGACCATAGCAGTAGTAGGTTTAGCCTCTTCAATGGGAATCTGCCTTGGATTTTCTTTATTCTGCTTTGGTGCTCTGCACTCCCTTGCAAAGTGCCCCTTTATGTGGCAGTTATAACACTCAAACTTTGATTTGTCAAATCCCACATTGTTCTACCTTCTATACTTGAGCTCTCTTCCAGTTCTCTTCAAAAACCTCCTAGCCCTCAAGTAAACATTGCCATCTGCCACTATAAATCAATCTCTCTAAATCATCAAGATCAATTTGATCTAGATCCTGACTCATTACTGGAGTACTTGTAGTGAGTTCAGCTAAGTAGGTACAAATAGCAGCATCACTGATGGTGTCACTATTTGTAGAACCAGCAGCAGAAACTTGTGAGCTAGCAGTAGAAACCATATGACCAGCAGTAGTATGAGTTTCTTGAGAGTTCCCAGAAGACTTGTTATTAGAAGACATAAAAGCAAGGTTGTTTGAACTTGAAGAACTGGTTGAACCCTTGACTTCAGTTTCATAGACCTTCAAGTTGTTGTACAGATTATCCAAAGTCATGGTTTCAAAGTCAGACTTGTTCCTCCAGACCACTGTGTGAGTATTCCATTCTGGTGCTAGACTCCTTAGAAACTTCAGATTACTATCTTCCTGTGCAATATTGACACACAGAAGAGCCAACTGACTCACTAGCTTTTACAGTCTGTCATAAGTACCATCAATGCTTTCATTGCTTGAAGCAGTGAAAGTTTCAAATTCGTGCTTTAGCATATTCTTCCTTGACTTTTTGGTGGCTTCATTCCCACCAAATCTGAGTTCAATTGCTGCCATCAACTCCTTGGCAGACTTGGTTTGGTGAAGCTCAATTGGTACTCATTTGGTATCCCCATTAAGAGGATAGTGTGAGTTCTAATCTCCAGTTTCCTTTGAGCCTTTTCTTCATTGGTTTTGATGGGCAATACAGACCCATCAGCACCCTTCCTAGGCAGAGTATCTCCAGTTTCTATGATCACCCACATGGTGTAGTCACACATCTTCATGTACTGCTCCATCCTCATCTTCCAGAGTTCATATTCTCCAACCTTGAGCATTGGAACCTTGGATGCAGTAACCATATGATGAGATTCAGACTCCATTGCTTTAGTTGATGATGAATAGATCTGAGCTTTTCAAAATTCTTCTCGGTATCAGTTTCTAGATCACAAGCTCTGATACCACTTGTTGATCCCAGATGAGCTTAACGACCTTGTCAATTATCTTAGATATAAACTCCAAGACAATTAGTATAGAAACAGTTCTTGAACAATTTATTAAATATTATGTGGAAACTAATATTTAATCTTAAGAAGAATAATGAACACACTTGAATTCTCAAATAACACTTCAATATATTAATACGGTTACTCAAAAGTAACAGGGTTACAAAAACCTTGAAGTGATCGAATTACACAAAGATGCGTACTCTAAACCTAACCCTAGATCCTCCTTTTATACTCTTAGGAGTCTTAGTCGGTTACAAAACTTTCTATACAAGATAATATCAAATCATATATTTTCCTAAAATATCTTAACAAACTATACATTATCTTATAAGCAGCAATATCATTACTCTAGCAGCATTATCATCGAAAGCTAGCAATAGTATGATACTTAGTTAATTTCTTCAGACATCAGCAGCATTATGAATACACTAGCAGTAGTATAACTTTGCCTAGCAGCAGTATCATACTTGGTGTATTTTCTTCTAAGTACTCAGAGCAGTAGCATGAACTTCAAGCAGCAGTATCTTTAAAACCCAACAAAGATGATGAATGAGAGACCCGACAAAGAAGTGTTGGTGTCAAAGAAAGCGAAATTGGAGCTCATGGGTATCTTAGAAGGCTGAGTACAAGAACCTAGAGAATTATGTTTAGAAGTTAGGACTTTGTAATGATATTAATAAAATGATGGCCCATGTTTTGTTATATCGGTGTCCTAAAAACTTTCTAGTATATTCAGTGTGAGAAGAAGCCCATTTGCTCATTCACAACTGATCAAACACTTAGGCATAATTTATATCCAAATAGGGGGATATTGTTGGGCCTGTCAGTACCCAAGCGTCCTAAAAACAGGATTTGGACACAAATTAGCCAAGTGTTAATCAACATTAAACATTCTCAAGTCACTGGGTGAACTGTCACTCAGTGAGTTACCTTCAGGATGCTTAGGACGAGTCTAAAGAGAAATATTCACCACTCAGTTAGGCAGAACTCCCTGAGTGTCACTTAAGCCAAAGAAGAAGGTAATGGGTTCAGTGAGTGATGATAAGAACTCACTGAACCCAAGTCTCCTCAACAACTTTAATGATTGAAGACTGAAGACTGAAGACTTAGACTGAAGAATCTGAAGTCTGAAATAAATGGGGGATTAGGCGGGAAGAGTTTGAAAAGATAACGAGATGTCTTATCGGGATGAAAGCAAACTTTCCCTAAAACAACTTAAAGTCATGATGTGTCATAGCTGACACTCGGAAAGCACTTTTAGCTTATTCCCAATGCAGATTCTTGGAAATGACAAATACTGTTGTATTTGTCAAACTAGCTAGGTTATTCCTTTTGTACTTCTAGAAGGTGCTCTTTTATACTTGTGTATAAATAGGAACAGAGAGGAGAAAAGTGAATAAATTTTTTGCATTAAAAGCTTAGACTTTTACAAAACCACTTTTCTCCTCCAAAGAGCAACCAAGTCCATGAGATAGCTTAGTGGTTTATTATTGTTGTCACTCAAGAATAACTTGAGTTTAAAGAAGAGAACACACCATACCTTGTCTATTCGATCCCAAGTGTTTATTCCGCAAACACTTGGGTAATAGATTCTTTTGATTAATTTCTAATAATAATTTAAACGTTGAAAAACTTGTGTTTTTATCTTTACGTTTTACTTATCTGTTATAATTAATCAATACATTATCTTAGTCATGGAACACAATTAGATTAACTTTTTAGTTACTTCTACTAGTGTAACGGGAATAACAGATTTGTAAAAATCACACGTGATTTGTAATAATCACATGTGATTCGTAAAAATCAAATCACATGAGATTTTTAAAAATCAAATCACGTGTGACTTTTCTGAGTGAAAATTTTAAAAAAAAAAGGTTCATCGAAATTATATAATAATGCATATCTATAAAAAGATAATTTAATTCTCGTCGCGATGGTATGATCTAAAAAATAAATGGTTAAAATTGTTTCATTGGATCTATGACAAATATGAGATATATATTGAACTTTTGCCATATCGATAAATGTCTAGATGGTATACTTTCTTAAAAAATGAGCATTTGATTTCATTTGCATAAAGTATTTAAAATAATAAACGTATATTTGACGTCTTTAGAAAATAATTTAGAGGTAAACTTTGGACCTTTTAAAGAAAACTTAGTATATTTATCCTAATTTATAGAGATTTGATGAAAATTTGTTTACTTTGGCTTATGTATATTTAAAAAAATAATAAAAATAAATAAATAAATAAATTAGGGTCCTCTTCATAAACTTACATTATTCGTCCATTATTGTATTAGTATATAGTAAAAGAGTTAAAATCAAATGAGAAGCAAAATTAGAATGAAAAGAATGAGAACAAAAACTACAATCACATATTTCAGATTAAATTACAAAAATAGATACATTTACTTTTGAAATCAGTTTTATTTGAAATGTGTGCCTAGGAAATTCTTCTTATTCTTCTCATTTTAATTTTTTTTGTTACCGGATCTCATCCAATAAAATATATAATACTTGATTGTTTTTGCGTGACAGGCTAAATGCATTTTAGGTGTAGATAGTTTTTTACACAGAAATTTAGTTTCGCAAAGTTGTACCTACAGGTTCTCATCCCATAAAATATATAATACTTGATTCTTTACAGGCTTGTTAGCAATAAAAGTGTTGATCATCAATGGAATCAAAGAGTGATCTCAATGATCGCCTCTTATGGGGAGATTGTTAAAAATAGAAGTGACGATCATTATTGTGTCATCGAGTCTTGTAATAATGTTGTAATAGTCTATTATTCTAGTTAAGGGTAAACGTGCTTGGCTTAATCTAATATTGTATAAGGTTATTTCTAGTCCATTACAAAAGCCCAAGCCCGGCCCATATCTCTTTTCTTAACTATAAAAGGCACCTTACTCTTCATTTGTAAGGTGGTGCTTCAAGGTGCTTGAGCGTGTAAGTGTGTGTTTATTATATGAAATTCTCTCTTTTTCTCTCTACTTTCTCTCTCTAAATACACTTCTCTTGTTGTCACCACACAAGCTTAATATATAGTGATAAAGTTGAAAAATATAAGGTCCTACAAGTGGTATCAATCGCCTAACAATGATTTAGGAGTGCTTGTGTTTCGTTTTTCGGTTAAAGCTTTAAAAAAAGTTGTGTTTTTCTATATAAAAACGTTAGCTTTTATATAAAAAGCTTTGATTTTTACGCTTTCTAAGTTAAAGTTGTTGTCTTTCTTATAGTTCTACTACTTATTAGTGAGTTTTGGCAAAAAATTACATCAAAAACTTGTTTCGTATCGATTTAAAAAGTTTTGGCAACTTATCGAAATTCTTCAAATTTGGTTATAAACGTTAAAGGTCTCAACTTTATTGTTGTTTAAGTGTTTTTGAATGTTTTTGGTCGAAAGAAACTGTTTAGAAGTTTGTTTTTAGTCGTAATATTGAGCTCTAAAAATTTGTCCATTCATCGCAATTGAAGTTTAAGGGTTCATCGCAATTGCAGTTTAAGGGTTCAGCGCAATTGCAGCTTAAGGGTTTATCTCAATTGGTTATCGAAATTCATCAAGGACAAGTTTACTTTACGATCCAACGATTACTCAGTATTCCCTTGCTTGTATAAGTTTGTGGAATACTTCGACTAAGGAAAAATCTTCTAATTTGTACAAATTAGATAGATATTATCGCAATTGCCTAAGGGTCTATCGAAATTGCTATCGAAATTGTGATTATCGAAATTGCCTAAGGGTTTATCGAAATTGCTATCGAAATTGTGATTATCGAAATTGCCAAGGGTTTATAGCAATTCCAAGGGTTTATCGAAATTGCCAAGTGTCTATCGAAATTGCAATTATTGCAATTGGACTTATTGCAATTGGAATTATCTCAATTGTACTTATCGCAATTGGACCAGTCAAAGTTATCGAAATTGGACAAGTCAAAGTTATAGAAATTGGACAAGTCAAAGTTATCGAAATTGCAATCCAGTCAAAGCTATCGAAATTGGACCAAAGTGAACAGTGTCATTGCAATTGAACCTTAAAAGTTGACTTTTATTTGACTTTTTACGACAAAACTTCAAACGGCTATAACTTTTGAACCGTAACTCCGTTTTCAGCCCATAACCTATCAAAACGACCGTGAGAACGAGAAGATCGACATGTTAAGTAAACTAAAGTTGATTCAACCCAAACTTTGAGGCTCAAATCCACTCCGAAAAGAATTTATCGACGATTTTAAGTTTTAAGACCAAAATTTCACTACAACAACTAAACTTAACTTTCATCAAACACAACTCCTATATCGTTGAACCGATCCAAGATCAACTTTATCGTACATACCTTCATCAATGGCAACTCAGCAAGACAGTATCACAACTGCTTTGACAAATGCTTTTGTTTCATTCTCCAAGGTATTAAACATCAGTTACTCTAAACTAAATAACAACAATCAATGGATTCCATCGTACACTCACAATACGCAGTTTGCTCAACCAAGTATATATATATGTGTCAAGAAGGACAAATGGTTGAAGTTATTGAGAATTAGCAAGGAAATGCTACAGGTATACAGATGGGGAATCAGATGCAAAATGCAGGCAGTATTTCGAAAATCAAATGGATCAGATTGTGAATCAAAATGTGATCAATCTAAACGGGAGTGATTGTTTTATGACTATGATTCAGAAACTTACATTTGATGTTCACGGTGGTGATTTGGGTTACAATGGTACAAATTGCAATGTCAAAACAATGACGAAAGTACAAAAGATCCAGTACATGTTGATGTTAGCCAATAAAGAAAAGTCGGAAATATTGTTGACTGCAAAGGAATACGATTTCATGATTGCACCAGGTGCAGAGGAGGATGCAGCAGATCTCAAAATGAATTTGCAAGAAATAACATCAAGCTGTGATTATGATATTCCTCCTACGTATGACTCAGATCCACTATATGAGGTACAAAGTGATAGTAATGATGCTAATCCATTTGCTCATGAGAAGCCACACTCTACGCCTCCTGAATCTAATTATGACACATATGTGGGGGAGCAAGTTAATAGCATGTTAACTATGAAACTCCATATATAGATCATAATGGATGACAAGTTGCACAGAATGGTGCTAATGATGAGGAAACCCGTGCTTTCTTCGAATCATTACTGAATAATTGTAGCATTGAGATTGAGAAAGTGAAAAAGGTCAATCGCGATGTTAAGGCCGCGAATGAGAAAATGGCCACTGAGCTTGAGAGGTATAAGGAAAACGAAAAAGCTTCTGAGTTTCGTAAAAACGACAGTCAGAATTAGAAACTGGTTATCAAAATTCCGTTTCAAGGGAAAAACAATTGCAAATCAAGTTTAACACACTTGATGTTAATTCACACATGAAAATCAAATCTTTAAACGCAAAAAATTCTGATTTGAAAAACCAACGTTCTAAACAAAAATCAACTTGTTCTGATCTTGAAAAAGAAAAGAAACAGTTGAAAGCAGATTTTTCAAAACGAGAAAACAATCTTCTTGATGAAATCATTGAGAAACAAGAAACAATCAAAAAGTTGAAAGATTTTCTTGTGAAAATGGGTCATTCAAGTCAAACCATTCATACGCTTATTAAAGATACATACAATGAAGAAAATGGCTATCGGTTGTGAAAATCCTTATACTCTCAAGAATGTTCCAAAAGAACAGAATGTTTTGTACAATGGAAATATAATATATGTTAAACATGATCCTCCCGTTGTTCGTGATTCTGAGGAAACGATAGAACTTGCTGAAGAGAGTCAAAGCAAAATAAAACAAAATATTCCAGACCAGAAATCAATTGATTACAATAAATTTAACAAACTTTCTAGAATTACTTTTGTCTAACAAAAACAAACACTAAATCTTTCCAAAAAACCAGTTGTTACAAAACAGTTTGCAAAACAAAAAGTTGTTTCTAAAGCCCTTTCAAACACGGAACAAATGTCTTTAAACAATCCTTTTAACACAAGTGATGCTAGAAGATTTCTAGATGACGTTAAAACGAGAATTGAAACACTTCAAAGGATTGTTCAGTCTAAAACTACTAGTAGTGTTAACAACTGGCATTCCAACTTTCATGCAGAAATGAAAAAGGCGTTTGAAACAGAAATTGCTACTCCACTAAATAACATCAATGCGAGAGTTATTCATTTTGAACGCGCATTTTTGAAAGAAACAACTGACTTTGTCAAGGACCACAAATCCCTAGTAAAGGAAGCAAATGAATGTTTTGAACAAATCAAAGTTTTGGAAAACATAAATGATTCTCACTTCGAAGTCTTTATGTCTACCGATATTATGTCCATCATTTTACAAACATATTATGTTGAAGACGATGAAAGACTGCGAGCTGAGACCTCCAAAATTGTTGCAAAGTATGAAAATGCTCTCATAAAGCTTGAAAAAGAAAAAATGTCCTATTTTAAACAAATTGATTGAAAAACTAAGGAATGCAAGTATGACATACTGTCGTATGAGCGTGTCTACAAGGACATGAAAAAGCAAAATGATCTTTTGAGAGCTCAGCTAGACAATCTAAAAGGGAAGGGTGTGGATACTAAGTTTGCAAAACCATCGACTCCGGAGAAACCAAATGCTTCAAAACCGGTTGAAAAATGAAAAATATCTATTTCTCAGGATGTTCCAAAAGTCGATGAGAAAAAGGATTTGACAAAACCAGTCACTACACAACCCTTTCCCGTTGTTAAAGAAAAACAAAAAGTTGTTGAAAGAAACGCAAACGTGATGACACCTGGCATTTCTAGGAAGAGTACACCGAATGTGACCACAACAACTCTTAAAGAATCTGTTGGTTCTAATGACATGGTCCAAAATCACCATCTAGAAGAAGCTAGAAAAAAGGCACAACTTCGAAAAGATGGAATTTTAGGTACAAAACCTAGGGTGATAAATCCTACAAGATTCCAAGGCACTGCTATTAGTAGTAAACCATTACCTACGAACGCTCAACAAAAGACTAGGAATTGGCCTGCATCTAAGAGTAGTTGCACAAAAGAGAATGCTAGGCACGTAAAATGCAACACAAAGAATTCCAATTCCTCTTCGAACAAAAGGCAATTTCCAAATGACTGTAGTGACAAGGTTAAGGTTGCTGCTTTAAACAAGAATGTTGAATTTGTCTGTACTACATGTTAAAAATGTGTTTTTTCAGCTAATCACGATACATGTCTTGCACAATTTCTCGTTAAAGGAAATTCAAGTGCCAATGCACAATCCACTAAGACACCAAAAAGAAACAAACCCGTTAACAACAAAAAAAAAGGATAAGAAACCAAATAGGTTGATATCTACAGGTTGTAGTTTTTCAAAGACTGAGACTTCCGCTGCATTTGATAACAAAACTACGTCTAGATCTTGCCTTAGGTGGATTCCTACGGGAAAAGTTTTTAACTCTGTTGCTCTTAAATGGATTCCCACAGGGAAGATTTTTGATACTTGCACCAAGACAAATAATAGTGATAATCACCGAAAGGAAGTAGAAACCACTACAACCATTGATAGTCAACACCCTCAGAGTGATGATTCATGCACTTCTAACACTGTTATTTGTGAAAACTCTTCGTCTTTGGTTGCAGGTGATTCAACTATCTCAGAACCCAGTTCATTAGAGGGTTCAAAGTCTGCAAATTCTTCAAAATCATTCTTTCAATCTTCTATTTTTGATTTTCCATTTCTGTTATAAAAACAAAAACAAAATACAAAATTTGAAAAACAAACAAAATAAAAATACAAAAATATAAAATTTCAAAAATACAAAAACAACATGAAATCAAAAAATACAAAAATATTCTTCTCACGACATGTCTCTCGTATAATCGATATTATGTACGTTTCTAGAAATGTCATTCAACAATGATACGGATATGTACAGATGCTTGAGTGAAAGTGATATCGGTCGGATTCGTGTCAAAGTTATCACAAGTCAAACTTCTCACGAGGAAAAGTCAACTTGAAATCCTTAACTCAAAAACAACCAATTGTAATAACCGGATAAGCGTGTACCCGGGTCGTTCTCCCTGCGAGGCGTGAAATTGAGAATATCGTTTTCGGTTCGGTATTAAAATGCTTGAAAAGACGAGATTTTGTTTTGATACTCAAATCTATTAAAACGAAAAGTAAATTACGTAAACGATAAACTACGAACGAGTAAAAAACGTAAAATATTTGAAAAACTAATCCTACGTGTATCAAAATAATTTTTATAAATTCTAAATGACAAAAGAAAATTTTGGAAAAAAGAAAAATATTTTTTTTGACTTTTTAATAATTTTTTATAAATTAAAAACTATTTAAACTATTTTAAATTTCTAAAAATACTAAAACTAATTTTAAAAATCTGAAATTTTTTTTTTTTTTTTTTTTTTTTTTTTTTTTTTTAACCCACGCTAAAATCTTTAAACATTGATAGAAACGATCTCAAAGAGTACTTTAATTGATAACATAGTCAAAAACACAAATTGACAACCATAACATCATATAGAATCAAAACTCGGTTCAAAAGTCATAGGAGTTCTAACAGATAACAGAAACTCAGAACAGATAGACCATAACAAAACCCTATAACATCATCTATTCTTGATTAACTTTGTTTGGTTCTCTTAAACTAATAACAGCTTTTTAACAAACATAGACACAAACATATAAACGCAAAACAATTAAGTTCAAACTGATCCAAATCCTAGCACAAACAGTAAACAAGAATCGATCCAAAAGCAACACTTACACTATTTTTTTTTCTTTTTCGCTTACTGAAACATAAGCACAAACAAGAAACAAAACTACAACCGATGAACAAATCCAACAATAAACTCAAAATGCACCACAAAATTCAAACTAAAGCAAACTTGAACTATTTTTTTCTACAAACACAAGCGCAAACAATAACATAAACATAAACCAAATCCAACTTCAAACTAACACAAACACAAACAATAAGCATAAATCGATCCAGTACAACAAGAAAGCAACAAGATAACAAACTTTAACAAATTAAAATAAAAACTCGACGAAGCAGTAACAAAACTAAATAGAAATCGACATGTATTAAAATTAAAAAGTAAATTACAACTAAAATAAAAACATACCGAAATAAAAAAAGCTAAATAAAACCTAGAGAAAAAAAAAGAAAGGAGCGGCTGCTCTTCTATTTATATAGAAAACATATCAAAAACCCTAGCCGAGGTGTGCTTCTTTCGTGAGAGTGTTCCTCTTGATGCCTTTGTGTTTCTTTGCTAGCCCTTGGATCTTTCGTGCTCTCTACTTCTTGAAATCTTGATCGTTGGATTTACTTTGGTAGCCTCGGATTGATGAGGTGGAGGGGGGGACCGAAGACACGTCCATGTGGGTGTTTTTGGATGGTTGTGGTGAGGTGGTAGGGAGGTTAGCGAGCGGTGATTTAGGGGAGAAGATGAAGATAAGGTGGATTAGGGTTGGGGAGGGTTCGGATTATTCTTTTGATTGGGATATTGACTATCATTTGGGGATTTTGACCAAGCTATATCCGGTGTTTAGTTAATAAAGAGGGGTGTGGGTCGGGTTAGTTTTTATGGGTGTTGGGCCGTTGGGTGTTAAGTGGGCTTGGGGTGTAGGGGTTAAGCGAAATGGGTTGTAAGGGTTGAGATAGGTATGGGTTTAATTGTTTTTGTGGATCCGGTTATTTGTATGGGTTGGGATAGTTTAAGTGGATTGGTTGGTGTTAATTGTTTTAGGATAAAGGGATTTATCACAAGGACCACAATTGTAAATCATGCAATCTTCAAGGACCAAAACTGCCAAGTATACCAAATCACACCAAGGGTAACTTTTGCCAAGAGAGAAATAATCCAAGGCTATTTTGGGATTTTCCGAGCTCGAATTAAAATGATGTCTATTTCGTCTTCGGTTTCCGGCTCTTTTCCATTCCAAGCTCGGTTTTGTCCATACTTGCCCCGTTTTCAATCCTTTTGTACCTGCAACACATAAAACACAATCCAAGGATATTTGTAATATTATATGGTCCATTTGGGTGTTTTTGGTCGTTTTTGTGGGGTTTTTCGGGTATAAAATGATGAGTAAAAGGCCACTCATCAATCCCCCACACTAAGCAATTGCTAGTCCCTAGCAATCCGATCATATAAAGTAATGAAAGGATCAAAAATATCAAAGTTACCAAAATTATATCACCCCGTTTTGACTTTATAAAATGCAAGTAACTAAAACGAGAACAAACGTAAATAATATGCTTGATTATCAAAAATGGCATCATGGAACGGGAATCACACAAAATGGGTGACTCCGGGGAATTGTAATCGTCATCCTCTTTTTATACTTCCCAACTAAGTCTAAAAACCCTTGTGCAAACGTTTTTGCAAAATGCTAACACTACTTATGGAAGTTAATTGTGTATTACTCCTTGTTCCCAAATTCCTATTTTCCTCTATTTATTTTATTTTTGGTGAGAAATGAATTTCTTCAAATTCTCGTTTCGATAATTTTTAGTCCGATAAAAGTATCAAGTTTGGACGCTAAGTAGTTTCAAACCCTTCCCTCGAGAACCGCTGCAAATAAAAATGAGGTCCACATCAAGGCGATTTAAAATTGGGCTTATTCCTTTTTTTTTTTTTTTTTTTTTTTTTTTTTTTTTTTTGACTTTAGCATATTTTTCTTTTCCATTCATCACTTTTTTTTTTTTTTTTTTTTTTTTTTTTTTTTTTTTTTTTTTTTTACTTAACTCATTATTGTACCATAAACTACGGAACTTCACGGTTTAGTTCCAAGACCTTACACCTTTCGGAATAAAGGATCCAAGGGCCGTTACAACGGAGTGTTCCAAGACTCTAGACATTCCTGAAATGAGGATCCAAGGTGGTTAGACCAAGACCTCACACATTCCTGAACTAGAGGTCCAAGGGCCGGTGCAAGAGGGTAGCCAAGACCTAAACGCCTTCCGGAAATAAGGATCCAAGGCCCGATCTCGAATCCGTAGCTTAGAGCACTTAAATTTAAGACTTATTTATTCATATTTATTTTCAATGCCCATACTCCAAATCCCGTGTAACATATTAAACGGAACTTTACGGAAAAATCCAAGACTCTAACGCCTTTCAGAATTAGAGATCCAAGGGCCGTTTTATGAACCGTCGCTTATGTCACACGACACTCGGAATAACCTTGATGTGTACCCAACTCTTACAAGCAAGGATTCTTTTAAGAAGACAAAAACTAATCATCGCCAAAACCGAAATACCTTTAATTAGAGGATTATATATTTTTGGTGATTCAAGCTTATGGGAACAAAGAGCCACAAATAACTTCGACAAGCTCTAAAGAGAACCAACTACTCCACGTTTAGCATTTTCATTTGCACAATTCGTAAAAACTTAGCCTAAACGTTAAGGGTAGCAGCTAGATCAACACTCTAGCAGAGTCGGGATTCCCCTTGTTCTAGCCTAATCAAGTCTAAACTTCCACTAATACCGAAGTATTAATGTATGGCAAATTATTTTTTTATGTGCAAAGCACTTCTTTTAGATGAAAATACTATAAAAATTTTTAAAATTTTTGGTCAAAACGGGGGTGCTAGGGGACTAGAAGGAACAATATGTGAAAATTTTTAAAATTTGGTCAAATGAGAATTCCCCCCCACACTTAGAATTGAATATTGCCCTCAATATTCAAAGTACCGGCCTGAGCCGACACTATAGAACGTAAAAGGGTAAGACTACTACCTAAGTGTGGAAACGAAATCTTGGTTTTCACAAAAGGATTTTTAAGATATCCCTGGATAAGCATAAACACAAAGATAGGATATTGGGCGGCTGGATTGAAAACAGGCGCGTCAATCATCACAATCTACGGGAATCCTGAAAACAGAGGCAAACATACAACCACAAAGCAACAAGTAGAGGAACTCCCCCACACTTAGTGTTAGAAAATAGAAAGAAGTCAGAATGATAAGCATGGGTTGCCACCCACGAAGCGCTTGTTTTTGGTAACCGAGTCACATGAGCTTGACTCGACCCCGAATTTAATTGTCCTTGGGGGAGCAAGTGGAAGAGATAATCTCCATCGGACTTTCATTCAAGATGTTTGGATAAACATTGAAGCATATGAAAGTTCCACTCCGATGAGATACCCACGGCTCTAGAAGATAAAAGCGGTGATGCCGGGGTCAAAAACTTTGTCTTCGTTTCCGGCTGGGAACGATAGTAAAGTTTCAATCAGAGACAACTCCATGCAGAACGGGAGTTTTTGACCAGAAAGAAGTAGAGGGGAAAGAAGTAGAGGTGAATCATTTTTCTCCAGAATTAAAAGTTCCTTAGATGAGGCGGGAAACTTTAAATTCTTATCAAGAGTCAATTTCATCAAAGGATGAGTTTTACCATCATCGAGTATGCCTGGATTAAACACTTTGTCTTCACAAGAAAACTCAGCAGGGTACTCGATGGGAGACTCAATGGAGAAAAGGAAATCATCCTCGGGAGAATGAGGAGATAAGTCATTAGAAACAATTGTAGGATCCTCAATTATGTTTTCCATTTTAGGGCCTTTTTCATCAGTAGGTTTCCCATATAAAAGATTTCTCCATTCGGTTTGATCGGCCCCAAAATCGAAGAGGTCATCATCATCTTGTAAATCATTAAGCTCAGTGTAAGAATCAGATGATGGAGAATGGTATAAAAGTTTTTCGACTTCTTTAAAATCAGCATGAAAGTCGAAAAGATCATCATCATTCTCTGATGGAAGTGGATCGTCGTGAGCGAGTTCATCGGCGAACTCCTCGGGATAAGAATCACATCTAGACGGATCACGGTTCAGCAAAAATTCCAATTTTTTAAGATCAGATTCAAAATCAAAGTCATCGTCCTCATCCCCCGGTGGGATTGGATCGATGTGAGCGAGTTCATCGGCGAACTCCTCAAGAAGAGAATCAATACTAGAAGTGGTACTGCCACTACTTTGCTCTTCTGATTTTGAAACAGCAACTTGAACGGATTTAGGAAGCTTTTCTTTAACATCTTCCGGGGGAAGGAAAAATAATAGTTCATCAAATTTCAAGACATCTTCCCCGGGATCACTATCGGTCTCTACAATTTCCGGCGAAATTGGAGCATCATCAAAGAACACATCGAGCTCTTCCCTCGAGAGATCACTTTCCTCAATCGGAGGAGAAGGATGGGAAGAGTCGGAAAGGTTTGGTTCAACAATCTCAATTCTATAAATCGATTCCGGAGGTGGGACAAGTGGTGTGCTCTTAGAGCTAGCAATTTCCACCACTTCCGTTGTGATCTCCGAATCTGATTCATCATCATCAAGAATGCTCTTAACATCCGCGGAACAACTTGTAAACCATTTGCTTGAACCGGGTGTAATTTTCATAGCTTTTAGCTCAGCACGTTTTTCAGACATACTCTTAACCGCAAATCTTGAAAGAATCGAATCACTTCTTTTGGAAGCAATTACTGGATCAGATTTTTTATTAACCACAGCAACGTTGCTTTTGGTGGTTATCGGTTTAGAGTTTTGATTGATTTGAAACGTGACTTTGTCATCATCAACTCTTAGAGTTATTTCTTCTCCGTACACGTCAATCAAAGCCCGCCCGGTCCTCAAAAATGATCTTCCGAGAATTAGAGGAACCCGGGGGTCAGCATCAAAATCAACCACCACAAAATCGGCGGGAAAATGGAATTTCCCAACCTTGACAAAAACATCCTCGGCTATTCCAAGTGGACGGGTTATGGTCCGGTCCGCAAGCTCGAGGGTCATGCAAGTGGGGGTATATTCGGGCAGAGAAAGTTTTTTCCAAACAGAGAGCGGCATTAGGTTGATGCTTGCACCAAGATCGGCCAAGGCGTAGCATTCAACCATCCCCGGAAATTCACATGGAATGAGGAATTTTCCGGGATCTCCAAGCTTTTCCGGAAGCTTTTTTAGGAGAACCGCTGAGCAGTGTTCATTTAATGGAGTTTTTGCTAATTCAATTAATTTTTCCTTGTTGCTCAATAAACTCTTCATGGTGGAAACAAACTTAGGCATCAGAAGTAAAGCATCCGCGAAGCTTATATCGAAATGCAATTCTTGAAAAATTTGGAAGAATTTTTCCATTTGAATACTAGCTTTTTCGCGGAGCTTTTGGTCATTAAGTCTAGATGGGTATGGGATAGAAGGTTTAGGTTGAGACTTCGGAACATCGGGTTCCGGTATTGGGGTTGGGACTACCGAAGGTTGGACGTGTGCGGTACTTTGTGGGCTTGTGGAATGCACCTTGTCCTTTGTCACCTTGGTCTCACGGTCAACTACTTTTGTAGAAGAAGAAGAAGTAGTAGTTGGAACCGTGGGTCCCTCATAAGCTTTACCACTTCGGGTGGTAATGGCTTTCAATTCACCCTTTGGGTTAAGAATTGTATTACCCGGGAGAGTTCCCGAGGATGAAGCTTGGTGAAATTGGTTGATAAGGGTATCAAACATACTTTCAATCTTTGTTTGAGATTGATCGATTTTGTTCTTAAGCTCATTACCCTGCTTAATCATTGAATTTTCAAATTCATTTTTCAAATTTGTGATTTGATTTTGCATAGCCCTCATTTTCACATCATTTGTTTTAATGTAATTTGAAAGATCATTAGAGGGAGCAATCGGGGCTGGGTAATTTTGAGCTTGATACCCTTGATTGTAATTGACCCCTTGGGTCGGGTATTGGTTAGTAGGGGCTTGATATGGAACATTTTGCCCCCTACTTTGGTTTTGATTGTTTTGAGGAAAACCGGGTGGTCCTGCTTGATAGCTTGCACGATAGCTCGAGTCAACTTGAGGAAGGTATTGAGTACCTCCTTGGTTGTAAGACCCGGCTACGGCATTGATTTCAAAAGAACGGCCATCGGTGGCGGTACAATTGTAATAAGCATGAGGACCACCACAAGTAACACAACTTTCTTCCACCGCTTTGACTTGAGCGGGTGGAGAAGCTTGTGGGGTAGAAGAAATAGTAGAAGAAGAAGGATTTTTCTGATTAGAGAAAACCAAAGCTTGAATTGCATCCGTGAGCTTGTCAATTTTAGCATCCGTGCTAGAAGTACTCATCGAATGTGAAGTAGAAGGTGAAACACTCACTTGAGAAACAACCGGCTTGCTTCGTGAAGTGCGAACCTTTGACTTGTTCTCGATGATGGACAAAGCATCACGCGTAGTTCGATTCAATATATAACCACCGGAGGCGGCGTTTAGAGAATCTTGGTCAGTTTGGTTCAATCCATTGTAAAATGTATCAATTTGATGCAACTCAGAAAATCCGTGGTGAGGACATTTGCGAAGCAAGTCTTTAAAACGATCCCACGCTTCACTAAAAGATTCATCAAATTTTTGAGTAAATTTGGTAATTTCATTTTTAAGGCTTGTGGTTCTGGAAGGGGGAAAGAATTCGTTCACAAATTTCGACACCAAATCTTCCCATGTTAAGATAGAACGAGGGGGTTGTTTTTCAAGCCAAGTCCGGGCTGCCCCCTCGAGAGAGAAAGGAAAGAGAAGCAATTTGATCGCTTCTTGAGGAACATTCCTACATTTGACGGTAGATGAAATTTTGTTAAACCATCGAATGTGGGAATGAGGGTCATCCCTCTCGAAACCGTAAAATTGATTCGACGTTACTAAGGATAGTAATGCCGGTTTAAGTTCGAAATTATCGGCAACGATCGGGGGAACAACAATAGCATCTCCATAACCCTCGGTGGGTGCTTGGAGAAGCTCAAGCATGGTGCGATTCTCCGCCATTATGGGAGGATCGGGATTAGTACGAATCTCGGGTTCGACTAATTGGGCAGCACGTCTACGATTACGTCTTCGCGGAATTGCGACGAGTTCAAGAAAGGGACTTGATGACGAAGAAGAACGTGTGCGCATGCACCAAGAACATTTAGGTTAAGAAGAATATTTTTGGGTTTTTTGGATTTTTTTTAATTTTTTTTTGGATATTGGATAGAAAATATTTACAAGATATTTACGAATCTTCACGAGGAAGGTTCTTCAAGTCACTAATCGTCAAACCGTGACGATATTGTCGCAACACACCTCCCCGGCAGCGGCGCCAAATTGATATCGGTCGAATTCGTGTCAAAGTAATCACAAGTCAAACTTCTCACGAAGAAAAGTCAACTTGAAATCCTTAACTCAAAAAACAACCAATTGTAATAACCGGATAAGCGTGTACCCGGGTCGTTCTCCCTGCGAGGCGTGAAATTGAGAATATCGTTTTCGGTTCGGTATTAAAATGCTTGAAAAGACGAGATTTTGTTTTGATACTCAAATCTATTAAAACGAAAAGTAAATTACGTAAACGATAAACTACGAACGAGTAAAAAACGTAAAATATTTGAAAAACTAATCCTACGTGTATCAAAATAATTTTTATAAATTCTAAATGACAAAAGAAAATTTTGGAAAAAAGAAAAATATTTTTTTTGACTTTTTAATAATTTTTTATAAATTAAAAACTATTTAAACTATTTTAAATTTCTAAAAATACTAAAACTAATTTTAAAAATCTGAAATTTTTTTTTTTTTTTTTTTTTTTTTTTTTTTTTTAACCCACGCTAAAATCTTTAAACATTGATAGAAACGATCTCAAAGAGTACTTTAATTGATAACATAGTCAAAAACACAAATTGACAACCATAACATCATATAGAATCAAAACTCGGTTCAAAAGTCATAGGAGTTCTAACAGATAACAGAAACTCAGAACAGATAGACCATAACAAAACCCTATAACATCATCTATTCTTGATTAACTTTGTTTGGTTCTCTTAAACTAATAACAGCTTTTTAACAAACATAGACACAAACATATAAACGCAAAACAATTAAGTTCAAACTGATCCAAATCCTAGCACAAACAGTAAACAAGAATCGATCCAAAAGCAACACTTACACTATTTTTTTTTCTTTTTCGCTTACTGAAACATAAGCACAAACAAGAAACAAAACTACAACCGATGAACAAATCCAACAATAAACTCAAAATGCACCACAAAATTCAAACTAAAGCAAACTTGAACTATTTTTTTCTACAAACACAAGCGCAAACAATAACATAAACATAAACCAAATCCAACTTCAAACTAACACAAACACAAACAATAAGCATAAATCGATCCAGTACAACAAGAAAGCAACAAGATAACAAACTTTAACAAATTAAAATAAAAACTCGACGAAGCAGTAACAAAACTAAATAGAAATCGACATGTATTAAAATTAAAAAGTAAATTACAACTAAAATAAAAACATACCGAAATAAAAAAAGCTAAATAAAACCTAGAGAAAAAAAAAGAAAGGAGCGGCTGCTCTTCTATTTATATAGAAAACATATCAAAAACCCTAGCCGAGGTGTGCTTCTTTCGTGAGAGTGTTCCTCTTGATGCCTTTGTGTTTCTTTGCTAGCCCTTGGATCTTTCGTGCTCTCTACTTCTTGAAATCTTGATCGTTGGATTTACTTTGGTAGCCTCGGATTGATGAGGTGGAGGGGGGACCGAAGACACGTCCATGTGGGTGTTTTTGGATGGTTGTGGTGAGGTGGTAGGGAGGTTAGCGAGCGGTGATTTAGGGGAGAAGATGAAGATAAGGTGGATTAGGGTTGGGGAGGGTTCGGATTATTCTTTTGATTGGGATATTGACTATCATTTGGGGATTTTGACCAAGCTATATCCGGTGTTTAGTTAATAAAGAGGGGTGTGGGTCGGGTTAGTTTTTATGGGTGTTGGGCCGTTGGGTGTTAAGTGGGCTTGGGGTGTAGGGGTTAAGCGAAATGGGTTGTAAGGGTTGAGATAGGTATGGGTTTAATTGTTTTTGTGGATCCGGTTATTTGTATGGGTTGGGATAGTTTAAGTGGATTGGTTGGTGTTAATTGTTTTAGGATAAAGGGATTTATCACAAGGACCACAATTGTAAATCATGCAATCTTCAAGGACCAAAACTGCCAAGTATACCAAATCACACCAAGGGTAACTTTTGCCAAGAGAGAAATAATCCAAGGCTATTTTGGGATTTTCCGAGCTCGAATTAAAATGATGTCTATTTCGTCTTCGGTTTCCGGCTCTTTTCCATTCCAAGCTCGGTTTTGTCCATACTTGCCCCGTTTTCAATCCTTTTGTACCTGCAACACATAAAACACAATCCAAGGATATTTGTAATATTATATGGTCCATTTGGGTGTTTTTGGTCGTTTTTGTGGGGTTTTTCGGGTATAAAATGATGAGTAAAAGGCCACTCATCAGATGCTTGAGTGAGAGTTCTCTAAAAATGTTTTCTAAAACATGTCGTTTCTCAAAAGTTTCTTCATAATGACTTCTGGACACATCAGTTCAGGACCCGCGCTTCAAAGAAAAGAAAAGTGCTTAATCAAAACAAAGGTTTTAAATATTTTTCGAGCACTTATCCTAAAAACAAAATGGCTTTCGTTATACTTCAGTACGAAACCCGGACTTAAAATGATGGCTTGTAAGTATTTCAGCTTACAGCCCGAACTTCAAATAAAGGAAAGTGTTGTGCAAAACCAATAACTTTTTTAAACACTTATCCTAAAACAAATGAATATAATTCTTCTACAATATCTTCAAAGATTTTCAAAATCTTCTCTATCTTGAGCACATTTCCTTCAAGATTTTTCAATACGATTTTTCAAAATCTTTCATAAAGTGCTCAAGATAACTCCATCCAAACATTCTTTCTTTAAGGGGAGTATAAAGATATAAAATGTTCCCATTTCATGTAAAAACAAATCTGTCTATCTCTCCAAAAGCTTTTCTTTTAATCGGTTGATATAAAAAATATCACGGATATGCTATTTTTAAGGGGGAGAAGACGTGATTAAATTGTGATCAAAATGTTTAAAGATCGATGTTGAATCTCAAAAGAGCTCATCTCAGAAATTACCAAAGAATTGATGAAGCTTAAATGTCAGTAATCGAAAAGACTTGTCCTGGACGGGTAATAAATTCAAGCTGGTCTAACCAGTGATGTAAACGTGTCTCGAATAGGACTTGTCTGATTAGAGTGTACCGTCTCAAGAGATTTTCTTTAGACTTGACCAGGACGGGTAAAAATTTCAAGCTAGTCTAACTAGTGATGTAAGCGTGTCTCGAATCGGTCATGTTCACTGAAAATTGATCAATTCAAAAGTGCGAACTCTACCCAACATTTGTAAATCTATCTTAAAACTTATGAGCACATGTGAAGGGAGAGTATTTCATAAAATGCAAAACTCTCGAAGTGTTAACAAAATATGTTTTATAATTATAAACAATTTGAGAGATTTTACAAAAGGTTTTATGGCGTGTGATCTATGAACCAACCTAGGATAATCGTGGAGTAATAAGGTGATTAAGGTTAGGTTTATGTCCAATGATCAGCCAAAGCCGGAGGGATCTACCCAAGGAGAATTCCAATAGATTAGAATTAGAAGTCCTTAGGTATGATTGGAAAATGGAGTAAAGTGATGAAATGCGAAAGAAGGGGTAGAAGAATTAAAAAGAAAAGTGAATAAAAGGGTGAAAAGAAATAGCCCTCAATGAAACTTAGGACAGAAACTGGGTCAATACATCTACAATCGGTTATCACAAAGATGATACCGGTATTGAAGACAAGACGTCATGGACCCAGTGACATGCTTCACAACCCCTCCTAGCCACTCAGATATCTCTTAAAAGATATTTGTTTCATTTCTCACGGAGAACCTTGCATAATTTATCGACCTCTTACTCCGAGATGTGTTGGTATTGAAAAGGTGGCACTCTTCTCTATGCCTCCGACGACTAAAACCAAAACGCACGTAATCGAGTCTAGAGCCATGAGATTCATCAAAATATCTCTTAGGATACACTTTCTAAATCATAAACTGGTGTTTATAAAAAATAGCACAAGTTGTAAGAGTCATTTATGAGATCTACGGATCTTGCCTTACATATTATGGTGGTTACTTGTTCCAAATGGTCTACAGTCGTGGAGTGATACTTTGGTATACTTCAACGGCTCACCTGAATTGTTGATATACTTAGGTATATCTGTGTAAGCCTTCTTGAGGGTATCCAATTCAGGAATAACCTTTGTATGGATTAAAGAGGGTTCTCACACTATGTTGTCAATTCTCTAGAAGTCTGAGCCGGTAAGTGCTGGAAATCCCACCAAGGAGATTCCTTTAATGAATCTAGTCCTTAAGACGTGAGTCTCGACTTGGATTTTATCCATAGTATTGATAATTGTCCATCAACGGGATTCGGACGGCTGATGTGCCTGACCAAGGTGATTGGAATCAAGACATTCATCAGAAAAACAATCGTAGTGATATATTTTCTAAGAAAAGTTCACCATTATGGATTGGTGATTTCAACTAACAATATCAATACAGGTACTGATGAATGTCCCTTTGGAGAAAGATCGTGCACCATCATTTCATTCACCAACATCTTCACCTCCACATACTCATACTTATGAAGTTCATCCTCAACAAGCTCAAATCAAATAATGTTCAAAGATAAAAGATCAAGTGAAAGACAATGAGTTACCTCAACTTCAAAGAGCTAATAAAGAACTCAAGAACAAGTTCATGAATCGATTGAGGAAGACATAAGTATGAAGTTCAAAGCCTTTCTAAGAAGTATGAGTATGTTGGAAAAGACGACGCGACAAATCATTAAAGATGTTGATTGAAGGCAACAAAGATCAAAAGACATTACTTTAAAGATCACAAAGCATGAAGGAACAAAGAATCAAGACTATTCTATCATGACACACAATGTTCAAGACAACAAGCTTCAAAGATCAAAGATCAAGATCACAATGAGAGATCTCAATGATCACCCCTTAGGGGGAGATTGTTAGCAATAGAAGTGTTGATCATCAATGTAATCAAAGAGTGATCTCAATGATCGTCCTTTAGGGGGAGATTGATAGAAATAGAAGTGACGATCATTATTGTGTCATCGAGTCTTGTAATAATGTTGTAATAGTTTAGTATTCTAGTTAAGGGTAAACGGGCTTGGCTTAATCTAATATTGTATAAGGTTATGTCTAGTCCATTACAAAAGCCCAAGCCCGGGCCATCTCTCTTTTCTTAACTATAAAAGGTACCTTACTCTTCATTTGTAAGGTGGTGCTTCAAGGTGCTTGAGTATGTAAGTGTATGTTTATTATATGAAATTCAATCTTCTTTATCTCTCTACTTTCTCTCTATAGTTCGACACATACATCTCTTGCCACCAATCCATACCTGTTTAATATATTGTGTGATAAAGTTAATAGATCTAAGGTCCTACAAGTCCAAATGCATTTTAGGCGTAGATAATTTTTTACACAGAAATTTAGTTTCGTAAAGTTGTACCTACCGTGAAAATATTCTTGGTCTAAATATAAACTCTTATTTCAACCAAATGATTAGTATTTTTTGGATTACAACGTGTTTTTTTGGGTAAAGGGTTCAAACCTGGTAAATATATTACTCTAAAAAATAATTGAGTACAATAAATTGTGAGTGAATCTCATATCTCAGCCTGTTATATAGGCGGTAAATCATACATAACAAGACATCACCACTCTTATCAAAAGGAAAACCCCACTACACACTAGATTACATTCGACTCATAAAGACACCAAATAT
Organism: Artemisia tridentata subsp. tridentata; assembly: GCA_021014915.2. Taxonomy (NCBI): domain Eukaryota; kingdom Viridiplantae; phylum Streptophyta; class Magnoliopsida; order Asterales; family Asteraceae; genus Artemisia; species Artemisia tridentata. The sequence goes on along the minus strand of CP139508.1, from coordinate 361,300,842 downwards.
AACCTATCATCTACAAGGACCTCGAATACGAATATCGATCGCATCACAAAACACCAGTTGCTCTTTAGATAAACCTTGAAGATTGCAACTTTCATAAATATCATAATCATCATCCTCATATAAACTTGCATCATTAGCACCTCCACTAGCCATGAAGTGAGAAGTCTTATCATAGATATCCTCAACGTCACAATCACTCTCTTCCACGGCCTTACCCGCATCCTGAATAGTATTGTCGACATTTCCGGTAATTGAAGTACCCATATTCTCGAATACGTTGTCATTTTCTTTCAATGCTTCAAACGAATTCCTTAGATCAACCAGATTTATATTATTCAAATTAACGGGACCCACATTATGTTCCAGGATCGTGGCTCCATTCTTTCCTTCGCTACTTTGCTTATTTTTTAACCCCGAACCACCGGGCTTAGATATAGGACGATACACACACGTAGTCTTAGGTTTAAAGCCCATGGACCTATGATGTTACTTAGCCCTTTAGGTTTACGGTTATGCACAACTTGGAACCCATCATTTTGCGTAGCAACATTCCTCACATGATTTGGGTCATTTTGCTTCGGGTAATTAGTTCCTATTTTCGCACCAACTTCAGAAACCACATGTTTAGGACATTGATTATCATCATGACCAAACACCAAATAGTTACTGCATCTTGGCAGTTTCCACTCACATTCCACCTTAATAGTATGCAAATAAGAACCCGAACACTCCACATAAGGAATAGCAATCACCATATCATCTTTGAGGGGACAATCAACCTTAATGTCAATCAATGCACGTACAAAGTTCATACGGCCCTAAGAATCAATACACATAGTGCTTGTATAAGAGTCAAGCATGATTGGTGTACCCAATATAGTGGCAATAGCACTCAACCCATCCTCAGTAAATGCCGTAACCAGAATATCATGCAATTTTACCCAAACTGGGATTGATTGTGTAGGTCCACACGAGTTATGGATCTAAGTAGCCTTGTATAAGACAATAGACAACTTCGATAAATCCAAATCAATCTATATGAGAAACTCTTAACTGTGTATTGATTGTTAATGCGGAATCTTAACAAGCAATGAGTATGAAGAACACAATTAAGATAACTAACTTCGTACTACTATTAAACTTTCACTAATATCATAATTGTTACACAGCATACTATGCCGTAGGGTTCCTTTTATACTCTAAGGAAAACACTAGTTACAAAACGTGTGAAAGGATAAACATATCTTCTAATAAGATAACTAATACGACTATATCCTTTCCTAATATATAGCTAACTAATTCTGCTATAAAACATAAACAGACTTAACTATTTCTAGTCGCCAGACTTAACTATGTTCTACCAGACTTAACCTTGTACTGGCACACTTACCTAACTAACAGACTTAACGAATACATTAGCAGACTTAAGTATGTTCTTCAATAATTCCCAACAATCCTCCCCTAACTTGATCTTCATGCTTCATGAACTTCAAGTTTCTTTCTTGATAAGCTTTCTGAGGATTGAACTCTAATCTTATGGAATTATCTTGAATTCTAACTCTTTAAATATTCATATTTGATCTTGTGCAGCATCTTTTATCATCAATCTTCAAACCATCTAATCTTTGCAGCAACATTGACTATTTGTACATCAATTCTTAAGGTTTCATACTATTCTCATCACTTCCAGGTGTGTGAATTCCTGTGAGAGGTAAATCATTGAAAATTAATAGATTTGATGTCTCTTTACCAGTTAGCCATTAACTCTGGAGTAGCCAATGTTTGGTGTAAAACCATGGTACATTGATAACCATTTCAACTCTTTGTACGTGAAACATGGTGAGTTGAAATACCATATGATTTTTAGCAAATCATCAGCTATCAACGGATTTGATTTGTCTTTACCAAAAGCCGTTTGCTTTTGGACTAGCCAATTATTTGGTGGAATGCAGACCTCACCTTGGTGAATTGATAACCAGTTATGGATTTCCACAGCCTTTACCACAAGCCATACTCTTGTGGGCTAGCCAACTCTTCACTATCATAGATATGGTGAGTTGATTACCATACAATTTTTGGCAAATTGTCAGCCATAAACGGATTTGAGGTATCTTTACCAGAGCCGTTTGCTCTTGGATTAGCCAGTCCTTATGTGGATTAGACATGGTGGACTGATAACCATTTGTTGCGTTAGTGCAAAGCACCTTCACCAAGTGAGAACTTCCATTAATCTCACTTATCAACTTAGAAAATTCTTTCAAACACCCCAAACAGCTTCCTTTTGGGATTGCATCTCAATTAACTCCAACAATTGATTACATACCTCATCATCCTTATAACCTAACAGCTTCTTCTCAAGCATTTCCTTGCATACCCTTGGGTGTAAAGGATATTCAACTTCTGCCACCATATATATATAAGCACTCTGCAAGGTCAAACAATGTAATTGACAACTATCAAAATACCTCCATCTTACTATTTCTTGTTGAAATGGCAACATCCAAATCTTGTCAGTCCTAGAAGGTGGATCAAACATAGTCTTTAAATCTCCCCAAAGAACTCTTTCAAATTCTTCTTCAGGTCTGTTATCCCCATATTTGATCATCATCAACTTGTATAGCTCCTTAAGATAATCTCTGCTTAAATCATTCAATAAACCTGGAAAATTCACATACACAACCTCTGTGTAATCTTCCCTGATTATCTTATAAGCTCCTTTCTTACCTGTTTTGATGATCTGCCAATAGACAACTTTGGCAGGCTGAGCTGAACTTTCTGGAATTGAACCCATAGTAAACTCCTCAGAAGAGGGTTCTTCTTCTTCTTGCACATTCTCCTTAGAACCTAATTTTCCTTTCCTAGCTGCTCTTTTTCTCCTAGTCCAGGTTATAATGGGCTTTTTGACTTCTGTCTCTTCCTTTACAACCTTAGATACCTTTTCAGTCACTTTTTCCTCCTCAGACACCTTTTGCCTTTTGAAACTTCTTCTAATAGAATCCTCATAGTCAATAGGCTTGTGCTTGTGATCTCTTTCATATGCTCTGAGGTACAAACATTCAACTTCTTCATAAGACATTCCTCTCATCTTTTCAAAACTAGAATGCATCATATTCTTCAAATATATCTTCATATCAGACATCTTTTGTTGCTTTGTGAGCTTCTTGGTAGTACTCTTCCTTTTTTGTGTACTTTTGATTTTCTCCATCAAACCTCCAAGAGTGTCTGTTTCCATTCTTGCATTCATGAAGTCTGCAAGTTTTGTTGCCCTTTCATCAACTGTTAAACTTGCATCAGCTTTGAGTTCTTCCATCTTTGCCTTAAGTTCATCATCATCTTCAATCAGAGACATGTATGGGTCATCATTAAAATCCTTTTGCAGCTTCTTTGCAAAAAGTTCAACTCTTTTCTTTATCTCTTCAAGTCTGTCCTTTTCAGCTGCTTCTTCTGCTTGAATCCTTGCAATCTCAGCTAAGCTTGCTTCTTCTTCTCTGAGTTGCTTCTTTGATTTCTTAGCATGAGGAGTTTCTTCAAGTATCTGCTTTCCTTCCCTTTGAGTTTCACCAGACTTATCTTCTTTACCAGTACTAACTTGATCAGCAGACTTATCTTCACCAGACTTAACTTTCTCAGACTTATCACCACCAGACTTAACAATATCAGACTTATCACCACCAGACTTAACACCCTCTTTCTCAGCAGACTTAACTGTATCCTCATCAGAATTAACCTCATCAATTACCAACTTCCTTCTTAGCCTTTTCTTCTTCTTCTCTTTAATTTGACTAAGAGTCTTGGCTAAGGTTTCTGCTGCTTCCATTCCTTCAGGACTTATGTCAGTACCACTTGTTGATTTGGCTTGTGCAGGAGTCTGAAAGATATCTTCTTCACCTAAATTCCTCCCCTGTTTGGAAGAATTTTCTTCTTCAGCACCCTCTGTATCACTGAAAGTAACTCCTTTGTCCTTCATAACCTTCTCCATCTTCTTGACCTTTCTGACCAAGGTTACAATAGCTTTACCCATGGTTTGGTTTGCCTTCTCCAATTCAGAAATCCTTGTAACCAGTGTAGGAACCAGCTTTAAGAGATCATCCACAGACATTTGAACTGACTCCTCTTGATTAGTTGGAGTTGGAACCTGGGTTTGTTGAGGTGAAGGTGATGAAGGTGTAGGTGATGGTGGTTGTGGTGTAGGTGATCTGGGAATATCTGCTTGCTCCTCATGATGTCGTTGAGAGTGTTCTGTACCTCCAGATGGTGAGAATGATGAACCTGCAATGTTAGTACCAACAGACACCATAGCAGCTAACAATGGTTTATGTGTCCCTTGAAATCCCTTCTTCATGTTACTAAAAAAATTTATCTTTGAAGGAGACACACAAGTAAGGCAATTTATCATCAGTTTCAACATTTAAAACCATTTGTAGAAAACGAGGGTACATTAAAAACTTATGTTTACTTTTTACATTTGCTACCATGACATCAAAAATTAATTTGGAAATGTTAAAAGTCTTTCCAAGTGAAAGACAGACCAAAGCAGAAGCAATATTGCTTCCAAATTGATCCAATCCTTCACTCTTGGGACTCAGACAATGTAGCAAATAATGAATGAAAAATCTCCACTGAGGAGAAAAATGGCTTTTCCAAAAAGTGAATGTACCATCAGTGGGATATCCTATGTTATTCATACCCTCTAAAATCATATTATTTGATAGCATAACTTCCCCTGAAGCATCATCCAAATGAAGACTACTTCAAATGGATGCTTTAGTGATTGAATAGTTAGTGCCATCAATGGTTGCCCTTAAATTTAGAGTCCCATCAGCAAGAGTTTCGGAAGTAGCAGTCTCCCAAAACTGTTTGACTAGGGAATCATAGATAGTGGGAGAATGAGTGAAGGCATACCTTATGTGATAGCCTTTCAAAAAGTCCACTATCTACTCAAAGCCTACGCCTTTAGTTGGTTTCTTTAAGAAACCCACTTGATTATGTTTGTCACAATATTTTAGTTGCGCCATAGATGATTGGTAAGTACTGATTGACTTTCGAATTAGGGTTTATGCTAGTGGTTAAAAACAGAGTGATCTTGGCCGATAATAAAGATTTTAAAATTAGAAGTAAATAATGGATAAAGATGAAAAAGTAATCAAATATTATCCATATATACTCCTTTTTCCCAAAAAAATATCAACGGTATTATTTAAATAGGAAAATCATTAAATGTACGACCAGACCTAACGGTAAAAAGAATTAATTACGTTTTAACACTACCAGAATTAACTTTGGTCAACCAGACTTAACCAACAATTCACCATATTTAACATAAATACCAGACAAATACGAATAAAATTCACTAGCAAGGCTTCCAATCACCACCAATCCATGGTTTTCCTGGAAAAATTAGTCTAAAACCAAGAAAATATACATATTGCAAGCAAAACTAACACACACTAACTACCAGAATTAACTCTAAAGCTACCAGATTTAACTACTACCAGAATTAAATCTACTTAATACTTGTTCTATGTTACAAACTATACATTTAACCTCCCCTTAAATGTAGCTATGGGTTTACCATTCCTATATTAACCACTAAGAAATTGACCTAGGTCCATCAAAATCTTTGGCCAATAGGTCAGCTACATTAAAGTCTGTGTGTATCTTTTCCACCCTAATTAATTTCTTTTCAAAGCAATCCCTTATAAAGTGATGCCTTATTTCTATGTGTTTAGTCTTAGAGTGATACACTGGGTTCTTAACTATACAGATAGTACTTTCATTATCAATGTGAATTATAGTATTCATGAAATTCAAACCATAATCCAGCATCTGATTCTGAATCCACAAGACTTGTCCACAACAATTTGCAGCAGCTACATATTCAGCTTCAGTGGTTGATGTAGCCACAATGGTCTGTTTCTTGCATTGCCAGGAAATTAATCTTCTACCAAGAAATTGACAACCTCCAGTTGTGGATTTCCTGTCAAGACTTGCTCCAGCATAGTCACTATCTGAATAGGCTTCTAGGTCAAAAGATGACTCTCTAGGATACCAAAGGCCCAAATTGGGTTTGCCCTTTAGATACCTAAAGATCCTCTTCACAGCATGAAGATGTGAAGTGTTGGGAGTAACCTGAAAATGAGAACAAGCACAAACTGCATACATAATATCAGGCCTAGAGGCAGTTAGATACATAAGGGAACCTATCATGGATCTATATAGGTGCACATCCACATCATCAGCATCCTCATCTTTGGTTAATGGCACCTTGTTCTCCATTGGAGTGACTGTTATCTTCACATTTGCAAGATCAAACTTCTTCAGCATCTCAGCAACATACTTGTCTTGAGAAATGAAAAGTCCATCTTCCTTTTGCTTAACTTGCAGTCCAAGAAAGAATGTGAGCTCACCCATTGAACTCATCTGAAATCTTCCTTTCATCAATGCCTCAAATTCTTCACACCAAGACCTTTTTGTGGAACCAAAAATGATATCATCTATATACACTTGCACTAGAATGATATCCTTCTTGTTCCTTTTAATGAATAAGGTCTTGTCAATGACACCCCTCTTGTATCCATGCTCCTCTAGAAATTTGGAGAGTGTAGCATACCAAGCTCTAGGAGCTTGATGTAATCCATACAAAGCCTTGATGACTTTGTAAACCTTCTTGGGATGAGCAGGATCAATAAAACCAGGAGGCTGATGAACATACACTTCTTCTTCTATAGTGCCATACAGAAAAGCACTTTTGACATCCATTTGATAAACTATGAATCCCATGTAGGATGCAAAGGCCAAAAATAACCTGATAGCTTCAATTCTAGCTACAGGTGCAAAAACCTCATCATAGTCTATCCCTTCCCCTTTTCTGTACCCTTGGGCCACCAACCTTGCCTTATTTTTGACCACTACTCCTCTTTCATCCTTCTTGTTCCTGAAGACCCACTTTGTGCCAATTACTTTTGCTCCACTTGGTAGATCTACAAGACCCCATACCTTTTGCAACTTAAACTGCAAGAGCTCTTCTTGCATTGCTTCCACCCAACTCTCATCTTCTAAAGCTTCAGAAACCTTGGTAGGTTCCTTTTGAGAAAGGAAGCATGCAAACAGACAATGTTGTTGATCTTTGTGATTATTCCTTTACTGCTTCTTGACAAAACTTAAAAGTGCATGAGCTTCTGGTTGTTTCTGCACTTTGCTTCTAGTTTGAACAGCTGACTTAGGATCACCAAGTATTTGACTCTTTTACCAAGTATTTGACTCTTTGGATGAATGTTGTGAATCCTAAGTGTAGGAGTTGGACTTACATCCACTTCTGTGGGTAAATTGTTAAAATCAGTAATCACTCCTTCATCATCATAAGAAGCATCATCAAAGATCCCTTCACTTGGCTTATCAAAGATTTCAAGCTCTGGCATGTCAGAATCATCAAAAACATCAACTTGAGTGGGATTAGACTCAGCAGAATTAACTGAAGCACTACCAGAATTAACTGAGTTAGTACTGGTAGTCTTCTTTCCAAGATGTTTGTCAGCCAATGCATTCAATTCATCTTTGAAAGATGGAATATCTTCTGAAACGTTTGTAGGAGAAGCCTCTTTCCCTTGTACTTGAGTTTTGGTAACAGATTCCGCCCCGAACCAACACTTATATTTAAACAAATGCAGACTCGGAACAGGATGCTCGTGTGTAGTGTGTGAAACCAGGCAAGTGATCACCTGGGTCGTTTCCCAACGAGGTGCGAAATTGAAAACTGTGCAAAGCTAGGATTAAAGTGATTGATGATTCTGATATTTTTGGATTTTGCTTTATTTAACAATTCTAAATAACAATTTAAAGACAAATATGCACAATAAAATTAAACGCGAATAAACTAAATTTAAAACGCGTAACGAAAAAGCTAAAATGGGACAAAAACTGAAATTTTAGAAAATTAAAACCTAAAAATGTAAAATAACTTAAAACTTATTTAAAAACTTAAATTATATTTTTCTACAATTTTTATTTAATTATTATTAATTATTTATTATTTAATTACTAATTAAACTATTTAAATTTATATAAAAAATACTAAATGAACTAAGAAAAATATGAAACTTTTTCTAAAAATATTACTAAGTAAATAAAAGCTAAGAAAATTATAAAAATGAAAATTACTTAATTAAAATTTAAAAAGATAAATTCTATTAAATAGAAGCTATCACTTTATTTCTATTTTTGATTTTTCTTATGACCTAAAAATATTTTTATATTTTTCCTAGATTAAAAATGACAAAAGAAAATTATGAAAATTGGAATTATATTTTTCTGATTAATATTCTATTTATTATGATTTAAATACTATTAAAAACTAATTAAAATGATTAAAAATACTAAAACTATTCAGAAATTTATGAAAATTTCTGAATAAATCTAAAATAATATTAGAAAGCTAAGAAAAATAAAAGAAGAAGTTCAATAAGCCCAATAATATGATTTGGGCTAATAAGCAATAAGCTAATAAGCCAAAAATAAGCAAATAAGCACTAAACTTAACCAAATGATCAGGACAGGCTTAATATACTTAAATAAGCTTAAAACAACTGAAAACTACAAATAAGCACAAGATTTGAGCAAACTAAGCACTTGACTGCTATGGATTTTAAAAACAGAAACTCAGAAAAGTGGCAAGATTGAAGGGCAATTTAAGCTATCCAATAAGCTACTGAGATGCCATATTTTGGGGGCAAAAGTTAGTTTGACTTATGAGCTATCTAAAAACACCAAAAGCCCCATCATGATCATCCCAATTGAGGTCTAATTGAGCCTCAGATCAGCAACTCAGAAACCTGAGTCTGCTGATGTGTCTGTTTTGTGCAGAAATGCACAGAAGTGCACAAGGGTTTTGGTATTTTGTGAATGCACTAAGTAGACCAAATGGGACTCAAAACTACCAAGGAAGTGACCAAAACAAGCTTAGAGCTTGTATGAGCTTATTTGATCTCTTGGCAGTCCAAAATCAACACAGATGGTTCAAAATGACTAAATCAAACTAAGTGGCTGATCAGGGGTTCACAAGAGCTTCTAGGGACTTGAAAAAGCTTGAACAAAGATTGGCTTATGACCAATCTACAGTAAATAGCCTATTGACTGTCTAAACTAAGCACAGCCAAACACCCCTTCATGGTGTGTCTGTGGTGGTTTTTAGAAGGAAAACAATATTTTTAAACTAAAAGCCTGATTATTATTGATTACCTAGCTTATATAAACCCTAATGAACAACTTTTATCAGAAAATTAAGCAAACTAACAAGCTTATTCTAATTTGGCTAATTTTGGTCTATTCTATGATTTTTAGCAAAATGGAAAACAACTTAGGTAACTACTGATTTTAATGATCAACTATGATCACAAACTAATAATAAGCACAAAACAACAACAATAAGCTACTTATAAGCAGATCCACAGTACTATGCAAATTATGGAAAAATCTAAGAAAAGCTCACAACTGATTTTGCTATGGAAATGAGAACAAGGAACCAAGGACCAATCTAGCTTGTTAGATACAAGCTAGATAACCCAGAGAAGCTTCTTGAACTAGCTTATCCACCCAGAATTAGCTTATTGCTCATTAGTTTGACTTTTCTTGACTTTCTTCAATTCTTGAATTTGGAACATGTTTACACTAAAATAGACTTACAATAAGCTATAAGAAGCTTATATAAGCTATTAAAAACAGCTGAGAAGCTGTTCTATATACTACTTAACAATGATCTTATTCTCAGTGTCAATGAAAATCAGAACATTGGCAATAATTATCAACTACTGATAATAATCAAAGAAACAACAAAGAATACACTAAAATTATCTTGTATTGATTGATTGAACTTGAAAATTACAATTTACACTACTAGAAAGTAAAGTACGAATTATGCTAATTATTCTCCTCTCCTATTTTAGCTACATTACTATCTATATATACATAAATTAAGTGGGATAATCCTTGGTCGACATCCTGATCAAATCCCCATCATCCAATTGCTCCAATTTAATCTCCACAGTCCACTTGGCATTTTGGCGGGAAAAGTGGATTTTGGTGATAATCACTGATTTAGCTAGTGGGAGAGTGGGAGGGATGCATTAATTGGTTTTGGCATGTTAGGTGGAGTGTTGAGGAGGGGGGATGAGGTGGATGGTGGTTTTGGGTGAGCTGGGGGGTGACTGGATGGTTTGGCGGGATGGGTGGTTTAGGGAAGACGGGTTTGACTTGTTTGACTGAGTGTTTAACTCAGACAAACAAGTTGGGCTTGTTTTGATTGGGCTTGGGTAAAAGGGTTAGTAACTGGGTTGGGTAAATGGGATAGGTATTGGGTTGGATTTAGTGTTTAGGTGTTGGGTTTAGTGGTTGGATCCGGTTTTAGTTTAAATAAATCACAAGGACTAATCTTGTAATTCTTCCATTCTTGAGGGGCTGAGTTTGCCAACTTCCAAACTATCTTCAAAGGATTAATCCTGCCATAAAATAATTACACAAGGACCAAAGTAGTATTTTTTTATCATTTTAAAACTTTAGGGACCTAAAATGTAAATTTGGATTTTTAGAGGGACTTGTTTTGTAATTTCCCAAAAGTTATCAAAAGTGTTCCAATTTGTAAGTTCATGCATAGTACAAGGGTATTTTGTGAAATTTCAAGTTTTATAATACCCAGGGACCATTTTTGCCAATTTTGATAAGTTCAGGGACTAAACTTGTAATTTTGTGAAACTTAGCACCAAAGGACTATATATGTTTATTTGTGATTCAAAAAGGACCTTTGGTGACTTTTCCTGTTTTTAGAATAACCAGGGACTAGTTTTGACAATTTATGAAAGTTGAGGGACTGAAACTGCCAATTATGCAAACTTTGTTCGTCTTTCAACTGTTTTTAAACATTTTGCATCTGAAACATATAAAACACCATTTTGGGATAATTTCAGTATTATGATGCATTTCTGAGTGTTTTTGGATGTTTTGGCAGTTCAGATTAGGTAAAAATGATGAGTATTTAGACACTCATCAATCCCCCACACTAAACTATTGCTAGTCCCTAGCAATATTTTATGAAGATTTAATGGATTTGAAAGACTCTTTACCAAAAGCCATTACTTCTGGAGTAGCCAATTGTTTCAGTTCAAGTAAGAACTTTGATACAATGATAACCAAGTGATTTTGAGCAAACCACAAGCTGTCAACGGTTTTGATTTGTCTTTACCAAAAGCCGTTTGCTTCTGGACTAGCCAACTCTTAGATAAATTATCACTATTATCTTTGGTGAGCCGATTACCAATCATGGAATTTCACTGCCTTTACCACAAGCCATAACCTTGTGGGCTAGCCAACTCTTCACTTATGAAGATATGGTGAGTCGAATACCATACAATTTTGGGCAAATTGCAAGCCATCAACGGATTTGAGACATCTTTACCAAGAGCCGTTTGCTCCTGGATTAGCCAATCCTTATGTGGGTTAGACATGGCGGACTGATAACCATTTTTTGAGTTCTAAGTGAGAAAATTTTTTTTAAAATTTTGGCTAAAATGGGGGTACTTGATGATACATTTGGTTAAATTCGTAAGAATTCCCCCCCACACTTAGAACTGAATATTGCCCTCAATATTCAAAGAACTGGTTGTTAAACCAACACTTAGAACGTGAAAGGGAAATACTAATAGCCTTTTATTTCATATAGTTATTTATTTTATTTTTATTTAATTTGCATTTAAGCCGTAAAGGCATGCAAATTCCTTTCTCTCTTTTTTTTTTTTTTTTTTTTTTTTTTTTTTTTTTTTTTTTTTTTTTAATATACATATTTACAACATGTGGGGAATCTCCCCCACACTAAGGTGAGACATGGGTGAAAACCCATATTTTGCTACTGTTTTTGATAACCGAGTCGCTAGCTTGACTCGACCCCGAATTGAGCTGATTCCTCCCAAACAGTCAGGTTTATCACGCAAGCTAACCGCTTGTGAACGGTTAACTGTAATAAAGGGTTCCTGAAAAGCCCGGGAGAAAAACAATTTAAAAGTTTATGGGGAAGTAAGAGACCAGGAAATCCGGCATTTAAACCAATGTTAGATGGACAATGCCGGGGTCAAAAGTAATATCCTCACTCCCGAATGAGTGAAAGATAGGGGAAATCACCGGGTAGGTGAAGGGAAGAAGAGAGATCTGAACAGCAATTAAGATAAGAACTTCCTCCTCAAGAATTGCAAGTGGAGGAGGCAAGTTTCTTAAATTTGATCTCTGGAAATTTATCAGTTTTTTCAACTGACTTGATTTTCTCTTTATGAAGTTGTTTTGGTGGAAGAGGGGAAGATGAATCTTCGTTTAACAAATTTTCAAGAAAAAGAATGTCCCCCTCTGGATCAAGATAGTTTTCATCAACCTCATACGGAGGTGAACTATCTAGAGCAAGAAAAGCATCGACTTCATCCCAAAAGGGATCACTTCCCTCAACCGAAGTGAGAGAAGGGGAAAAGTCGGCTATGATATGTTGAGAAGATGTGGTGGGATTCCCACTCACAGAATTATGAAAATAATCAACACTCTCTTGAGAGTACTCCTTTGAAGAAATGTCAATGACATCGATTCGGTTAACCGAAGCAGAATTAAAATTTGAGGAGTAACTCGATGTTTGATCATGGTTAAAAGTAACAGCTTCATTATCCACACGCAAAGTAATCGCATGCTTAAATACATCAATCAGAGCATGGCCCGTTTTTAGGAATCCTCTTCCAAGAATTAGAGGAACCTTTTGATCAGCATCGAAATCAACAACCACAAAGTCAGCTGGAAAATGGAACTTTCCTATCTTCACAAATACATCTTCGGCAATGCCGCAGGGATGAGTTATGGTTCGATCTGCAAGCTCAAGAGTCATGCAGGTAGGAGTAAGAGCCGGAAGAGAGAGTTTCTTCCATACTGAATGAGGCATCAGGTTGATGCTTGCACCTAGATCTGCTAAGGCATAACATTCAACCATTCCCGGAAAGACACAAGGTAGTAGAAACTTTCCAGGATCTCCAAGCTTCTCCGGAAGCTTTTTCAAGATAACCGCTGAGCAGTTCTCATTTACTGGAGTTTTAGTCATTTCAATCAGTTTTTCCTTGTTGCTTAACAAGTGTTTGATTGCTGCTGCAAATTTGGGCATCAGAATAGTAGCATCCGCAAAGCTTATGTCAAAATGTAATTCTTTAAAGATTTGATAGAATTTATCATTTTGTTGACTAGCCTTCTCACGGAGCTTTTGCTCATTTAAGCGCGATGGGTAAGGAATGTGAGGTTTGGATTTAGGAGCAATGACTTCAGGAGTCTCAAAGACAACTCCTGGTTTGGATTTTTTCGGGACTACCGGAGGATAGACATGTGCTGTACTTTGTGGGCTTGGAATTGGCACTTTGTCCGTTGTATCCTCCGTCTCTTTTTCCATTTCAAATAACGGAGGAGGAATAGGGCCAGCTGGCCCTTTATAAGAAGCACCACTCCGAGTGGTGATAGCTTTGACGAAAGTGGTATCTCCGTCATCATCACTGTCATCAAGTATACTGACAGGAACAGCATTGAGCATTTCGGAATAATATCTGGCTGATCTTTGCTCACTAAGTTTGGTTGACAAACTTTTAACCGTAAATCGTGAAAGATTAGGATCGATTCTAGACGGCTGAGGAGCAATTGTGGGTGTAGATTTTTGGATGACCGAAGGTTGGATGACCGAAGGTTGGACGTATTTAGTACTTCCATTGTTAGTGGGAAGTACCGGATCCTTTATCACCTTGAATTCGACATGAGATTTACCACTACGTGTACTGACAGCTTTGAGTTCACCCCTAGGGTTGATAACAGTGTTACTTGGGAGACCTCCCGAGGTAGAAGGCATATCAGTTAAAGACTTTTTGATCTGGTTTAATTGAGCAACCAATAACTGGTTTGTCTCACGTTGTGTCTTATTTGTTTCCTCTTGAGTTTTCATGAATTGCATAAGCAACTCATCTGAGGACGTCTGATTTCGGTTTGAACCTTGGTTTTGATTAAAATTTGGACCACGGTTTTGGTTAAAATTACCCTGATTCTGACCTCGGTTTTGATTGAAATTTTGGGAATTGTGAAAATTTTGTCCCTGATTTTGAACAAAGCGGTTTTGATTATTCTGATTGGGCACGGGTGGAAAACCAGGTGGGACCATAGCATTCTGTGCTCGGTACTGAGTCTCAGCATGCGGACGGTATTGATTTTGGTTTACTGCAGCTACGGGAGCTGGGTAAAGAGAAGCATCGGTTACTTGACAATCAAAATACGCATGTGGGCCACCACAAGTTTCACACACTTTGTTTATTGCTTTGATTTGTTCCGGTTTATGAACTTCACTTTTTAATTCTTTCATTTCTTTCATCATGCAACGCATTGAATCTGTAAGGAAGGCTAACTCTGAGGAGTTACCGGATGAAGAAGAAGCAGTAGGAGTGACAGGAACATTCACTTTGTTTCTTGAAATAGGAACTTTTGATTTATTTTCACAAATTTCAACCACCTCTCTGGGTTTACGATTCAAGATATTGCCACCGGAGGCTGCATTGAGTGCATCTTGATCGTTTTGGGTCAACCCATTATAAAACGTATTTATTTGTTGTAACACATTGAAATCATGATGTGGGCATTTTCTTAGGAGATCTTTAAATCTGTCCCATGCCTCTCCGAAATTTTCATCAAAACCTTGACGAAAACCAGCAATTTCATTTTTTAGGTTAGTCGTCTTTGATGGAGGGAAGAAATAATTTACAAATTTCTTAACGAGATCTTCCCAGGTTTCAATGGATCGAGGGGGTTCTTTATCCAGCCAAATTCGGGCTGCCCCCTCAAGTGAGAATGGAAATAGCATCAATTTGATCACTGTTTGTGGCACATTCTTGTAATTGATTGTAGAAGTCAGTTTGTTAAACCAACGAATGTGTGCATAAGGATCCTCTCGTTCAAACCCGTGGAATTGGTTTGTGGACACGAGCTGAATCAGATGTGTTTTCAGTTCAAAATGATCAGAATCGATGGCTGGTAAAACAATGGCATCTCCATAACCCTCGGTGGGTGCCTGGAGCATTTCAGCCATGGTGCGTTCGTCTGCCATATTTTCAGTGGGAACAGTACGAATCTCGGGTTCGACTATTTGGGCAGCACCTCTACGATTACGTCTTCTCGGAATTTCTACGAGTTCACGTAAAGGGCTTGATGATGTGGAAGAACGAGTGCGCATGCACTAAGTAAAATATTCCAATTAAAACAAGACAGAAGCAAAACACAAGTGAACTTAAACCAATAATCAACAAGCGTACGGTAGCTCTCTAAAAGATAAACGCACAGAGTGGCGGAGAAGCAAAGGTGGGCAATTACGCTCCTTAAAAACCCGCTTCTTTCAGTCTGACAATTTAATGTCAGACTATCCTAAAACCTCCGTTAGAGTTTGTTTATCAATTAAATGTGAGCCGATATTCGCAAGTGATACAAAGGCAAGTTTTAAATCTTTGGTTTGGGAACTTATTATGGTCGTACCCCCAGTTAGGTAGTACTCTGTCTTGGTTTTCGATGGTAATTTTTTTTATTGTTTATTTATTATTAACAAAGAAAACGGAAATTATTTTTTTGGTGTTTTTTATTTTTTTATGATAATTATAATAATATATATATATAGAAAAGAAAAGAAAAATATTTTTGTATTTTATATTGTTTTTGGGAAAAATAGGAACTTCTGATAGAAGGGTCTCAGATCACTAATCGCTAAAACTCACACAACTGTCGCAGCACACCTCCCCGGCAGCGGCGCCAAAATTTGATCCGCCCCGAACCAACACTTATATTTAAACAAATGCAGACTCGGAACAGGATGCTCGTGTGTAGTGTGTGAAACCAGGCAAGTGATCACCTGGGTCGTTTCCCAACGAGGTGCGAAATTGAAAACTGTGCAAAGCTAGGATTAAAGTGATTGATGATTCTGATATTTTTGGATTTTTCTTTATTTAACAATTCTAAATAACAATTTAAAGACAAATATGCACAATAAAATTAAACGCGAATAAACTAAATTTAAAACGCGTAACGAAAAAGCTAAAATGGGACAAAAACTGAAATTTTAGAAAATTAAAACCTAAAAATGTAAAATAACTTAAAACTTATTTAAAAACTTAAATTATATTTTTCTACAATTTTTATTTAATTATTATTAATTATTTATTATTTAATTACTAATTAAACTATTTAAATTTATATAAAAAATACTAAATGAACTAAGAAAAATATGAAACTTTTTCTAAAAATATTACTAAGTAAATAAAAGCTAAGAAAATTATAAAAATGAAAATTACTTAATTAAAATTTAAAAAGATAAATTCTATTAAATAGAAGCTATCACTTTATTTCTATTTTTGATTTTTCTTATGACCTAAAAATATTTTTATATTTTTCCTAGATTAAAAATGACAAAAGAAAATTATGAAAATTGGAATTATATTTTTCTGATTAATATTCTATTTATTATGATTTAAATACTATTAAAAACTAATTAAAATGATTAAAAATACTAAAACTATTCAGAAATTTATGAAAATTTCTGAATAAATCTAAAATAATATTAGAAAGCTAAGAAAAATAAAAGAAGAAGTTCAATAAGCCCAATAATATGATTTGGGCTAATAAGCAATAAGCTAATAAGCCAAAAATAAGCAAATAAGCACTAAACTTAACCAAATGATCAGGACAGGCTAAATAGACTTAAATAAGCTTAAAACAACTGAAAATTACAAATAAGCACAAGATTTGAGCAAACTAAGCACTTGACTGCTATGGATTTTAAAAACAGAAACTCAGAAAAGTGGCAAGATTGAAGGGCAATTTAAGCTATCCAATAAGCTACTGAGATGCCATATTTTGGGGGCAAAAGTTAGTTTGACTTATGAGCTATCTAAAAACACCAAAAGCCCCATCATGATCATCCCAATTGAGGTCTAATTGAGCCACAGATCAGCAACTCAGAAACCTGAGTCTACTGATGTGTCTGTTTTGTGCAGAAATGCACAGAAGTGCACAAGGGTTTTGGTATTTTGTGAATGCACTAAGTAGACCAAATGGGACTCAAAACTACCAAGGAAGTGACCAAAACAAGCTTAGAGCTTGTATGAGCTTATTTGATCTCTTGGTAGTCCAAAATCAACACAGATGGTTCAAAATGACTAAATCAAACTAAGTGGCTGATCAGGGGTTCACAAGAGCTTCTAGGGACTTGAAAAAGCTTGAACAAAGATTGGCTTATGACCAATCTACAGTAAATAGCCTATTGACTGTCTAAACTAAGCACAGCCAAACACCCCTTCATGGTGTGTCTGTGGTGGTTTTTAAAAGGAAAACAATATTTTTAAACTAAAAGCCTGATTATTATTGATTACCTAGCTTATATAAACCCTAATGAACAACTTTTATCAGAAAATTAAGCAAACTAACAAGCTTATTCTAATTTGGCTAATTTTGGTCTATTCTATGATTTTTAGCAAAATGGAAAACAACTTAGGTAACTACTGATTTTAATGATCAACTATGATCACAAACTAATAATAAGCACAAAACAACAACAATAAGCTACTTATAAGCAGATCCACAGTACTATGCAAATTATGGAAAAATCCAAGAAAAGCTCACAACTGATTTTGCTATGGAAATGAGAACAAGGAACCAAGGACCAATCTAGCTTGTTAGATACAAGCTAGATAACCCAGAGAAGCTTCTTGAACTAGCTTATCCACCCAGAATTAGCTTATTGCTCATTAGTTTGACTTTTCTTGGCTTTCTTCAATTCTTGAATTTGGAACATGTTTACACTAAAATAGACTTACAATAAGCTATAAGAAGCTTATATAAGCTATTAAAAACAGCTGAGAAGCTGTTCTATATACTACTTAACAATGATCTTATTCTCAGTGTCAATGAAAATCAGAACATTGGCAATAATTATCAACTACTGATAATAATCAAAGAAACAACAAAGAATACACTAAAATTATCTTGTATTGATTGATTGAACTTGAAAATTACAATTTACACTACTAGAAAGTAAAGTACGAATTATGCTAATTATTCTCCTCTCCTATTTTAGCTACATTACTATCTATATATACATAAATTAAGTGGGATAATCCTTGGTCGACATCCTGATCAAATCCCCATCATCCAATTGCTCCAATTTAATCTCCACAGTCCACTTGGCATTTTGGCGGGAAAAGTGGATTTTGGTGATAATCACTGATTTAGCTAGTGGGAGAGTGGGAGGGATGCATTAATTGGTTTTGGCATGTTAGGTGGAGTGTTGAGGAGGAGGGATGAGGTGGATGGTGGTTTTGGGTGAGCTGGGGGGTGACTGGATGGTTTGGCGGGATGGGTGGTTTAGGGAAGACGGGTTTGACTTGTTTGACTGAGTGTTTAACTCAGACAAACAAGTTGGGCTTGTTTTGATTGGGCTTGGGTAAAAGGGTTAGTAACTGGGTTGGGTAAATGGGATAGGTATTGGGTTGGATTTAGTGTTTAGGTGTTGGGTTTAGTGGTTGGATCCGGTTTTAGTTTAAATAAATCACAAGGACTAATCTTGTAATTCTTCCATTCTTGAGGGGCTGAGTTTGCCAACTTCCAAACTATCTTCAAAGGATTAATCCTGCCATAAAATAATTACACAAGGACCAAAGTAGTATTTTTTTATCATTTTAAAACTTTAGGGACCTAAAATGTAAATTTGGATTTTTAGAGGGACTTGTTTTGTAATTTCCCAAAAGTTATCAAAAGTGTTCCAATTTGTAAGTTCATGCATAGTACAAGGGTATTTTGTGAAATTTCAAGTTTTATAATACCCAGGGACCATTTTTGCCAATTTTGATAAGTTCAGGGACTAAACTTGTAATTTTGTGAAACTTAGCACCAAAGGACTATATATGTTTATTTGTGATTCAAAAAGGACCTTTGGTGACTTTTCCTGTTTTTAGAATAACCAGGGACTAGTTTTGACAATTTATGAAAGTTGAGGGACTGAAACTGCCAATTATGCAAACTTTGTTCGTCTTTCAACTGTTTTTAAACATTTTGCATCTGAAACATATAAAACACCATTTTGGGATAATTTCAGTATTATGATGCATTTCTGAGTGTTTTTGGATGTTTTGGCAGTTCAGATTAGGTAAAAATGATGAGTATTTAGACACTCATCAGTAACAGATTCCTTCTTCTTTGAAATTATAGAAGATTTCTTTGTCCCACCTTGAGTTGCATCAGACTTGACCAATGGTGTGGGAACAACAATGAGTTTCTCAGTTTCCTCTTCTTGCTCAGAAGCACTTGCTTCAGAATCAACATGAGTACCTGCATTGTTAGTTACTTCTTGGGAACCTGCATTAGGGTTAGCTTGATTCTCCATAGAAACAGGAATATAATTCATAGAATCAGTCAGATAATCAATATCAAACATCCATCTATAACCTATTCCTTTCACATTAGGTTTCTCCTCAAGAAAGTCAACATGTAGAGTCTCTTCTACCCTTTTTGTCACTAAGTTGTATACCCTAAAGGCTTTACTACTCAGTGAATATCCTACTAAGAACCCTTCATCAGATTTTCCTTTAAACTTTCCAAGCATACTAAGAGTATCTAGAATGGTAACATGGCACCCAAATGGTCTTATGTAACTAATAACTGGTTTATGGCCAAATAAAAGCTCATAAGGAGTTTTGTTCTAAGGTTTAGTCACTCTTACCCTATTAAATATGTAGCAAGCAGTATTAACTGCTTCAGCCCAAAAAGTGGTTGGTAAAAGTGAGTCTGCTAGCATAGTCCTAGCTGCCTCAATAAGGGTCATGTTCATTCTTTCAGCAACTCCATTTTGTTGTGGAGTTCTAGCACTACTATACTCTTATTTTATTCCCTTGTTCCCACAAAATTCAAGTATACTTCTATTCTTAAACTCTGTGCCATTGTCTGATCTAATAATCTTAACCCTATGATTAAGCTGGTTTTCTATCTGCCTAATGAAAGTTTGAAGCAAGCTAGTGGTTTCATCCTTTTTAGACATAAAGAATACCCAACAAAACCTAGTGCAATCATCAGTAATGACAAGGCAATAGCTAGCATGATTTATGCTCTGCACAGAAGTAGGGCCAAAAAGATCCATATGCAAGGTGTGTAAAGGCTGAGTGATTGGCCTTTCTAATTTAGCCTTACATGAAGCCCTATGATGTTTACCCTTATGACATGCAACACATGAATGGTCATTTTTAAAAACCTTTGAAGGTAACCCTCTAACAAGATTATTCTTCACAAGTTTGTTTAGATTCTTAAAGTTTATATGACCAAGCCTTCTATGCCACAATTTAGATTCATCAATAGTGGCTTTTGCAATCAAACAGGCAAAACCTTTTGCAGGATCAGGTGTCTTCATATCAAAGCTGTACATATTGTGTTGTCTAGGGACTTTTAGAAGTATCTGATTTTCATCAGGCATCTTAAAGTCAGAAGTCAACACAAAATATTCAGTTTAAGTAAAAAGCACCTTATGCTGCTTATCACAAATTTGTGATATTGAGAAAAGATTAAATTGCCCAAGTTCTTTCACAAAAGACACATTATCAAATTCTAAATTGCCCACTACTATTCTACCTTTACCAGTAATGTAGCCTTTGCTACCTCCAAAAGTAACAGAACCTCCTTTGAATTCTTCAAAATCCTTTAGGTGATCCTTGTTACCAAACATGTGCCCAGAGCACCCACTATCAAATATGCCTCTATCTCCCATGTTCTTGAGTGGATGATCCTGCACATAAAGAAGAGAAATTAGTTTCTCTTAAGGACCCAGGCCTGAGCAGGCTTGGGTCTGCCTTGTGGATCAGCATATTTGTAAGTCTTATATGAACATGATCCAGTGTTGCTTTAGGATTTATAGGTAAGTTCATTCTGAAATGGATCCCAAGACCAACATGCTGAGGCCTTAACAGCAGACCCCCCATTTCCCTTTACAGCATTAGAATTTGACATTTGTGCTGTATTATTAACAATAGGTCTCCTCATAGGTGAATGTGATTTAGCAAAATTGTTTCTTTGATTAAATTTGTTCACCTGTGGTCTATGTGTAACTGGTTGGTTGGGTCTAAATGCATCAACATACCCAGAATTAACTTTGGGCTTAACAGAATTAACATTTTGCCCAACAGAATTAACATTGTGCCTACCAGAATTAACATTTGGCCTACCAGAATTAACATATGACCTACCAGAATTAATATGTACTGGTCTAGGAACAAATTGATTTGCATGGTTAACTCTGGTTACATTATTCCACACTGGTTTGGCCATCACATTGCCAGTATTAACACTTCTTTGTTTCTTAATCTCAGCCTCTCTAGCCATTCTCTTTTCATGAAAGTCACAATCTTTAATTAAATGACTAAGGCTACCACACACAAAACATCTTTTAGGGGCAAAAGAGTGACTTTTCCCTAATTCTCTTTTCTTTCTATCAACCTTGGGTGACTCTTGACTTTTAACATGTTGCCTAGGAGTTTTTATGTGTGAGACACAACTAGGTTCAACTGTTATAGGCTTTGGTGCAGACACAACTGGTTCATTATTCTTAACAGGTTTAGGCTTAGACACCTCTTTTGGTTCACTTTCTGGTTCTGATTCAGAATGCTCAGAGATATTTCCAATGGATCCTCCACTGTCATTAGATTGACAGGTAGAATACTCACTTGATTTATCATCTGAGTTACTTGTTTCAGGCTTTTGAGGTCCCTTCTTACCATAAACAAACAAAGAATCATCAAGATCATTTGATGGTTTAGGAGTGTAATCTCCATTTAATGGAGGTGGAACTCCTTTGAAGTTATCAGTTTTTGTGAACCTATTGTATACGGGTTTACCAACAAAGTCATCATCTCTACTAATGAACACAGTTCTTTCCATTTCTTCTTCATAACTTAAAATCTCACTATCTGATTTTATCTCATATCCTAGACCAATTTCACAAGTTGAGCTCATACCAGAATCTATTAATTTATTCAGGTTTTTAGAAGAACTTTTCCATGAGTTTATTCTTTTCTGCAATTCATCTCTATCTTTTACAGCTTTCATTCCAATTCTCCTATATCTTTTAAGCTTTTCATCTTTTTCATAGATTTCATTTGCTTGAAATGTAAGCTTTTCATTTAAGGCTGATTGCTGTTTTTGATAAGTGACAATTTGTGCTTCTAAAGTTTTAACAACAATAGTATAAGCAAGTATTTTAGCTTCCTGATCACCTATCTGTTGCAATTGTTCATCACACAATGTTTTAAGACTATTATATGACTTAATTCAAGTTTTGGAACACAAGGATACCTCAGTACTAGAGCCAATAGCCATGAATGCATGATTTGGTTCTTCTTCTTCCTCTGTATGTTCTCCCCAGTTAACAGCACCAGCTTCCAAAGTCAACATGCCCATTTGATTCTTCTCCTGCTTGTCTTCTTCTTGAAAGTCTGAATCCTTCTTCTTCTTCTTATCAGTAGTCACCTTTGATGTGCACTCCCTAGCAAAGTGACCAGTTTTGTGACACCTATAGCATTCAACATTCTTCTTACTAAATCCAACTGCTGTCTTTCCATCAAATCTTATATTCCTTCCAGTTTGCTTGTAGAACTTCTTCACTTTGAGAGAAATCATTGCTATCTGCCATTTTATGTCCATCTCTTCAATGTCTACATCATTTATCTGTTCAAGATGTTCACTCATGAGGTCCTTCTCTTCTGAACTTTTAGAAAAGAGTGAGTAGACGACTTCATCAGCAAAACCAGCAGGAACTTCTCTTTCTCTCGTATCGCTTGAAGAAGTTTCATAGACACCAGAATTAACCTTGCTAGTACTGCTCTTGCTTTGGGAGACAAAAGCAATATTAGCAGCACTTGAAGATGCCTTTGAAACACTTTTGATGTCATGTTCAAAGACCCTAAGGTTGTTGTACAAATCATCAACTGACAAAGTGTCAACATCATCTTTCATTCTCATGTTCATTGCCACATTTGACCATTCTTTTGGCAAAGATCTGAGAAACTTATGATTTGCATCTTTATTTGATACAGCAGCAACTTGAGCTTCCAACTGTGAGAGGAGATGTTGGCATCTGTCATGCCCTTTCTCCAATCCTTCAGAACTGGTTACGGTGAATGTTTCAAACTGTTGTTTGAGAACAGCTTTCTGCATCTTCTTCGAATTAGCATTCCCTCCAAACCTTGTTCTGATTGCTTCCCAAATCTCCTTAGCATCATCCATTCCATGAAATCTTTTTAAGTGCTCTTTAGGAAGTGCCATCAGCAAGAGGGTTTTTGCCTTCCTCTCCTTCTCCACAACATGAATTTCTACAGCAGAGACCGGTGGAAGCACTCTAACAACCCCATCCTTACCAAACGAGATCCTCTTCTTTGAGTTTCCATTCTAAATCACCTTCCATACATCATTATCAATGTACTCAAGGTAATGCTCCATCTCCATAGCCCAGATATCATACTCATCCTTTTTTAGAATTGGGAGTTTGATGTTTGAGATAGTGGTTGTTGCAGGGATGTTTTGTTGTTGTTGTTGTTGTTTAGGTGTATTGGTTTCTGATGCATCATCTTCGTGATTTGAAACATTATCATCACTGAAATGGTTTGAGTAATCATCATTGGCATGTTGAGACATTATGCAGGATTTTGGAGTGTATGAGTGTTTGTGGTTCGTGTTTCTTCGTATTCAGAGTCCCTCTATAGGCTCTGATACCACTTGTAGGTCCACACGAGTTATGGATCTAAGTAGCCTTGTATAACACAATAGACAAATTGGATAAATCCAAATCAATCTATATAAGAAACTCTTAACTGTGTATTGATTGTTAATGCGGAATCTTAACAAGCAATGAGTATGAAGAACACAATTAAGATAACTAACTTCGTACTACTATTAAACTTTCACTAATATCACAATTGTTACACAGCATACTATGCCATAGGGTTCCTTTTATACTCTAAGGAAAACCCTAGTTACAAAACGTGTGAAAGGATAAACATATCTCCTAATAATATAACTAATACGACTATATCATTTCCTAATATATAGCTAACTAATTCTGCTTTATAACATAAACAGACTTAACTATTTCTAGTCACCAGACTTAACTATGTTCTGCTAGACTTAACCTTGTACTGGCAGACTTAACTAACTAACAGACTTAACGAATACATTAGCAGACTTAAGTCTGTTCTTCAATAATTCCCAACAGATTGCACTTCTTTTAATAAGCACTCATTAAGCGACCACTTCTTAAGAATAATTAGGGCTTACAGTGTTTCTCCAAGCACATTTGAGACCCATGTTTCACTTTTTAAAAGGTATCTAACAATACAAATAATTATAATTCCAATAGCATGATTAATAAAATAATTTTATATTCAGATTATGTGCACATTTGGCTCAAGTTTGAGTTTGTCAGTCGCTTGTTAAAATATACATTTTTTGTTTTAGTGTTTATTCTACATTTGTATCTTTAAATTAGCTTATTTAGGGTGTGTTTGGCAAAAATTGTTGGTGCTGGTGCTGGTGCTGAAAAAGATTAAAAAAGTATTTTTTTTTTGTAGTAGTGTTTGGCAAACTGGCTGTAATTATAGATTAAACGTCTAAAATGACGTAATTGGACATACAAATAACAAACTCAATGTGAATAAGAATAGTAAATAAAATTATTGATATAAATCATAAATATGTAGCATTGCATTAAAATCCATGTAAAAATACAAACAATGTTAAAATGATGTTAAATTATCATCCACGATGTGCATTCCATATTAAAGTAGCAAAATCGCAAGTTGCCATTACATTGAAAGTAGGTACCCCTTTTCTACCTATATAAGGTACTTGTTGATTCTCGTCATGTTTACAAGTGGAAGATTAATATTGATAAGAGTTCGATACATATATATTACTATTAGCGGATTCAGTTTGTGATCTCCGAGAAGCATTTCCTAATGACAGTGCTCAAGATGATAAAGAAGAAATCAAGAGGATAAAGAAAATACGTGACTAGCTTGATGGCCATATGTTTTGTGGCTGTGCAAGTAGGGTTTTATTATGATTTATAATGAACGTGGGTTTTTTGAAGGTTAAAATGGTAATTATATAAAAAATAATCTCTAGTCCTTTCTGAAAAGCTGGTTGGATGAACTTTTAATTTTAGAGATTATTTTTCCTATAATATTTCGTTAATCTTGGCAGCCAAACGATACTACTTTTTGTACAATAGATTATTTTGTGAAGAAAAAAAAAGTTGTAGCCCCCATAATCTCCCAATAATCTGGGTTACCAAACACAGCCTTAGTATGTTTTCTTTTTATTTGAATTTCATTTGTCTCACAATTTTAGGTTGTTAGTGTTATGTTCATATTTATGGCAAAAAAAAAAACTTTTTAGATCATAATATACATAATTTCTCAAAATACCACAAACTATATCTTATTTTCCATAAAAAAATAAAAAGTTCAAATCATTAAAACAAGAATAAAGACTATTAATATTAATAACATGTCAATGAACAATTATAAATAAATATGAGGTTACACAATTTCGGCTAACATTTCATAAGACACCTTATTTGAACTTGTTCTTAGATTTATATTTATTTTATGAACTTATTTCTCATGACAGAAAATATGGGTTTATGATGTATATGGCGAAATCATATAACTAACAAAAAAACACATATATAATCTTGCAGAATAACATTATATCACGGTTAAAAATTATAAGATAAAGAGTTTTAATATACCCAAATATGATTAAACTATTTGATCTTTATTTGGACGGATGGCAATAGAGAATATGTCTTCCGGGTCTTGAATATGAATATATATATGAGGAAATCTCTATAATTCTCGGATGCTACAATACATTACAAGTGGATATGCTCTTACATTTCTACATCTTTATCACATACAGGGCATCTAACGGAATATAGATCGATCCCTATAGAATCTAAGTTGTCATAATAGCAATTCTTTTGTTCAACATTCTCCAAAAATAAATGTTAACTTCAATCGGCACTAACTTGTTTCACATGGTTGGTATCAGATTCTCAGATGGCATGTAACTTGTAATGAGGGATCTCATACCACTAACGATGAAGCTTCTTGAGTTGTCTATAAGGAAATCCTATCGATCATGGTCCAAGGAAGTTAGCTGAGTGTTTGACAAAAAGCTTTGGAGGTTCATTAGCTCAATGATGTCATGGGACTTAAGAGTATCGGTCAAATGTAACACCACCAAATTTACATAAAATTATATAAGGATACTTCTATTAGTTAATGCTTATAAATGGCGGTGCCATACATACATAAAGTTAATTGTGTTAGTAGTTAGAACTAAATACGACAACACTAAGTTCAAAAAGGGGTTTAAATAAAAGAACTAGGTAGTTAGGAGTAAACATGAAAAGATCCGGTAGACAAGGACTCATACGGCCAATACTTGAAAGTTGTAGATAATATATAAATAAATAAAAGAAAGTATTAACTTGTCATCAGGAGATTAACCTATCACAAAACACGTGTCCTATGAGATGTTAGAGTGCGTTTATATTGTTATGAAGTTTTATCAAATCCAAGTATTCAAGTGTTAATAAGGTGAATAATTGGTAATCCTGTTTTGGGTAAAAGGGTTACCCGGTAAAATATTATTACTCCAAAAAAACAATTAAGTATATCGGATGTGGGTGAATCCCACACCTCAGCCTAAAAAAGGCAAACCAAAAGCGCCTATAGTGCTTAAGATCTAACCAAGCATAAGAAATGACATGTCATACTTATTCAAAACAAAATAAAAACAACCTATCTAATCTGATTCACGGAGACTAATGTCATAAGCATTAGCAAACTTCATTTGAGCATCGCTCAGACCACAATCATCAAACTCATTATCATCATAAGGGTTTTGGTCAATATTCCTTCAATTGCTCCAATAAGCTCCCCATGCCCACTCAACCACCACCTTTAGAACTGTCAAATGCCATAAAATTAGAAGTTTCATTTAAGTCATCAAGGACTTCATCATCATCACTATCTGAGATAACTAGATCACTAACCTCATAAAATGGATTGCCTACCTTTTTTCATTCTTTAACCATGTTAGGAGTGCTCTTCGAAATACAAGGAGGAGACGTATTAGACGAATTTGGGATGCTTGCATAGTTTTCCATAGTAGCCTTTTGCATAGGAAGCAGCTTGCCATCATCACCCAGAAGTACAAGCTTCCCCTCAATTAATTGACTTTCAAGCTTATCAATCTTTTCAACAATAGGTGTAGCACCTGGACTGCCAAATGAATCAATAGTAGCACTTGCCTGTTTATCCAGGTTCCCAAATCCATTATCAAAATCTAAATCTATACTAGCAATAGGATCCTCATCCAAATTACCAAGAGCATCAAAGGCATTGGGCATTTTAACCACTTCATCATCCTTACTTGGTTGTTTAGACGAAGATGCCTCCTTAGTAGAGTCTTTAACCAGACGATACTCCATTTTCTTGGTCCTAGAAACCCCAAAAACCCGCTTCTAAGTGGGACCATTTCGCTTAACAGTAGTAAATCCATCATTCGACACCTCCTTAGTAGCTCCCAAAATCAGACCTTTGCCTTTATTACCCATCCCATTACCTACTCGTTTAGGAGCGGATTTAGGGAAATCATCATTCAAATGACCATAAAGCAACCATGTACCACACCGAGGTGATTCCCACTCGTATTCAATGCGAATAGTTTCCTTTGTATACCCTTCACCTACGAGTTTATGAACAACCAAAACTAAATTGTCACAAAAATCCTTGGATGCATTGATTTCAATCAAAGCTCCGTATAACTACTACGTCCCCATGACTCCAAACACATGGTATTAGTATAAGAATCAAGCATCATAGGAATACCAATTTTAGAAGCAATCAAACTCAACCCATCTGAAGTATAATTGGTGATTCTATGCAAGTGTTAAACCCCTAATTAGCTCAATTCAAGGTAAAGTTTAGTTGTTGTTTGGGTATACGATAGGTTAAAGAGATTAATCTAGCCTTGTATGTTTTATTCATTGTTATAAGGATTCATGCCGGTTAGATGATGGTTTTATGTATGTATATGTTGATTATTGTTTGGTAAAATCATGGAAATTTATGAAGTAAAACTAGCAAGTTTATGTTATTATGAATATAAATATAATGATAGCAGTGGATTGTAATTTGATAGAAGTTATGGATGATTATGTGTTGACTGAAATTAAATGGTTTTATAGGAGTGAAATAGATAAATAGTAATGATACGAAAATAGTATAGTTTGTGTTTGATAAAATGTCTTATAGAAATGGTTTTGATAGGAAACGATTGTTTCATTAAGCTATGTATGAATATGTTAATACTTGTTATGTTCCAGGTGAACTAGACTTGGTTAGATTTGGAAGAAAAATGAAGAGTATGTAGTTGGCATAATAGAAGCTAGCCAAACTCTATATATTAAAGTGTTATTATGTGATAGTTGATCATTAAGATTAGATGTGTATGTATATATGTTAAGTGTTTAGGTTACCAAGGCACGCAAGTGTGAATTTTAAAAGTGAGTAACGCATTAGTATAACATGTTTTGTATGTATAAGGGATGTTGCTAGTTGAATCATGGTCATTAAAGAAAGTAAAGGATATTTTTAGTGCATCATTAGAATTATAGGAACTCCCGTTATAGCATAGTGCTTATATGAGATTGGATTAGATATATCTCGTACGGACCATGTCAAAAAGAATAGCAAAGTAGGCGCATATAAACCAGATATGTCGCTTTAAAACATAGTAGGCTTATAAGATGATCCTATGTGGCGTTGAAACCCGAAATGCATTCGCACATGAGGGTAAATGTCACACTTGAGTACTCGCCACCTATAGAAGGGAATTCCTATAGATATTAGCTAGTCTGATTAGATATCGGCAAGCTAGTAGCAAAACCGATTAGATATTGGTCAATTGGTAGAAGTTTAAAAGTTATATGATTGTATTAGCGAATATTTAGTATCGAGAAAAGATTGAAGAATGTATTTATAGTTTTATGTTATGTTATTAGTAGATTTCGTTTTCTAAATAAGTCTTTATGATGTACAGTTGTATGTTTATGCTTTTTCTGTAGGTAAATGATAAACGAGGATTGTAGATAGTGGAGGGAGTATTTCGGGGAAATTGTAAAGCTCGTGTACTAGGTTGAACAAGCATTTTTACACTCTCTCTTGATGATCAATTTAGAATGCCCATAAAAATCTTTTGTCACCGTAAAAATCTTAGGAAACTAGTGTTCATTTATTTGAATGTTTTTCAAAATGTTATTTTGTATGGGTCAAAATGAGTGTTTGGATATGTGTAGTGTACACCCAACTTTTACTACCTTATAACTTCTTGTGTCATGTACATACGTCAAAAATGATTAAACGTTGTTTTAGCATGTTATAAATGTTGGGTTGGTGTCTAAATAAAGGGTTTTCGGGAAGCAGAAAAAAATTGAATAGAAAGTCGGTTTTGGCAAAATCTGAAAGATACGACATATTCCCTTTTGGGGTTGGGCATAAGATCTTCTGCTAGAAAATGCAATTTGACAGAATTTGATTTTGTGAGCATACGACCTTCTATGTTTGTGCATAAGCCCTTCTACTCTAAAATTATACTATATATTAAAAGTCATAGAATACAACGTCGTTTTTCACTCCACTTTTCCCGCCAAAAAAACAAGGCCGCGTGCAGTTTTCTTTAGCCCATTTCTTTGTCCACCGTTCTTTAGCCCATTTTAGCCTAGGTAAAAAATACGGGATTGGAAAACATATAGTACGAACGTTGTCAGTCATCTATTGGTTGTAGAAACTTTTTCCACCTAACTAATTGAAAGTGTGGTAGAAATTTGAGTTCTGTTACAGTGTACACGTGCGTCTGGGAGCTAAAGAAGCTTCTCAAATATTGAGCTTCAAAAATAAGCAAAAAATAAATAAATAAATAAATAAATAATCATCCAGCCGATTAGAAGCCCTACTTAATCAGGTACGTTTAGAAGGTATATGTAGGTTTATATTTCTATGTTTTTTGATTTTTCCATGTTTATTATGCTATTAACTTTGATTTGCATGGGTGCAACGTTTGCAGTTGCAACCATCTTAAGTTTGCTTGACTATGATGTAGATCATCTGTTTTCAACTTTCTTTTTAACAATTGCATGGAATATTAGTGTATATGATGCTAGAAAAACTGTTATACATATGGTTGATGCCTATTATCTGATGCTTTTTGTATGGTTACAAATGTTTTCCTAAATATGCAGACAAAAAACAAGGCTAGACCTAGGGTTACTCAGGTTAGTCCTTTAGAATGTAGTCATGTTGGTCAGAAGAGTGTATGTCAAACTTCTGCTGGTGAAAAAATGGTTAATCGCGAAATTGTTAACTATGGAATGCTTAACGACACTTTGCAACAATGTTTGGAAATTGAAAACTTAGAAGATTCACTAGAATGTACAGAGGTTGCGAAAAAACGGAAATGAGAGGTGCGAAAGGTTCATGGGTTAGGTTATGTTGATCAGGCTATATCTAATGTTATATTGAAAGACAGTGAGGCCTTGAATGGCAATCATGATCAGTCACAAGTTACTAGCATGCCGCCTGAAGACCCTCGAACTATATCTAATGTTATATGCACAGACAGTGAGACACCAAATGGTGATCTTGGTCAGGGAGATCTTACTAACATGCCAACTCAACAGTCAACCCAAAATAATGGTATGTACCTTTTTTTTTTTTTTTTTTTTTTTTTTGTTTTTTTTTTTTTTTTTTTTTTCATAGTGTAGCCTTCAACGTGTTATTCCAAGGTTCAACTGTTACATCTTCGTTTCAACTCTTATTGTTTCAGGCCATAATGATAGAACACGCAGGCAATACTCAGGAACAAATAATTTGTGTGCTGACACAATTAGAAAGACAACAGATTAAGGAAAATGTAAAGCCTTTGAAGTTGATTACCAAAATCAGTGTAATATGCAACAGGCAGATACAATCTCAGGGCCATCTTACATGTCGGCTGGTCCGCTAACAGATCTCTTATGTATGTTACATGGCCGGTTTTTACTGTCTATTCTCGATATCTTTTTAAAAAATATGCAGACAGTCATTTAATGATGTATGTTGTTTTTTTTCCCAGGTGAAGAACAATTATATGAAAGGGAAACTAATGACTCATTTCACATAAATGAACGATGTGTACACTCGACAGATGATTTAACCTATCTAGCTTTTGAAAATCATGCTCCTTCTTCATCTGCCGGAGGTAGATCTTACTATGACTAACACTTTCCATCTTTATAAAAAAAAAAAAAAAAAAAAAAAAAAAAAAAAAAAAAAAAAAAAATGTTTCTGTTATTATTGCCCAAGAGCACTTCTATTTAGCTAACACATACCTATTATCTGTCATAGTTCGTACGACTCATTCATCAGC
This sequence comes from Artemisia tridentata subsp. tridentata, assembly GCA_021014915.2. Lineage (NCBI taxonomy): Eukaryota > Viridiplantae > Streptophyta > Magnoliopsida > Asterales > Asteraceae > Artemisia > Artemisia tridentata. Next base: position 361,269,255 of record CP139508.1, on the reverse strand, counting down.
AAGCAACCAGCATACGTGCACACAAGCAGATAGCCTAACGCATGATATAGAAGGTCTTACAATTTTTTGTTAATTACGTGTATATATTACAGCTACACATGAATCGCCAGTCATACAATTTACTTCCCACCCATGTTTCCAAATATACATATGCATATTACAGGTAATGCATACTCTACACTAATAGCAACGGACGATGTGCCACCACAAATAGACCAACAAATGCCTCATTTACAAGGTTTGCTTTTCAGTTTTTGTTGTTTCTTTTTTCTTTTTTCTTTTTTTTTTTTCTTTTTTTTTTCTTTTTTTCCCCCTTGGTCTTTACTTATTAAATAACATTTGTTTATGTGTTTGCAGTCCCTACATGTTCTTCATCAATAAGCAATCGGCCTACATACACCCGCCAAAGTAGACGAACACGTAATGAACAAGGATTAATATTTGTTTTCCATTATATGTTTTCATACTTTAAACAAACCATCTGTAGCAGTACTATTTTATCTATTATTAGTTGCTCATGTTAACATTTCTTTTTTTTTTTCCCAGTTCCTGCATGGTCTTCATCAACGAGTAATCAGAGTACATGCAGCCAGCCAAACAGACCAAGGCGTGCCACACAAGGTTAACCTTTTTTTTTCCTATCATGTGCTTTCATGGTTCGAATAAACCAGCTGTATCAATATTATTTTTATTATTATTACCAAACATAGTCAAATTATGCTTACTCATGCTACAATTGCAGTGCGTTTATCATCAAGTGCACATCAGAATACAGGCCAAACATCGAATAGACCTCGCCGCCTTAGACAAGGTTTGCTAAATATTTTATCTTTTGGCCTTATTTTCTTATATTACATATTTTAGTTTCTGATTTCCTTACCAGTTCACAATTTTTTCTGTTTATTGTAGGCCCTCCAGATACATACCAATATATGGGCAGATGTGACCAGGTATGTCATCATTGCAAAGCGGTTTTCTGGCATGATGAAAGGATCAGATACAGGGCAAGTCGTCGTCGTCCAGAATATCATAAGTGTTGTGCTGGAGGGGAAGTGCAGCTACGCATGCTCGGCGAATACCCAGAATATATAAAGCATCTCTTTAGTGACAGGCATTTCATGGAAAATATTAGAGCCTACAACCAGATGTTTGCAATGACATCTTTGGGTGCAGAGATCGATCAATCTGTTAACAGAGGCCGTGGCCCTTATGTCTTTAAAATTTCGGGTCAGATTTACCATTGGATAGGTAGTATGTGTCCAGAACCAGGAAAGGAACCAAAGTTTTTATAACTGTATATCTACGACACAGACAATGAGGTCGCAAATCATTTGGAACATTTTCAAAGAAATGGCCACACTTTAAGGGCCGAAATTGTAGAAGATTTAATACACTTTTTGGACGATCACAATAAATTAGTTCGCCTATTCAGAACAGCCAGAGATAAAATCGCAGTAGGTGATGTACTAGAGTTTAAAATTAAGTTGTTTGCTGTTATAGGCTCGAGGCAGTATGATTTGCCATCAGGAGATTCTATTGGTGCAATAGTCTTTGAAGGAGGGCCCGATGTAGAAAGCGACTATGATGTCATTATTGAAAAACGCAACGACACTCCGAAACGAATTAATAAATTGCAACCTTGCTACATGTCGTTACAGTTTCCGTTGCTTTTTATATACGGCGAAGAAGGATACCACTTGGGTCTCACGTTGTTAACTGCAAGGAAAAGAGTCTCTAACATGCCTAGGCAGATGTCTATGAAAATGTACTATGCATATCAGCTTCATGATCGATTAGATCGGTATAATTTAATAACGAGCCGATTATTTCAGCAATATGTTGTGACAACATACTGTAGCATCGAACAGTCGCGTCTCGACTTCATCAGAGCAAAGCAAAACGACATTAGAAATGATTACATGGCAGGGTTGTATGATGCCATATCACACGGTCAGCGTGAAGGGAGCGGCGCTGGTTCACGTATAATACTCCCTTCGTCTTTCACTGGAGGCCCACGGTATATGTATAGTCACTATTTAGATGCACTTTCTATAAGCCGCGTTCACGGTAACCCGTCGTTCTTCATCACATTTACGTGCAATGTCAACTGGCCTGAAATAGAAGATTACATGGAACTGTTTCCAGACATAACTGTTGCAGATAGGCCCGATGTAGTTGACCGTGTATTTGAAAGAAAAATACATGATTTAGTGACATTCTTGAGAGACAGAAAACCTTTTGGTTATGTTGAAGCAGGTACTCTTTACATTATACAGCAACATCTCTTTTCTACAAACCTAAGTTGTTTAGCTGTCAAATTTAGTTTCCCGTTATTACAGTGCTATACACAGTTGAATTCCAAAAAAGAGGTTTGTCGCACTGTCATTTATTGTTATGGATAAAAGAAACAAGCCGTGTCAGAGCAAATGAAGAGATCGATGCATATGTATCTGTAGAGTTACCAGACCTGACAAATGATCCTAAAGGCCACCGAGTCATTGTAGAGTTCATGATGCATGGCCCATGTGGATTAGTCAACAAGTCTGCACCATGTATGCGGCACGGAGATGAATGCAGCAAGTGTGAATGCAGCAAGTCATTCCCTAAGCCATTTTGTCCTGCCACGTTTATTGACAAAAACGGGTATGTGCACTATCGCCGAAGAGATACAGGGATCGTAACAATGAAGCACAATGTCGAGCTCCACAATGGTTATGTTGTTCCGCATAATCGTACGCTATGTATGCATTTTCTATGCACACATTAATGTGGAGTACTGTGAATGGACGATGCTGATAAAATACCTTTTTAAGTACATTTCCAAGGTTACCGACCAAATAGTTGCTCAAATTACACGGAGCATTGGAAGCACAGAGCCAAGTACCAGCCATTCAGCAATTAAAATTGACGAGATCAAAAACTTCCAAGATGCTAGGTATATTGGACCGCACGAAGCATGCTGGAGAATTCTTGGTTTCAACATACATAGCAGAGATCCACCTGTTCAAATACTTGCCGTACACCTTGAAAACATGCAGCGAGTCTCTTTTAAAGCAAATGAATCTTTGCAATCAGTTGTTGATAATGAATACAACAAGAGAACAACACTGACTGAATGGTTCTGGTATAACACCTACAATATAGATGGCTGACACCTAACCTACTTAAGCTTCCCAAAAGAATTTGTATGGTATCCAAATGGAAAATATTGGCAGCGGAGAAAGCGAGGAACTGGCTCATGTATTGGTCGGCTAGCATACATGCATCCTAGCTCTGGAGATGTATTCTATCTGCGGATGTTACTTTGTCACCAAAAAGGCAGGACATCGTTCCAACATGTTCGTACAGTAGACGGCCATGTCTACCCTACAAATAGAGCCGCGTGTGCAGCGATGGGCCTATTGGCAGATGATCAAGAATGGGATATGGCCTTACAAGAGGCCGCTTTATCAGCAATGGCATTTCAAATGAGGTCTCTCTTTTGTCAGATTCTTATCTTTTGCGAAGTGTCCAATCCAGTCAGATTTTTTGAAGCGCATGCTGCTGATATGTCTGAAGATATTCCTTTAATACTGTCAAAGACACTGCACTTACAAAAACTTCATTTAGATGCACATGACTTAGAAGGCGGCCTTCTGTATGAGTTACAAGCAACACTCAATTTCTATGGCAAATCTGTAACAGATTTTGGTTTGGAGTTGCCTCCACCTCATCTGCTAAGAATGTTGACAAACAGAGCCATAATGGAAGAAAGGAATTATGATCGTGAAATGTTAGAAGACGAGAGCAGCAGATTAGTCAGCCAGCTAAACTCTGAACAGCGGAGAATCTTCGATCAGGTTATAAACGCAGTAACTAACCATGAACAAAAGCTTTTATTTGTTTACGGACACGGAGGAATAGGAAAGTCTTTCATTTGGAAGGCTATAATTTCAAAGATAAGGTCAGATGGAAAGATAGTATTGGCAGTCGCTTCTTCTGGTATTGCTTCATTATTGCTCCCATAAAAACGGACAGCTCATTCAAGATTCAAACTGCCACTCGACCTAACAGATGAAACCGTCTGCAACATAAAAAAAATACACAAGTAGCAGAATTGCTGAAACAAACCGACCTTATCATATGGGATGAAGCTCCTATGAACGATCGTAGGTGTTTTGAAGCACTCGACCGTACATTCAGAGACATACTCGATGCTCCATCGGATCTATTTAGAAGAAAACCAGTTATCTTAGGCGGAGATTTCAGACAAACGCTTCCTGTCCAAAAGAATGCTTCAAAACAACAAATTATTTCATCTTCTATAACACTGTCTTACCTATGGCCATATTTCACATTCATATGTCTAAAACAGAACATGAGGCTTCGCCAAACGACAACATCTGACCAAGCTTATGAAGATACTCGCTCATTTTCTGAATGGCTGTTGCAGGTTGGTAATGGTACTATTGGCGAGGCAGATGAAAATGACCCCGAAAATACATCGTGGATCCATATACCAGATAGATACTCCATTCCCGA